>CAJINU010000047.1:431601-812942 GCA_905178165.1 Amoebophrya sp. A25
TGAAAGTTAGGACATGAATTTTGAAAGTTAGGACATGAATTTTGAAAGTTAGGGCATGAATTTTGAAAGTTAGGACATGAATTCTGAAAGTTAGGGCATGAATTTTGAAAGTTAGGACATGAATTTTGAAAGTTAAGACATGAATTTTGAAAGTTAGGGCATGAATTTTGAAAGTTAGGGCATGAATTTTGAAAGTATTTTGAAAGTTAGGGCACTTCTTTGCATGCCCTCTACGTTCACCCTCTAGCGGGTGTCTCGTCTTCCCTTCGACTCCTCTCCCTGGGGAACCTCTCCAGGGGGCTAGTCTAATATGAATGTCTTTTTAACAAGTATAATTCCGCTTCGTTGACTACTCGCTTGCCGTACCACATCACTGTAAATCAAGTAGGACCTGGCTTGCGTTGCTTTCCGCACTGTAGCGTGGTTCGGCTCCTACGGCGAGGGTTCTACTCGCGTCCGCGTTTGCGTTACTTGTACTAGTTGGACTGGGAAGATTTTCGAAAAAAGGAATTTGATTCATTTCCGGCACACCCTTTGGCCTTACTGCATTCAAAAACCGCTCTGCGTGAGACCGCCGCTCGTTCGCGGTGGGTGTCAACGCGTAGGTGGAAAAACGACTAATTTTCGCCATTTCCAAGTGGGTCAACAAATCTTCTTCAGATTTCGCACCGCACAGCGCGTCGATCACTCGCTCAAAACGCTGCGTCCAGTCTTCGCTTTGAAATGATGCAGCCTACAAGAGAACAGAACAACTACGAGTGTGAAGTTTAGAAAGATCATGACGTCGGGTGTATGAATGATACAGAAAAAAAAACTAAAGTCTAGTATAGATAGAGGTGCAGACTAATTGGAAGAAATTCCATCGGTTGGTTGCACGGATATTATTGTTGAAAAAATATGACCCTGAAGGAGCATGCACATGCTTAGCGCAAATCATTTTTCACACAATCTGTGCATGCATGCTCCATATTATAGATGATTTTTTTCCACGTCTGTTGCAACAAATACCGAGAAATATCGTTACCTTGAAGTTGTGCACGCTGACGTAGCAGAAGCCCGCGCCTTTCTGTGTCGGTTCGATACCCCGAAAGAGCGAAAGCAAAGCCTGCAAACACCAGAAGAGCAAACGGAAGTGAACTTCGTGTTCGAAGACGTTTGCTACCACGTTGCCTGCAGCAAAAATCTCAAAATCGAGTCGGAACACAAAGAGTCCGTGACTTTTCAATTTCGACATCCCAAGCGCGAACTGTTTGAGCAGAACCAACCATGGCCTAAGCGAAGGCACGCATAAACGTTTGCTAGTTGCAGGAGACACGGTGGTTGGACTCTTCACATCCGAGACGACGATATCTACCACGCCACAGGATACGGCGCCAGGAAGTAGATCACATACGTCCGCGTACTGTACCGTTAGCGTTGCACCAGTGCTGCTGGAGTAGGAGGAGGTGTTCATTTGCCTTTCTTTTTATCTTCTTCTTCATCAAAATGTTGCCAAAAATAGGAAGCAAATGGAATTGGATGTAGAAGAAACGTCATACTAATGATGATTCGGCATCACCTTGATTCGGCATCTCTTTATCGTGTACTGTTTTTCGAACTACGTACAGCATATGATCCCAATTTGAGCCAAAGAGTGATGTATAATCACAATTATAAATTAAAAATATAATATATAGCGTAATTTATAGCACCTGGATTTCGATGGCGCGTGCTGAAGTCGGTGACCTCCGGACTCGACGGGCAGGGTCACTGCGTGGCCTCGTACGATCTTCTGTCGTGTTTCATTTCGGGTGTAATTGAGTAGAAACTCCGTGAACCCTCCTGGGGCAGCTCCGAGGTCTAGGAAAGCAAGTTCGCGGGTCCCGAGTAGTTCGAAGTCAGAATTTCGGAACTTTGTTACTATTCGCGACAGAAGTTGCTCTCCGGTAAGTGCTCCAGATGCGTTTCTGGTGGTCCCGCTTGGACCTCCTGCTTGCGGTCCAGATCCGGTCATAGTTGAGACCTCCTTTCCCATGTTGCCGCTCGATTGATAGCTCCCGCGCATCTTCGAGGGAGACACAGGGGACACAAAATGCGCCATTATTACCGCTTCGTTTTAGTCTGAGTAACTACTTCCAGCAACCGCTTCTACATACTCAGGTGAAGTAAGTACATGAATTTGAATTGCATTCAAAAATGATTGATTTGCTCGAATTTCAGACCATCATGCATAAACTGCAGTCATTTCTCGCCTAGTAACCAGGACTCTCTGACGTTGCGTCATCGAGCTTCTTTTCTCCGCCGCTAATCATAAATACGGGATTCTGAAGATTCACTACCACATCCATCATGTAAGTTAGTACGTCGCACAGAAGAATCAGACTCTCTTTTGTCTTCCATTATGACTTTGATTTCGGAAAAGGAAATTGTTTAATGATGTCTCAACGATGAAACTACAACCTACGATCAATTCTATTTCGTAGATGGGTCGCAAAAACTATAATCATATGCATCACACCTCGGCTTCTTCATCCGCTTTTGCAAGTTACTATTTCTTTGTCAGGAATGAACAACTAACAAGCAAATGTGGTCTTGCGTATACATGGAATTATTGTTCAGGAGTTGCGGACCGATCAATGTTGGGATCAATGACTGATGTTGGCTACTTCTCCTCGACTCCGGCTTGTGTTCATGCTTGGGAACGTTTTTGCCTTTGTTCATCTCACGAGTGGTAGTCTTCTCAAGCACACAGACATATCTATGTTCTACCCTATATTTGGTGGGAATATGCACAGATGATTTGCCAGCGTGGTCGTTCGATATATTATCTACTGAAATTTCCTCAGGCTACGGAAATTTCCTTTCTATGTAAAATTGTTCAGGGGATTCCACTTTTCTCTGAACACAACAAGGTGAGCGGCCGCGGCCGGACAAAGAGAGTAAGTGAAAATATTTTATTTCATATCCTTTCAACTAGCCCTCATAAAAAGGTAGCTGCAGTAGCAATCAGCACTACAGATAAAAGGATGAGGCAGGCAATTTCTTCCTCGTTTTATGTTTTTATTGTTCTTGTATGTTCTGAAAATTCTCCTCTGCCTTGGGTGTGAACCAGGCAGCTTTTTTTTTTGCATAGGCAAAGCAGAAACAAATAGAACTCCGTGATTGCAAAATACTCGATACGGAAATACAGAGGTTCATAATGTTAATGATCCCTATACGGGTGGTCTCCCGAGGATTTCGCCGTTCTTCTGTGCTAAGTTCGTCGTTTCGAAATCGACGAATGCTCAGTGGTTCTTAGTTCTTAGGGTTAGTTATTTCAATCAATCTCAGCAGCCAGCGAGGTACCTCCACGTCGATAGTCTACGAAGTTAGTAAAATGGATTTTGATTTTCAATAATTCGACAAAGCTTTTTACTTGGAGTTTTGGACTAATCCAAAAACCCTTGATTAAGTAATGCATAGTCACTTACAGTTCCAGCACCTGTTACGTCACATTTTCACTTTCAGCTTATATATAAAAATGCAAATTATAACAAACTCGGCCTCGGAGGAACATGATCATTTTCAAATAAGAGTAGAACATGATAATAGTGTAGATTCTTAAGTAGATACTATGGGTTGTCGTGTGTCATCTTGATGATCACCCACTTTTGCTTGCTTGTACGAAGTGTTGAGGACGTCTCAATGAATCGCCTGACTCAGAATTTTACCACAGATCAAGTTTCGCGAATAGCAAAAGTCGAGAATATCAGGTGGATCTTCTCCGTTTCCACTTTCCAGGATGATCTATATATCATTATAAGTATAATTCAAATAGCAGCTGTACTCCTACAACATAGTACTCCTACAACGTAGTACATCTACATATGCATACGGAGCACGACGCGACTTTGAGACGTGCAATAAGAGAAGGTTACATTCCAAATCGATTTTGGTGTTCCGTGCTCCAGTGTTCGTCTTCGTTAGGGTCCCCTGCGTACCAAGGAGATGGAGAAGGAGAAGCGTGGGGATTAAGATAATACGACGGTGCTGCAAGAGCTGTGACACCGTACGTACTCGGGGTTGCTGGAGAGCGATCTTCAAACACGACACCAGGAGCAGCGTTCGGGTTGTGATACATACTATTGCCAAGAAGTTGCGATGGCGATGCGTATACTTGTTCACGACGAGCACCCGGATAGTATAATATGTGGTGCGCAGGAGCTGAAACTTGTTGCTGCATTAGAAGTAGAGCAGCATGCTGCTGCACTAGAGCAGCATGTTTCTGCATCAGAACAGCGCGTTGCTGCATTATAGCTGTTGTTGCGTGCTGCTGCATTATAGCTGTTGTTGCGTGCTGCTGCATTAGAGCAGCGCGTTGTTGTTGCTGCATTAGAGCAGCTTGTTGGGCCGCGGAAGCCAAACCTCCTTGATGAGGTAGTGCTCTGTCAAGAACTGATGACATGGGCCTTCTCGTTGGATCAAACAAGCGACGACGTTGCTGATCCGCTATTACAGCCTCAGTCGCACGAAATTGCAACAGGGATGCACTAGCTGGCGACGAAACACTGTTGGAGATTGGCACATTGCTCGCGCTTCCCCCTGTCAGACAATCCGCTATTACAGAATCCAAGAGAGCGCTACTAGGGAAGGAACGACTTGCATTTGCTACTTCTTCCTCGGCGTTGTCGACGTTAATAGCCAGAATTTCCTGTGGTGCAGGAGAGCCCTCGCCAAGTTGTTCCATGTCCTCCGCGTCCGCGGGAAGTGGAGCGCGAGGACCGATGCGGATTTGGGAGCCCAACGTCGGCAAGTTGTCTGCTGCTTCTTGCAGTCGGACGAGTGCTCCTTCGACTGCTTCGAGGAGAGTCATTCTCGTGGTAGCTTCGTTTCTCGAGAGGAGGAGCTCTTGTCCACCCGCACACCATCCGGTTGGAATGCGGATTTGCTGGAGCTCCTGCCGAGAGCTTTCCGTCAGCACAAAGCGCAGCACTGTCATCCGCCCACTGCGTTCGTGCTCATCGTGTTCTTTCAGTTGAAGTCTACCTGATTCGCGATCACGGTCAAGTTGCGTAAGAAACTGTTCTGTACCGTGCACAGCCACATATGCGGGAACGATACCCTTTTCGCAAGCGAGCACTTTGCCCTCGTAGGAACGGATTTCCGCAGCTTGAAGAATCGAATCCTGCGCCACCGCCTCTGCGACCGATTTTGAAAGCTGCCCCGACGGAGATGGAACCAAAACAGGACTAAGGCTCCCGTGTGGACCTTGTTCAGCAAATACCGTCGTCGGCGAAGGTGATTGGCCACTGCTAGAGCTAGAGGACCCTCTTTCTTGCACCAGGAAGCTGGAAGGTGCACCACCTCTAGAACAACTACTTGTTGTAGTACCGGTCGCCCTGCTGTTGTACGCGAAGAGGCGTCGCAAATTGCAACCCCGGGAGGAGGCGCCAGTACTTGTTCTTCTGTTACAAAGAGACCACATGGCCTGGACAATGCGTGCATCGCCTCGGTACACTGCGCGGAGGAACCGCTCCTCGATAGTTCCCTCTGGCATTGCAAGCCAGGCGTCGAGCAAACCGCGATTCGTGAGGACATCCAGAACGAGATCTTCTCGTTCATATCTCGAAGCAAGTTCCAGAAGCTCCTCCAATGCCACCAGGTCATCTTTTGCAAGATGACCGTTGGCTTGAGTGCTTCGTGCGGTCACTTGTGCAGCAGTCTTTAACCATAATACCACGTTGGGGTGCTCGCAAACAATTGCCAGCATCTCCACTTGAATTCTCACTGAAGATGTACTTGAAGGAGAAGACTCGCGTCCTTGTAGTTCCGGTTCTTGCACTAGTCCTGTGCTTTTTGTACCACCGGATATACGTTGATGTTGCAGCGCTTTTTTGTTGTCGTGGACCAGCTGCAGGTCGTTTTCGTCCAGAGCGTCGATCAGCGCGGCATCTTCTTGATCCTCCAAGGCTCTTTTTCCAACAATGCAATTGACAATCTGACGAGAGAAGCCGATGCGGTCTCGCAGGTCCTTGATAGAGATAAGTGGCGAAACTTGCAGTAGCTGCGGAATGGCGGAAAGTCCGTGGAGAGCCTCCACTTCGGCATCGAGATGGGACCGCATCGTCTGCGGCGTTGCAATCCTTGAACCCGCGACTTGTCCTGGTTCTTCTGTGCCACGTCCTTCTCTTTTTTGGGTGAGCGAAGGAGGATCCGAGACCTGTGGAAGTGGACACGTTGTGGCGCGGCTGAAATATAATTGCCGGTATGAAACGGTAATCTCCGAGGCCGCTCTCACGAGGTCCTTTTTCGTTTTTCCGCGGACAGCGTCATTTTCAACGGGTCCATCGACACGGCGTTCCCCAAGAGCCTTTCTTGAGCTTCCACCCTTGCCATGGTCCATATAGGCGGTCGAAGCTCTTCGTCCTCTCTGGTGTTCGTCGTTTTTCTTGTTGTGGCCCTTATAATGAGTGTACTTTCCTTTACTTTTTCCCTTAGAGCCACCTCCATCCCCATCGTGACTACCTTTCGCATTATCTGAACTCTGCGTCCACCCTTTACTTCCACCAGCCGAACCGTTGTTAGTCCTGCGTCGGCCGGCGGTCCGAACCATCACTCCCACGGAAGAACTCACATTGCCCAATGTGATGACTGTCAGCAGCAATATTGACATGCGCACCCTAGCAGGGGCAACATGAAGATCGCTGCGATTGAGCACCATTTTACAGACTGATGATAACCATAAATCTGAAGGACTTGCTCTTAGTGTTCTTTACTTTCTATTGTCGTTGACCTTGATCAAAAAATTGATGTTCTTCGACAACATTCAACAAATTCGTTAATCTTATTACCCGTTGTCTCTCTCTTATTGCGAAAAAAAATGAATATGAATGAGTCGCGCAAGCCTGTGGAAGTGCTTGCAAAGTGGTTGCACATACTTACATACATACATAAATACATACACACATACATACATACATACATAGGTATATCCTAGACGTAGATCAATTTGACTGATATAAAAAAGCTAATACCAGTTCCACTTCCAGAAAACGAGATTCGCGAGCCTGAGCACCTTAGGTAATTTCTCTTGCAGATCTAATCAATCTTTTAGAACTTGTTCAATATCAATTTCAATATCAATACATGCACATTCTATAACTTATTCTGATTTTCTTATGGGAAAGATCATGAAGGATGACAAACAAAATGAAATACCTCCTCCTTGTTTTCGCTGCTGGACATGGAAAGTGTGAAAATCGAATTCATTGCCTCGCAGCGTGGATTCAAGTCAGGTCCTTTCGAGGAATCTCTGTAATAACTACTAATAAGGATCGCGATACCTTGTTTCATGATCAAGAACATTTTCAGAGCCTTTTTGTACGTAGGTGATCTTGTTCTTGTGCTTTCCCGCTACTCCTAGGAACTGCGCCGTTTGCAGACCTTGATCTTCCACTGCCCCTTCATGAAGTAGCGATGGTCTATAACCGCTTGATGACTTGATCTTGTTTGATGACGGTGATTTTCTTGATCTACATTTTTGCCTTCACGACGACGTGGATGTGCTTAGATGACTCGTCGCCTCAAAGCCTCACTCGTCCTGTGGCTGATGAAATACGCATTTGGTACCTACGTGAACATGCGCTTACGCGTAACTAACAATTGCCTTGATGAAAACTATTGTTCTGGCAATTGAATATCATGTTCATGCAATGAAAAGAAGGTTGAATGTCTATGGTATGTCGAAGAAGTAGTCGTGTAGTTCCCTCTCGGATGGCAGCTCGTGAAAGAAAGAGTACCGATGGAAATTGCGTTCTAGTATGTCACTTTTCAGTGCGTTTGCAAAATCGTTTGAAGATGCTCGCAGTTTCTTCGATGTAGCATTTCTACCTTTCAGGCACTTGGAAATGGGCGCAGTGGGCGCAGACGAAGTAGGCAACACTGTCAAAGTAGGCCCCGCTCCCTTCAGCATAGTTTGAGTGAACCATTGCCTCGCACGGGTTCGCGCGAAAACGTACGAAATAGCAGGATATTCGGATGATGGACGATTGCTCGCGAGGATCTGCCGTAATTCAGGAACAGCAAGAGGGTGAAAGCTCTGCAAATCGCTTCGCTGTACCTCCATTCCCAGTGTGAACGCGTAGTGCCGAAGAAAGAATTCTGACAGGTTTCGACTATCTTGAAACGCGACACCGCTAATGCTGTTCGAAGTTGGATCTTCATTCTGTCCTCTCGTTTGGTCCTTCTCGGACGCACTTCTTACAGCTGCAAATTCCAGTTCCTTGGACGACCTACTTGAACTTCTTGTTATTGTTGTAGATCCTTGTCCACCCTCATGTCCTGATAGCAGAGTTTGAAGTGCCCCCGGATTTTCTGTGCGAGTACCACGCGCCGACTTTGAGCTTTTCCTTTTTAATGAGAATGGACCACGAAGGACAGCTTCGGCAAGGCGTGCCAAAATAGTGCAAACGCTGTTACGGATGCTCACTGATGGCATCGGCATCGTTCTTACTATCGAATTTGAAGATCTCTTGCCGTTGCCTTCTTCAAATTGCAACAGAGGTCTTGCAAACTTGTTCTTGTTCCAGCTTTTTGTTATCGCTGTCGCTTCATGATCGAGATCGTGGTCCTGCTGTTGTAGCTGTTTAGTTCCATCTGCAGTTGATACAGCGTTCTCCTGTCCTTTTTCGAGAAAGAGAATAGGTTCCTGTCCCCACGCGAGGTTTTCGAGATAGGCCTGTTTGCACGTCTGCATGTTCTGCACCCGCGGATAAAGTAGCCCCTGGTTATCGACATCGCTGCCACTCCTGATACCACCTGCCAGTCGAGCAACAACGCTTTCAGGTTGCGCCGCGAGCAACTCGTGTAGAAGCTGTGACTTCAGCTTGGCAGATGTTGAAGAATTTCGTGTCGGTTTGAAGTGCAGGAGCAGCTCAAAGATGGAGGAAGGGAGCTCCATGATGTCGGGCGAGAGAACGCCACCCAATTTCACGATATCCTACTAAAGGTAGTTTTTCACTATCCCGAGTCGCGTGGGTTGCTCTCTTTGCCCTTTATAGATTCCTCTTCGAGTTAAACTTAAAGGGGAACCCACTCAGGATAGTTGGTTCACACGGGACAGTGATAAACTACGCTTAATCCTTATTGGGCGTATGCAACATATGCAGAGCATGACCCAACTCATGAATCGTCGAGAGGAGATCGGAAAGCAGTACTAGGCGATGCTCCCTTCGCCCGTCGACGTCTATCACCTCCGCACGCAAGTTGCGGATGCGAACCAGTTTCGGATGCAGGAATTCCGCACTGGGTGCCAGACCCGGCATAGATGGTCCACCAAGGTTCACCTGAATGGTGCCAAGGTAATTTTTGTCGCCCTTCTTGGTCAGACGTTTGTTCTCCGGGAACCCGGACGTGGTCGTGGATGAGTTTGAGTCGGTATCTCCGACAGCAACTGATCGCGACGTAAAAATACTGCTAGTTTTCTTGCCAATATTTGTATTTCCCTCCGCTGATGCTCCCGTGAAAGTAGACTCCTGCTCTTGGTTTTTTGAAAAAACTTGCACCTCGAACAAATTTTCCTGCAATTGGGATACAGACGGGTCTTTGACAAAAGTGAGACCCAAATAGTTGCCGAGAAGCGAGAAGAAGAAATCAAATCCTTTGTCAACAACGACTACCGACGGTGCGAGCGAATGCCTCGAATTGGAGCCCGCCCTGCGGGCACCGCCTGACGACCCTCGCTGGAAAAAATGCGGCATGCATTGGGCCGTGAGGACGGGCAAGTCCGCGACTACTGATAGATCTTTCGACATGGACAAGCCCTGTCGCTTTGTGCTGTAATTAGTGGCCGCATGATTCGTACTATAATACGTCTTTGCGTTCTCGTCAACCTTGTTCTTTCCTGGTTTCACCAGCGAAGTAGCCTGCCCCCGGTTGGTGGAGACATTGTTGCCACTTTCTCGAGAATGACTGGGTCTACCTCTGCTCCTACTGGAACTGGTTTCATGCGAAGGATGACTATACTCGTTGGGCTGTTTTTGAACCAATTCGTCTTCTTGCCGTGTCTCTTCGAAGAACCGGGGATCAAAAAGACGCTGAGCTTCACGCGCAAACCAATCGGAGAATGATTTCATCAGCGGGCCGATCAGCTCCATTCCCTTCTTCTGCGGGTTTTTCTCGTGGACGCACAGCATAGAGTTCTGAATGTCGGCTAGGCACAGAAATCCCGCTTTTCGCGCAGTGTCTCGCGCTGCGAAAAGCAAATCCCGCCAAGCGGCGTCGAGCTTTGGCGCGGCTTCCAAATAGGCTGAGTGATAGGCCTGCAGCAGCTCGACCCGCCACTCTCGACGAAGACAGTTCTCCACCGCAGTGAAGAACGCTGCGTCGTCCCCTAGTGGCACCGGGAATTCTTTTTCTCCTGCATGCTTCTGTCTCGAACGTTCCAACAGAAAGTCAAGCGCTCTCGTGAGCAAGTACCCTGGTGGGACCTGGGCATGCCTGCTCCGGTTTAGTGACGATAGGACACTCCTTCCGAAAGCCCCGCATGCACGGAGACGGAACTCCGTTTCATAATGTTGCACGAAAACCGGATGCAAAGCGGCTTTTGGTATTCTCACAGGTGGTTTCCTAGAATTTGCACTCGAAACTTCGTTCAGCACGCTTTGCAACGCCAAACGCTTCCGCAAAATATCGTCGCTAGACTGAGCACGCTGGGCTCGAGTAAAGCGTTCGCACATCGAATATGCGACCTCACGTTCAGACGACTTGCGGTTAATCTCCGGAAGCGGAGAAATACCGCGGACAAACCATGACGTCGAAGAGTTCCTCGTCTTTGTCGTCGCAGCGCCACGACCATTTCCTTCAAGAGCATGAACATGGTAGCCATGATCAATTATATCTGCACCTGCATCTGCCTGTTGTATTTCGTTAGTACTAGTTGCACTTTTTGACTTCGATGAACCAAACTGAGAACTGGTAGAGAGACTGAGGTTCTTCGCATTTTTGTAGTTATCCCAGAGAGCGTTCAGTTTTTCAAACGCGCGAGAGGCGTCGGGATGCCTGTTCCGATCTGGGTGCAACTGCTGTGCTAACTGCAGAAATTCGCGTCGATAACAATCAGCAGAAGTAGATGTGTTCGGGTTATGAACTTCTGAGGAGCTGAGGAGATGCTTGAGCCGTGTGGTACGAGGGTGCAGCACCTTTCGTATGAGAGCTCCTTGATGTTCGGCCTTGCTCACGAAGCCACCTTGCTGTATAGGTAGACCATGGTCGAAGTGATCAGCTGGGGCGGATGATTCATCTTGGGTGTATCTTACACCACGAACATTGTCGTGATCCTGTATTTCGAAGTCAAAGTCGTCATTCCTCCCGCGAACCTCTTTGTAAGTGCTTCTTGTCGTAGCGTGTCCGACCGCGTGCGCTGCAACAACTGCACTTTGTTGATGGAATTCCCGACGCAGAACAGAAACGTAACATGCAGGAGTTGAACCCCATTTTTTTGCTGGAGCAACTGTAGCGCAATATCCGCGCTTCAACAAACGAGCTGCTGAGCCAGGTTTTGGCATCGTTTTTCGACAATGCCTCAAAGAAATCCCCTACTCGCCTGCGATAAGTTGCTGATCGACCTCAAGAGCTTGTTCAAAAAAACTTGGCCGTATCCGTTGTCGCGACTTCTACCTGATGTAAGTAGACTGCTTTAGTTCTAGAGCCTGCCTTCTTCTACTGCAACCTATGGTGCTGCATGCCAGTGAAGGCCATCCAATCATACGAAGCATTTGGCCTTGGCAGAAATGTTACTACGATAATAAACTGAGGCGATCTTGTTCACATCGCGCTAAGGCTGGTCCTACAAGGCGCTTCCACCGCCCTGACCTTCCTCCATGCGCGCAGAGCGGTCCATCATTTCAGTAGTCTGCTTTTCGAGGCGACTTGCACGTCGTTCTGCTGCTTCCACTGTCATCTTTTGCTTCTCCTCCAGCATGCGTGTCATATCAGTCTTCCCGAGCTCTAGGAAATCGGAAATTACCTCTCCAAAGAAACACACGTTGTCGAAGGCACTGTAGGCAACACGGCCCAACTTCGAAAGCACTCCTTTCCGCGGTTCAAGTTGTGGATCAACGATTCCGCTTTCGCCGATTCCAATTGACCCAGCGTCTTGTTTCACATCATCGGCAGTAAGCTGCAGGCCGTGACGAGCGGCGCCACCAGCACCTGCTGTACTGCATGCCGCTCCTCCTTTTACCTGTTGCTCAGGCATAGTTTTCCTATTGATGTTTCTGCTAGTTCTTCATCTAGTGCTCCTGCGTGCTCGAATATGACAGACGTCATTGGGAGGATACTGAAACTGGAACAGAACAAAAGAACAAGAATCGCGCAAAACAATGATAAAGCCTGATGAACAACATTATGGATTTCCATTCCTTTACATTAAATATACATGATAGCAATGGCAATAGTTAGTGCACGCAAAGGCTGCCTCTGACTCTCGCTTGCGTCTCCAGCGCTGTTGAAAACAGCACGTTGCATGTTCACTGGTACAACAAAAGTCATAAATCATGCTCAAGCCTTTTTACCCCTCAGACGCACTCCTCGTCCTTTCCATCATCTCTGCGTACTAATATGCACACCCTATTCACCTTCTGCTCATGTCGCCTGATTCGCAAAAACCAGACTTACATCCTTTACTAGAACAAGTATGGGCATGAGCTCCTCTTTCGCTACGTGCCTGGTAAAGACCGAGAGCTCGCCATATCGTTCCTAAACGCGGTATCAATTTTGGTTGCTTAAAAAACCAACGTGGAGCGCGAGTTTTTTTACACACAAAACAGAAGTAATAGTCGGAGCAACATGGGTCAGAGAATGTGAGGGAACTACGAATAGTCAATCTTGTGCTTTGGGGATGGACTAGTCGCTTTCAGAGTCGGAACCATTTGAGGATGCATCATCACGATGATCGTCATCACTACTGCTCCTTTCCCTCTTTTTGCTTTTGATCTCCTTCTTGAGTTTTTTCTTCAATTTTCTCGCCTCTTTCTTGAGTTTCTTTTTGAGCTTTTTCTCTTCTTTTTTCCGACGTTTCCGCGACCTGCTACGTTCACTTTCTTCTTCTGACTCTGATGAGTAGGCCACATCGGCACTTGATGAACGCTTCGCTGCTTCAACTGCTGCTGCTGCTGTTGATTTTGCTTCCACCTGTTCTTTAGCGCTGTTTTCTCCACGAGAGAGGGGCGCATCCTGGCGTTGTTGCGCTGCAGCTGCAGCAGCGGCATTGTTTCCAGAAACTGCGTGCTCCACAAAACGTCGTGCCACCGCGGCATTTTGCGTTTCTGCTCTCGGACGAGGCGGTGCCATGTTGCTGACTGAAGAATCATAATAACCTTGTTGGCCATAATGACTGTTCTGCTGGGGTTGGCCACTGGAAGAAGGATAATTACTATAATGATCACTACTAGTATGCCTCCGGTCGTCCAGCGCCGAATATGGAGCACCTTTCATATCTTCTTTTCCGAAAGAACCGTTTTTGTCTCTGCCTACGCCTACGGTGTGCTTGTCGTGCTGACTATCTTTGTGCTTCCCGCCCTTACTGCTCTTGCTGTCTTTTCCCTTGCCTTTGCCACCCCCTTCTGCTATGCGCACTCCAATAGAGCGACCCTCCAATACGTAGCCGTCGAGCGCCAAGCACGCTTTTTTCGCCTCGTCTAGGCTGCCGACGGTCACGAAACCGAAACCCCGCTGTGCTTTTGGGTCGTCAAAGCTTGCGCCAGCATCGGCTGTACTGAGATCATCCCCTCCCTTCTTGCCCCCGTCGGGGCCATGCTCCTGTGGCAAGCGAACCTCCACGACGAGGGAATTCTTTACCTCTTCTCGGAAGAGCTGTAGCAGTCTGCTTCTCGTGACGTCGAACGACAATCCACCAACAAAGAGCTGGACGTGACCTTGCTTCTCGATGTCAGCGAACCCCGTTGCGACGTCAACGCTCAAATCCGAGAGCAGCGCCGTGCGCTCCGCTTGTAACTGTTTTTGCGTTGATCTCCGGTCGAAGCGGACACGATAATATCTTGTGGACTCGCCGATAGTTACTCGATCCCCTTCGTTCAGGACACACAGCTCGCCATGATCAAGTTTACGCGCGTTCACCTTGGTCCCCGCTTTCGAACCAAGGTCAGTGACACCAAAGAGACCCCCACTGCAATACGCAAACGCCGCGTGCCGACGTGATGTGCCTGTACTAATTGTAGTGTTAATATGCGCTCTATTGAGCAACAGTGTTGTTGACTTCTAGCGAATGTCACTGATCATCTTTAATATTAAGATTTATTCTCATCTTTGCTTCAGCACAGAAAAGAAATCTTCAACAAAGTCCGAGAAAGTCGATGAATATGATAAAATCCGTGGAAGCTGTATGTAAGTACTCGGATGTTGCGGCACGAGTTGGCAAATATCCTGCTGTCGACCCACAAAATGCAACGCCCTATCCAGCGCGAGGTGGTGTTGAGCAACGCTTATGCCCTCTTTCACCTCGTCTAGCACTACCTGGGTTCGCTCCATCTTGTCGTCTGAGAGTCCTGCGCACTTGTAGAGCCACTCATCCTGCTCGCTGAGTTCTGCACCTCCTCCCTCTTTTCTAAAAGTCGCGCGAACAATCTGCAGCAGGCGGCCTAGCTGGTTTTGCCCTTTGCCCTGCACTGTGCCCCAGAAGATGTCGTAGCAGTCGTTCTCCCAAACTAGAGGCCGCTCTCCAGTCTCCCTTAACGATGTGCTCATTTCCTTGCTGCGGTGAAACTTATCGCGTAATATCTTTTCGCACGCCATTAACCTCTGCGCGCTCCAGCTTTCGAGTGATTCTAAGGCGTCGACAGCCGTGCGCAATTGCTTAGCCGAATGTGGATATTCGTCTTCGTACCGTTCCTGCCAGTCGGGGGACAGGTTTGCAGAAAAAGCCGGTCCGTACTGCACGTGGAAAAGCGCGGCTGAGGCACAGGGAAAATCTAGTCTCTGGCCGTTGCTCTGCACGTACGTCACCTTGCAGGGATGGTCTGGGTGCAGGAAACCAAAAATTCCTGAAAAGTTGTCAATTCGCGTAAAACGGAATGAAGATGATTGACCGGTTGCCGCTGTCGATGAGGCTGAAGAGCCACTGGCACCTCCACCGGTCCCTATGTGCGAGGAAGAGCCTGCGCTGTCGTGCCCACCACCAGTGTTGTTGGACATAAGTCGCCGCCGCAGCTCCTGGGCACGAGCAGCTTTAGCTTTCACTTCATTCATTTTTCAGTTCTTCACTGGATGTACCAATAACGAACACGAAGATGCGTAAAATATAACAAGTACTTACGACTAGTTCTTGCAAATTTCACACACGAACAGCAATGTGCGGCATCGTTCCAGTTTAGATTTAGAATCAAGTAAGCGACTCACAATTATATCAGTCATGTAGCCGCTGCCGCAGGTGAAACAAACAATATTTTTTTTTCTGAAGAGAGTCAACCAAACTTCTACCAAAAAATATCATTGATGCGTGTACTAAAGGACCGCAAGGATAGGCATTTGCGTCCGAAAAGAAGGGTTGAATCCATTTCGCGTCGCCGAAAATCAATATTTTCAACTTCTCAAAATGAAGAAAATTTCTTGTAGTGACAGATGGTATTTTCATTTTTCTAGAGACGTGTGAATTATGAAGTGAGATTCCAACGACCATCTTTAGCCTTTATCAGTCTCCGTTGTGATCAGCGATGCCATACTAGAAAAAGAAACGTGATTAAACGTTGATACTTCATCAGCCGATCACGAGATGCAAATTTCCTGGGTTCCCTTGCTGTCGTATGACCAGACACATGAAATTGAAAATTATGCTGAACTGCGGTAAAAGAATAGAGACATTGATTCGTATTCTAAGTAGCCACGCGTCTCCTTTCTTCTTCTGTGCTAGTAGAGAGAGAGCTTATGAAGACGGCCACTGCAAGGAGAACACTACGACTCAAAATGAGCAAGAGGGATGAAGAACGTTTTCCCGTCCTTGTTGAGCATCGATTTGTGGCAGAGATGGCGAGACTAGGTGATGCGATACCAAAGTAAAACTTCAGAGCATAAAGATTGACATGTGCTCCCACTATCAAACGTCGCAAAACTCTTTGACATGCCCATCTCCTTGGTTGCACAATATGATAACCAAAAGTGCCATGTACAGATTGGCTTTGGCGTATGGCTTGTTAGCGTAACGACCAAGTGATAGTCACAATCTCAATACTTCATCGTATCTGTTGGGCCGTCGCTTCTTGCCCCGTGTCTGCTTCAGGAGAGCCAGGCATGTCTTCGACGGGAATTCCGTCGTCCCATGTCCACCGTAGTTCCCGGGGTTTCCGGCCGCAAAGGTCGTAGCGCTTGTCCATGCAGTGGAAAAGAATACCAGTTGCCCCGTTGCTACAACGGCGTGCGTAGACCACGCTATCATGCAACCCAGCAGGTACTTCGCACACAACATTTTCCCTCGCCGACGTACCCAAATGGAGACACTGCTGCAACTGCATCGGACAGTCGTGTGGCATCGTCCTCAGCAAATACTGTAATAAGTAAATGCCACCAACGAACGCGAAGAAGAGGACGCAACATTGAAGCTGCGGGCTGCTGCCGCTGGAGTGGCGAGGCTGCGGGTTGCCGTACGCCAACGTGCGTTGTGTCTCTCCCCAGAGTTGCACTACCGTCTTCATCTTCCGCTGGGCAACTCCTCCTGATGCTCGAAGCCTCGCGGCTTTGGCATCTTCCGCGCCCATTTCCAATGTCGATCCCATCAGCCTACTGGTCGTGGTGCGGTCCTCTTCTTGACTCGACGAGCCTCTTTCTCTTCCACTTGAAGATGACGATCCTCGTGCGTTTCCAACGGTGCTCCTCGCATCTTCAGGTACGTCGAAGGTGACCCCGCCGGCGTCGTTCACCGCAGGAGCAGGCGCAGTCTGCACCATCAGTGGGGCATTCCCAGGTGCTTTTACGACCGATTTTTGGGCCGCAGCTTCACTGCTCGCTTTGATACTTGACATACTTCGAAAGGGGTCATCAAAAGCAACTATAGTGAAAACTGTATGGCAATCAATTTAACAAATATTAATATATCCTCCCGATAAAGTAGATGAGAAGCGAATGAATAGATAGATTCTCGTCTGTCGGAACAACACTATGCCACATATCATCTTCAAGTGCCAAAAAGGAAAACGAACAAGAAGAATACAAGACAATGCACTCTTCTAGTGGTACGAAGTATAAGTAAAGTGGAAATTATCTAATCCCAATAATCGTGCTTTGCTCAAAACCAAACTGGAGCAACAATACGCTCACAAGCATATTGATTTCAGAGAAGGGACCTGGGATCCCGTCTGTGCAATTTTCAAAATCTCTTCGGGCTTCACATTTTCTTATACAGCTCTCTGGTGGTTCTCACATTCAACTTTGGTACGTACATGTTGATTATTTTAGCGCCATATTTCGGCAGTAGAAGGTTTCACAAAATCACACCCCTCTATCAAAGTTAAATCGATGTTTCCGGCTGACATCTCACCTCTGGCCCTCAGCATCATCAGTTACGCACGAACGCATTGAGCTTAAAGTAGGTAGGTGTTGTCGGTGTTCTTACTGAATCACAAATTTATAGTATCGTCATGACTCTTGTCAGCGGTTACCCAGCAGAATGAGAATCCTCGGTAGTCACGGCAGGTTGGCTCTCAGACCAACGTTCTATGACGAAAACAATTGCGCAGGCGTGGGGGAGGCTCACGGAGGTATTTTTGGTAGGGACGCTCTTGATAACTAGTAAGTAGGCTAAGTGTAAATCTTAATCTATTTCTGGCGCTTAGCGTTACTGTCAGTGATTGTGATAGCGGGTTATCTATGAAAAGTCGGCGTTAATGACCCGTGATAGTGATTATGATCCTCCTCTATCTTTTTAGGCGTGCTTTTGGTTGTGGCGCTGCATCCCTCGATGTTGACGCAGCATGCGTGCTATTCCCGCTCCTGTCCCTGTCGCCGTCATTTGAGATGTAGACAAGTCTGGCATTCAAACCTTCCTCTTCGATCTCGAGATTCTGTTGCTTTATGCGCTGATTTTCGGTTTCGCGCTCGTTGTAGCCCTTCACCATCCCGAAAAAGCCCAAGGTCGCTAGGTACCCGAACAGAAAAGCGAAGGTGGACGAGCTTTTCAGAAAATGTGTGGGGTCCGGAGCAGTTACAACACTTTTACTCGTCGTTGCCTGTACGTGCGACGCTGCACTTTCCCCGCTGGCCCTTGAGGAACTTCTAACTCCTAGTTCGAGCAGTTGTTCTGATGCGCCTGGTGTCGTTTGCACTCCGAGTGGCGTACTACTACTAGTAGTATCCACTGTTTCTTGCTCTTGGTCATGTTCAATCATTTTTGATGATATTCTTCTACTTGATGCTGATGACATCTGACTCCTCTTTCGATGCCGCCTTGTCTGTTGGTCTCCGCTCCTCGAAGAGGAGGAGGTGCTTCTCGCCTCTGATGACGAAGGATCATGTCTTCGAGTGCTCCTCTGAGCTACGACATCATCTTGATGAGGATCCCTGGTGCTACGGAACGACGAGTCGCCCCGATGCCCGTCGTCATATTCGTCGCTGATACTTCTTCCACTTGCACCAAGCCGCGCTCCTTCTTTCTGGTGTGTTTCTGTCGCTGCGTTTTCGTCCGAGTCAACAGGCTGCTTGTCACCATCTTCTGACACAATGTCCCCCTTGGCCGTCGTTTGCAGCCGTTGCTGATCATGATCAAAGACAGCGGCGTCTCTTTCACTGATACTGGAGACCACTGTCGAAGTGTCTGCAGGCGTCCGCTTGCCGCTGGTCGTCTGGATTTCGTGTATTAATGTGGCCGGCGAGATGGCCACAACAAGTTTCTTGAGTCGTGGCATTCTTTAGTACTCAACATCTGAGACTGAGACAGTAATCTTGAAAATATAATTTCCGTGATTGAACTAACATAAAAATAATCTCAAATTCAAAATATCCGCAATCTCAAAAATGACCTGACAAGGACACCTGACAACGGTGCAAGTTAGAAGTAGAACAAGGATGTGAAATTGAAAAGTCCCCACTCTAACTATAACTAAATGAGAATCCAGCAAGAAGTCGAATTAAATATGAACTGTGAGTGTGGTTGAATTGGTGGAGCCATAGCTCAAGTAGTTGCAAGCTCACATCCTGTTCCTGACCCTGGTATTCTACTATGTATAATAGTATGTTCCGCGACTTTCCCCCTTTTCAAGTGCTTTTTTTCTGTCCCCGTGTTATCAATGTCGCACTTTTCAGCCCGCATGATATACAGATTTATTCATGTTGCCTCTCTGTCTCTGCAGCCTCATCTCTCAGTATCACTATTTCGAGTGCACAACTTACCGAAGCTAGAAAGAACAATTTTAACACTTCATATTTCAAAGAAACTAATGAGACCTTTTTCTCAACACAAATATCAGAAGCACAGTTGCAGATAACTCTCGTCCTCCTTCCTCAGCAATCCGGTTTCGGCGCTCTACTCCCGAAATCTATTTCGTGCGTTTTGCTCTCGTTCCTTGGGTGCAATCCTTACGTTGCCTTTGCGTGCATCTTTACAACTTGAAATGCAGGTCGAAGCGCACAAAAGTATTTCCGTCTAGCTCACGAAGGACATGACTTGCAGCCCAAAGAAGTCCAGTAGAGTCCATCCTTTTTAAGTCGCCAAGTATAAGCGACAGTTCCATGTAGAGGTCTAGAAGCTGAGTAGTCGAATTTTCACTCTGAAGGACGAGATGACCACGTGGTGAAGTTGTAGTCGACGAGTTTCTATCATCTCTACCTTTAACAGAATTATACAGTTCTTCAAATAATGGTCTGACTTGATTGCGTGGTAATAAGCGTCTTGATCCTCGTCCACCTCCTAGCCCACTACGAGAGTGACCTCGACTATCCGGCTCCGGCTCCACGATCTCATCCACTTCTTGTTCGTCAGTTTGATCCAGAACCGTGTAGGGCCATTCGATGCGGCGCCACAGCGGCCCAGTCATGTAGTCCAATGCGTCATCGCCCGGAGGACCCGAGCCGCTTTCTGTGAAACACATCGGACCCATAACCATGCGGGACACCTTACGCCCATCAGAGGAGAATATCCGTTGCTGCCGTCTTGGGTTACCGTACACGCCATCCCGACCACGCATGCGCTGATTGCAGATGAGGCGAAAGTAAGCGCTTTGCTCAACGATCTTCATGTAGCGGTATCCCTTTTCAAACGCAGCGCGAATCGCGCCTATCGCTGTTTCGATAGAAAATATCTCAAGAGAGATAAACTGCGGCAGCAATGTCGCTGAGGTGGAATAGGATTTTTGTCCGTTCGGCGTGGCGGCGTCCTCGAGGTCCACCTCTGGGCGAGCAGCTTCTTCTGAGCGTACTCCTAGAGGTAATCGTCCCAGCTGAAGGAGTTGCTTGAAGCATCCGAGATCTAGACCTTCTAAATCGATCTTTACAGAAACAGCACCCCTCCAGCCGTGCTTCTGAGCGATTTCTCGATAGTATTCGTGGCAAGTCCTTGTTTTGTTGAAATCAAGTGTTGGCTGTATCACGTCTCGCAGAAGTGGCTCGTCATTGTTCACTGTACTAGCTTGTCCCGTCATCGGTGACGCAGAGTCGTCAAGAGCTTGATGTTCTTGAGCTACCACACCATCATTCACTTTGTTACTCTTACCCTGACCCTTGATGGCAGTCGTAGTTCCCTCACCAGACGGCGTTACGCCCTTGTCCTGCAGACGCCGGCCCCGTTCATATTGCGCACGATACAGAGCTCTGGATTCCTCGACGATCTTCTTTGCCTGCGCATCTTAGAAAAAGATAGGACTAGCACATACGCACCACGTCCACGCATGGTTGTGGACCAAACAACATCGAGAAAATAGAAAGGACCAAGTGCAAGTGACTCCGATTTGGTATTGGTTCGCGGATCATCATCATACAACTACCTAAGTAAAATAATAGGGTAAGTCATCTGAAATAAACGGGACGACAAAAAAAACCCTAATCATTCGTCCGCGCTACCGTCATCCAGCCAGATGATTCGACGCGCCTGAAGGTCTCGTTTCGCGACGGGACGATGTGAATCATCTGCGTTTCTAGGTGATTTGGAAAATTCGACTGCATGTGTCGATTCTGCAAGACTTGCAACGCTTTGCGGCCGCCTTCAACCGCCTCAACACGATATCCTAGTGTGAGCGCATACGTAGTGTCTAGCCCTCCCGCTGCGCCTAGGTCAAGAACGTACTCACGCCCATAGCGGCCTTCTACGAGAGGTTTTCCCGTATATCCTGTAGCTCGATTGGATGCTTCACTTTGTGTCGCTGCTTTGAGCCCTGGACTTTTGATACGCAGAACTTCCACTTTCCCTGGCGGACCAGGAGAATCCACCCGAACCGAAACCTGCTGGGCTGCATACGCGGCACCGCCAGTGCTCACCTTCAGTTCCTGCCTGCGCTGCGCCAACACCGAAGAATCAGTAAGCAGTGTGCGTAAAGTCTCGCTGAAAGCGGACATTGTCCAGTGAACGTGAGCACGCGAGATTCGCGTCATTCGGTACAGTTCCAACTCGTCCAAGTCGCATTCCGAGAGTGCATCCAGAAGCTCCCACGCAGTCCGATAGAGGCGGGCAAGATGCAGTATAAGCATTGCGTCTTCTCCTTGCTTCTCGGCGACCGCCCGATCTTGCTTGCATTTCTTGCCTTCGTCTTCAGTTTGATGTGATAGTGGAAGACTCTCCTGCTTCATCGCAGCTTTCGTGTCAATCAGACTGAGCCAGCGAGGGTCTCCAAGGACCTCTGATACCCCGCGAGCAAAAAGTAACTTGTCTTCAAACTTTTCATTTTGAGCATATCGGAGATCACCATGTTTCGGAGCTGCTCCAGCTGCGCCTTCTCTTTGCGCTTCATCTCCGACCGAGAGCGTCTTCGCGTACGCCTTTATTTTTGACACTATGCGAGCCTGCAATAGCGCTGATCTAGCTGCACTCATGTCCTTTCCGTCTTCCCCAGAATTATTCTGAGTATCTTCCCCAGTAAGCGTGTCTTTACCGGACGTAGGACTAGATAGACTAGTTGTGTTGATGCCTTTCGAGTTTTCGAGTATTCCGCTTGAAATCGTTTTTTGCAGAGCGTATCTCCGTTCTGAAGGCGTGGACTGCCACGATTCTCCTAAGTCGCCACTCTGCATCAACCACACGAAGTAGTACCATAAGCGAGCTACGGACATCACGAGACAGTTGTGGATAGGGGTTCCGATGCCACTAATCACGGCGTCTTCCTCTTCAAGCTTGGTGTAGTCACTTCCGTTTTCGACCGCATCCTTTAGCATGACTTTCAGCGGTGGAGTCTGCGTTGCGAAGAGGTCGCCGTCTTGTTCTTCTGATGCTTTTACTTGTTGAGAACTTCTACCATCGTCAGATTCGGCGCCTTGATCTTCCGTAGAGGTACCCATCAGCCGATGGTATTCGTCGTAGTCATGAGAAGACGGTCGTAACTCAATACCATCACCCTGCGAGCCTGCAAAGGCCTTCAGGCTCGGAAAACTCACCGAATGAAGAGGGCAACCACGAAAGCATTGACGCAGCCTTCCGCGAGGATGCACAAAGGACGTTGTTAGTGATCCCGATATACGCTTTACGGTCTTTGATGTTGGTGAGGCACCGTCTTTTTGAGTTTCCACTCTGCCAGAAGATCTTCGACGGCCGCTCCGTGGTCCGCTTGCTGACTGCGGTTTGCTTCCGCCACCATCAACCACTAGGGGAACCCCAGTCCCAATCGCGGTATTGAAGAAGCTGCAGCAGTGCTCTTGCGTGAATGTCGGAGGTGCCCAACAATTTCCGGTACCAACATTATCACTCACCGTGTAGCAACAAATTCGAAAAAAGTAGTCTCGCAGAGTTCCATATGTTTCTTCGTCGAAACATGTTCCCGGTCCCGGCGGTGTTTGCGTGATTCCTTGGTGTTCCACATCAACGGGCGTCGTCCAAGGATCCACTACACGTACACCAGACGCAGACGCACCATTTATTCTTCCAGCAAGTCCACCGAACAGTACAGCTCCGAAAATCTTTTGATGAAAGAACATCTCGACAATTTTCTGCAGGCGTAAGCGGAATGCAATAGCGCAAGTGCTGTTGAGGTGGAAACCTCGTCACGGCGCACAAAATAATGATATTTTTGTTTCGTTATTTGAGAAATGTGAATCAAATTTCTTCACTTGCATTGACTGATTCAGCGTTTGATTTGCATAGGAAGAAGATCTTCTTCTTCGCTAGGCACAAACGATACCAAAAACAGGTTGTAACATAAAGAAGCGCAACAATTTTGTTTTTTTGTATCTTGCACACTCCGCAAATAACAGTCTCTCCTCCAACATCGACCTCACAATCTATCAACATCAACAGCGTGTACCAGCCGAACACTGTGAGGTCTGACGGAGACACGCTTTTTTTCAGTCTCCATCTGCAACGGTGAACCGGTCTCCTCAGAGTAAGAAATTGTATGCGCCGTAAAAATATGATTGTGCTTGTTCTTGATCTGCAGAGCTCGTGCCCTTCATATGATTCAGGAGTCTTCGCCAGTGGCAGAAAAACAACGTACTAACTTAGTAGTTCATTGTTATATATAAGCCATGCATCTTGGAGTAGCTTGTTTGACAGTCGCAAATCAACTACCTCCACTCTTTCGCGCTGTTGCTATTGATTGTAACTATTTTCCTGTCGTCTACTTCTCGATACCTCGTGCGTCTACTTCCTTGTATTAGTCGGCCTCAAAAATGAGCTTGCTAGTGTAAGGACCCACAACTACAACAGGGCATGTTAGCAATTTTTTTCCAATATCCATTTCCATAGGTGTGGGTCATGATTTTTCTGGAGAAAAGAAAGGACTGAGGCCCAAAACACGTGGAAATGCACGACGTAGAACGCTCAGCGCATGAATATCATAAGTACACACCAAAGAAGAGAAATGCACACGCAGCTCATCAACGACTGACCGGCTCAATGCACGGCATGCACGAGTTCTATAATCTTCGAAGTTAAGGCTTCGACCCTGGTGTCTTGAAATCGCGAACAACTACGTGCTAGTACATCGATAATATTAAGAAAGTATGAGTGAAGGCTCTAAATTTCAAATATGAAAACAACTTTTTCACACAGGATTTGTACACGAAAACTCGTCTGCACAACGTCACAGGATCAGCTGCCTTGCTCTCTTCCGCGGCCAACGCGCACGATTCTACGACAACAGAAGATGAAGAGGACTGAGTGAGGCATCACGAACCAGCCAGGAAAATAATTGGTGCTGCGGTATTGATAGCGACTTCTCCATTTAGTACATAACTCACTGTATTCTCAAACAAATGATTATGATTCCGGATTAAAACATAAGGCTAGGTCCACACATCATCTATGTTGGAACTAGTGCGGGAAAGGATCACGCATCGAGCAGTACTTACGTGGCATATAATCCATCGTTGTCGTCACAAGCAACCGAGTAGACAAGAAATGAGTTTGAAAGTATCATTCTGCGCAGTCAGGAACAGACAATTACAGGTACTTAGATAGTCTACTGCTTCGACTTAGCTCCGCGCTACACCGGCCAAAAAAATTACAAATAGAATTATTGCTTTTATTTGCAATTCATTCATTGCATCTCACTGCGTCAGGTTCAGATTCCTTCATAAAACAAGGCTCATTGTCTAAAAGAGAATAGTCCGCGGAAGTGCTGGTGTCGTGTTCTGTAGTTTCGTCATTAAAATTTGCAGGCGTGTTTAATATGGGTTCCGCTACTAGCGGATCACGAATGTGATGATGATCTACCAGTACCAACGCAACATACGACAACAAGCACAGCTTTCGTTTTACGAGTTTTGCTTTAGCAACTGAGACCTGTGTCGTCCGGACAGGTCTTCCGAATGACCGATCGAGGGGTGAAGACACGCATCATTGATTGACGTTGTATACGTCACAGCAAAATAACCGCTTACATAATTGACATTGACTTCAGATTCAGTTGTAGTCGAAGTAGCTGCAACGAACTAAGTACGTTCGAATCTTCATTTTCGTGTTGGTACAGGTACTGATCGTAGTCGATGGGGCACGACTGCTTAATGGGATATGTACGGATTTTCCTCGCTGGTTCTACCATCAACGTGCTGTAAGGGTCAACATCGAATTCGAATCGCAGCTTCCCCTATCAAATTCCCTATCCTAATCCTCCTCGGAAGGGCAATAAAGTGTCCTGAGGACGATGTTAAATCAATCATGAATGAGCTCGCGATGATCACAAGCGGTTTTCAAACGCGCCCGCACTTATACTCTTTGGAAAAACCCCTTGCCTCCAACGAGTGCAGCGACTGCAGGGACGACAACGTACGAGAACGGACCAATCCGATAAAGAAATAATCAGAGGCTGCGGATCACTTAGGGCCTTGCGCGGCAGTGGGGCGCGAGTCGAACTCGAAACTTTATATATAACTTCCAAATATAAAAATAGGCTATCTATCATGGAAGACTGTTATTGGAGGATGAGAGTGTCGCAGCTTGATATTTGCGCTTCTGCTCGTCGGTGACAGGTCGTTGGATCACCTCTGTGTCGCCAGTGTGGTTTACGCAGAATACAGTATCGCCTTCCCGCGCGAGTCGTTCAGAGAAACGCAAAGCCGGAGCACTGTTCGTTAGCAGCGCATTTGGTTGCCCTGACGGTGCTGGAGGTGGTGGAAGCGGGGCAAGAAGCAGCCGGGGATGGTCGCCTCGAGCAAGGGGCGGCGAAATGCTACCTCGTGATGTGGTAAAGCTTCCCTGCTGATGCAAAAACACCCGATGATTCATCAAATTATCAGGCTGTTGCATGTTCGCCTGGGAGCGCCGTCGAGCCAGAGACGCGGAACTCGCAACGGTTGGGAAAGCTGCTCCTTGCGCGCTTTGTGACGTTGCATCTAACAAGCCCCCGTCTTCCGCCTGTGCTAGTACTGGAACGCTGGCGCTCAAAACAGTGCCGCGTCTGGCGGCCGAAGAAGAGCTAAATGTGGCGGACAAGCCGCTCATCGCGCCATTGCCGGAAGTGCACAGTGCTGATGGGTCTGGTTGACGGCCCGCCAATGATGATGTAGAAGACTTTGAGTTTGATCGTCCCCCCGGTGGATTAGCTGTACCACCTCTTGTCGGGGAGGACGGACTTTCGGCATCTCGATCGCCCGTCAGGCCTTGGGCAGGTGTTATCCCAGCCCCATGCGCTATGCCACTTCCAGCTGCAACCCCTGCTGACGCCGCTTTTGAGCCAGGTACGGAGGTCGTGGTGGAAGATGTCGATGCCCCGGGCGAGGCTGGCTTCAGGAACGGCGAGGACGAGGAAGCTCCGGAAGATAGACCGGCGCTCCACGATCTCGCTGCGACCGGTCTCTGCCCCGCGGCTCTGCGAATTGGCGTGTTGTGTCTCGGTTCACTTCCTGGAGCCGTTTGAGACGCTGCACTGCTAGCAGGTACCACAGCGCGGCCGCCCTGGACACTAGACGGTTGTTCCACGACATCTGTAGCACCATAATGAACAACTCGTCTTGAAGTTCCAGCGCCTTGCGTTCCGCCGGGCGCTGTGAAAGGTGGAACTGCAGCACTAGCAGTAATAGAAGCTGCTGCTTTCGCTGCAGGCGGCGTAGCGGCACCACTTCCCCCGCTGCCACGACCGAAAAAACTCGACGCACGGTTCAGTATTGGCGTCAACACCCGATCTGTGACCCACCAGGCGGAATTACGTTTTTTGTAGTCGTCTTCCTTCACCACGATAGCGAAATTTCGTTCCAGTATCCCCATTCGCGTGCGCGTGAGGTCTATGCGCGACTTCATTTCCATCAATTTGCGAGTGCGTGTCGTGTCATCGTACGCGCCGTCCACTATGAGCTTCCCTATGCTTCTCCACAACAAGCTGGAATAAAACAGCTTTTCCCATACGAAACAAACAGCACACGACGTCGCAAAAACTGTTACCATACTACTGAGCAACAAAACCCCGAAACTGCTCAGCAGGCTTTTCTCACCCCGCCCTCGATGACGGTACTTATGTGCTGTGCGGAAGTGCGCCCGCTTTTCCTGACTGATCTTATGGGCCGGATCCACCTGCGTCCCTACTCTGCTAGCGCCTTTTCTGGCAAGAGAACTATGAAGTTCTGCGTGTTGCTGCGTTTTCTTGACGTCGTCCGATGCCTGTAGAGGACGCAAACTTCGCTCTAGCTGCTGCTCGTGTTGCTCGACTACGCGGTCTGCTATTTTTAATGCCTCGAGTTCTGCGATCCGATTTTCACGCGCGCCGCAACTTGTACGCGCAGCTGCAGTACCCAACTTCATTTGGTCTGGATCTTGATGGAAATGAGAAGGTATATGATTCGCTCCAGCATTTTCATCTATGTGATCTCTGGCAACTCTCTTGTCCCGTAGTAAGTGTCTGCGGCCTCTTCTGCTCGGCTTCAGCAATGGGGATGTCCCCGCAAGGATGCCAGCTTGGGACCTCTCCACACGGTCACCGAGTCCGAGGCTCCCCGCGCTCAGCGACGGCGACGCCATGTGCTTGTGGCAGTAGCTCGGTCCGGCAGTCGCAACAGTAAGGTCGCGGACCTGGCAGTTGCGTTGAGATGTCGACGAGGAGGGCATATGTGCTCCTGGTCCTGCAGCGTGGAGGTCTAAAGAATTAAGTGGAACTTTTTCATTTTCTCCCAATATATCCGTTCCGCTCAGAGAACCAGAACACAGGGACCTCCGTTGAAGCTTGCTACTCACTGTGCCTCGTACACTAGAGCCTGGTGGCAGTGCAGGATGCATTGAAAAATCCTCGTCATCTGAGGGAACGTTGCGAAGCACAGCTGCACAGGATTGAATCACTGCCACTGGAGGCGGCGAAGGCTCACCACTCCCGAGATACGAATGATTTGATGACCCGAAGCTGTACGGAAAAGGATTCCTGTAAAAATTTCCACCCGGTGAATCTTTTCTCTTCGCTCTTGGCCGGCAGCTTTTCGGACGATTCGAACGTGTTCTACCTCTTGATGAGAGTTGAGATCCATCTGCTGAAATTCCACTCTGTCTCACTAGCCTCCGGCGCGTTGTAGAAGGGCCTCCTCCGACGTTTGTAAGCGTTCTTTCAGTTCCACCGGGTTTTCGCGAACCTAAGCGACGCCGACGGGTCTTGGACCGGCCTCTGTAGTAGGATTCCCCGACTTCACGTTCTTGGCGAATATTTTTTACACTTGTGTTGTCCTCCCGCGACAACCTGCGCTGATCGCGAGAAGATGAGCGTGAGCTAGAAAGTGCTTCGCTCTCGTCGTCCTGACACTTTGGCGTAGTTGTTGATGTCCTTGCAGTGGCACGCCCAACTGGCGCAGCACTTTTCTCTCGACTACTACAACTAGCAGCTCCTTCATTACGTGGCTTCTCTGCAGCAGGCTCCAAGATTCTTCTTCGCCCACTTTCTCTTCTTTTCTGCTGCGCGCTTTCTTGCGCAGAGCCAATAGACGACCCACTGCTGCCAGAGGATGAGGACGAGATCAGCCCACTAAGTAGAAAGAAGCTACGCTTTTTACTACTTTCATTAGATCGCCTTCATTTACAGCCGCCATTTATTTTACATGCTTGCCATCTTAAGCGCGTCACCACTGCGCGCTTTTCACTTACCCAGTGACGGAAGAAATGACACACAGAGACTATGCCAGGGCAATTTATAAGGTTTCACAGCTCGCATGGCATGGAGTGCATGGATCACATGGAGTAGCATGGAGCTAAAGGGGGAGCTTCTTGCGCCCCTTAAAGCTCTGCGCTCCATGCTACTCCATGCATGCTATAAACTACTCTGGCTATGCATATAATACGGCGCGCGTTTAAACAGAAGGATGCGATAGCGTTGGCGGTAGTCAAAGAACATAACTTCTTCGCGGTTCTTCACCTTTTCATCTTCATGCTGACTTGTTGCTCTCTGGTCTTTGCTTTCGTCTTTATAATGTCGAACTATTCGTTCGGACAGAGCTGATGATACGGAGGATGTGCGACTGGAGGACTCCTCGTCCCTTTGGCGTACAAAATGCGTTTCGGATTCCGACACATCCGATACTGGCGAGAGGACCTCGATTTTGTTGCCACTGCGGTTACAAAAAAAGCGCTGTGTCCGACGGGACGAGCCCGTCGATGGACTCGGCAGGAACTCATGTCGAAAAGAGGCGCTACTGCTAGCTCGGCCTGTGCCGACTATAACCGAGCATCCCGGTGATGCCTGAGACATTAAACAACCGGAATTCGGAACGAAATTAGGACTTGAAATAGTATTAATATCGTGAGGCTGCTGCCTAACCATATGATCTGCTGGTCCTCCTGTCCCTGATTGTCTTTGTCCCAGCCTACATGACACAACTCCTGTAGTTCCACTGCGTTGGGAAGACGAGTTTGAAGACAGATGTTGATCATTTTCAAGGCCCATCTTTCCTTCCGCGAGACTAGCTGACGACAGAACCGTCTTCCACCGGACGTGGCCAGTGCCCGCTACAAAATTGAAAGTCACTTTGCCTCCAGAATCCTCTCCGGCCAACTGTGCGTTCGGTGGGCCGCGTGTAGGGCTATTGCACTTTGCCTGTTCAATTAAAATTCCAGGCTCATGGGCGGCGAGCGTCTCGTGCGACGCAAGTGTATTCAATGAGACGTTACGTCGTTGACTGATTCGGGCAGACTGAAGTTGCTCACTGTGATCCATCGAAGCCAAGGAAAACTGACTGCTGCAGTTGACCAGAACACCGCTATTCCGCCAATCATTTCGAGACTCAAAGTGTCCCACCCGACGAGGGGAACCACGTTCCTTCAAGTGTTGGGGCTTCGTCGATCCTCGTGGCGCTAGTTGTATGGCCCCTTCTTCATTATCGTGTCGCTCTTCATAGTCCTCATTCTCATCGGCGTAGTAAGGAGACTCATGTCGATCCAAATCCGTGACGACTGCTCCAGCTTCCTCAGCTCCATCACTTTTTTGTTCTGAAGATAGGTTCCCCACACTCGTGACGGTCTCCTTGGTCATTTTTCGATCTTCACCGACTGAGCCTGGGAAGGACGCACCTTCATCTGCGTCGCTGACACGAGAGGCACTCATTACACAGCACTGCGACTCGCTGTAGCCTAGTAGTGGTCACGGAGGATGAAAACAAACGAGGCACGGCCAGCATACGCATTTAAGAAAAAACATACGAATTCAATGGATTTTGTTATAATGAAAATGAATTACATGAAAGAAAAATACTACTTTAGCAGAACCAGGAGGTCATAGGAGACGAACTTTCGAGCAGGTTATAATTCCTGATATGACGAAGTAGTCTTCAGAATACTATCAAACCCAGAGTTCATGCAGCTCGAGCCACCTTGATGAGCAAGGAAGTGGCATAAAGTAATTGTAATTCCTAACACACAGTACCTACTGCCTAAAATTCTTCGGGATGCAAAGACCGGGAACGGAACACTCACATAGGTCGGACAAAGATAATATTTACTGGATCCACCTGAGCGAGCTCTCTCATTTCACGAGCAAGAGGCACCTGTTGCTCATTTTTTCTCAAGAAGTTTCATTTGTGTGCACGAATACAACATTGCTACATGCGGACTGGGTATTTCTGGGTCTTTCCTGACAAGGTTCCATTACATGGATGATTAGCACAACATTAGCTTCACATGACCAGTCAAAATGAAAGGGGTTCTTGGTGGTATCTTGAGACAACTCTTGGAGATATCCCCCAATATGCAATTATATGAATTAGAAGATGTTCATTCTGCTTTGCTACTTGCAATTCTAGTTCTACATCTCCTTTGATTTCCTGTTCTTGTAAAAACCTGTTCAAAAAGTGTTGAGATAAAACTGTACATGCTGGCCCGCCCCAATTGCAGTGGCACTATACCACTTCGTTTCAAATCTACTAGTTTCTGCAGACTGCACTAGTTGCAGCCCAGCGCTGCGTCGAAGCATCGAGTACCGCGCAAATTCCCAGCACGCGGAGACTTCTTCTGCTCTGCTCCAGCAGCTGAGTCCTTCGTCGGTTCACTCGAGGCAGCAGGTGCCGCGGCTGCAGCCGCAGCCAACTCCTCATCCACCGGAGGTGCCTCCGCCCCGACCTCCGATGCCTCCGGTGTTGGTTCAGCCGCCGCCGGTGGATCCGCCGCCGTTGCCGCTTCCTCCACCTCCACCTCCGCCGGTGCCAGTACTGCCTCCTCCACCGCAGGTGTAGATACTGCCTCCTCTACCGGTGCTGCAGTCTCCTTTGGAGGCCCCACATCTGCTGGTGCCTCCTCCGCCGGTGTCGGTGGTGCCTCCTCCGCTGGTGCTACTTCTGCCGGTGCTGCCTCCTCCTTTGGTGGCTCCCTATCTTTTGCCGATGCTCCCTCCGCCGGTTCCGGTGGTGCCTCCGCTGGTGCCACCTCCGCCGGTGCTGCCTCCTCCTCCTTTGATGTCGCTTGTCGTGCTGCCTCATCATCGGACAACACCTCTTTGAAACTCTGCTGCTCCGGTATTGCGTAGCGGTATTGCGTCATTCGGTCACGCAATCCATTGCCGGTTTTGGTGCTTGAGATCGCATGATACAAAGTTTGCGTTGTAGCCGCCCCGTCGTTTGTCGGGGTTGTCATTTACTTCTCGAGACTTTATTGGTCACCCCCCCCAGCTACTTTATGAACAGCATGTCATCGTCGTGCAGGAGCTTATCCGGATTGCTGGACTGCAAACCGCGGAGCCCAAGGTTCCCGCTTTTCGCTTGCTCCACCTCCTCATTGTCGATTTTCAGCACTTTGATCTGCGTTGGGAGTGGGTCATTCTGTCGTGGCTCTTTCACACGCGTCCCGAAGGGATGCTCTGCAGACGCCAATTCAACAAGCGTGGTAGGCCTATGCTTAGAACGGTTCAGCCCATGGACACCTTCTAGGACAATCGCGGTGAAGGCGAATTTGATGCGGAGAAAAAATTGCATTTTGCTGATCTGGGTGAAATAATAACTCCGAATCGCTACATCAAGAATATGGAGAATCTGGACAGGATGAAAAAATACATCGACGTGGGTAAACACGATTGAAAAATCATGATAGCATAATTTGAATTTGTAATGAGTTTGAGTCCTACGTGCGCACTCCTGCAATGCCCATAATTTACCGGATTCCTCAAGAAGTGAGTTGGCGAACATAAAGGCATTTGCACAGCGGGATGAGTGACTACGTGAAGTATAGTAGTTGGAAAATAACGAAAAAAGTGAAACCGAGTCAAACGAGACTTAAATGATTGAAGATACCCATACCTCTTACTACTTGACACATTATTCATACCTACTCGCAGCCCTATTTCTCTCAACAAAAGAAATCGAAACAGGCGGTTTATTTGTGAAGAGCGTTGATAATGATATGAATTCGCACAGCTCGTCTTTCGGCACGCAACAACAATGTAAGCGCTGACGTCGAAGCCGGCACAACCAAGATTGATCAACATTCAAGACCTGTTCTCGTTCGTACTACACTAAGCAGTCACTATCCCGTTTAAATTTCATTTTTCGGCGTCTCTCATATCTCATCCCCTTGCGCCGGGTGTTGCCCTTCTTGAAAAATCAGATGTCTTCCGCTTTGGTTGTCTGCGTCAATTTCAAACATACACACATGATGTGGGAGGGAGGCAATGATAGGGTTTGCTGTAGCCAGCAAATTCAGCTCTCCAACTCAGTCGTCGGTTTGCGCGACCTTTTGCAATCGATACCAGACTGCAAGAGCAAAAAATCACAAGCACAACAGCACGACCGACAACAAAACATCCATTCCATTTTTAGTCTTTCCACAGTAACATAGATACCACAGGGCAGAACACGGCACTTCGTTCAATATCTACCAAAAGTGCAGCACGAGGCTTGAAGTCGCTTCTAAGTTAGTTTATTAGCGATTATTCATTAGCACGAACAAACAATAAGCGACAAATCTTTGTACTACAAATACAATTGACCCTATGAAATCTTTTCCGCATCAGGATCAGCATTCCATTCTCCGAGCCTGCTTCATTATCATTTTTTCCTCTCTTCATCTACTAGAGGTAGCCCCGCCTAGCATGATGTTACACCTGGACTTCCTCGAGACTTCCCCAGTCCGCTCCGACGCGACACTTTACTTTCAACGATGCGTTAGAGATAGAGCAGGTTGGGAAATCATTAATGTGCTCCGGCATCTAACTACTATCGGAGAGCTAGAGCATGAGCAGCACTTACTCATAAGTAATTAAATGCTGGTCTTGCACCCAAATGGTATCCCAAAAGATAGCTTCTATTCTTGAGAAATTGGGAAAGATCTCAGCAGACGGTCACAGGACAAACATGCCTCAGATCATGATGAAGAAATATTAGTACGATTAAAACCACGTTGACGAATTACTGTTAATTACTTCAAATTCAATTTCTATTCAAGATATATAAATAACAACTATGCAGAGGAATAGATGAAGATACTCACCTTAAGTATAGGCTGAATATCAGCACTAGGCTGCGTCATCGCATCTACAACAGCCGGCAGAACGTATGAGAGTGCATCTTCGCGGACCTCGAGTAGCAACTCGTCATGGATTTGGAGAAGAATGCGACACACGTCTCCCAGCTTTTCCACCCTAGTATTTGCTGTTCGGGGTTTAGTCACTTTTGGATCACGTTGAGGAGCACTCAGGGAGCCAGAAGATCCTCCTGTAGTTGCACCTTCTCCGAAGCCACGAGTTCCGTCCAACGGTCCTCGTGCATCTCCAACAAGCGTGGTCTGAGGTGCTGGCGTAGAAGTAGATGTTGAAACTCCCAGAGTCGATTCGAGCTTCTTGCTGAGATTCAACATCGCTTGCACCATGAGGTCCGCTGCGGACGCTTGGCACAGCGTGTTCACTCCTTGTCGTTCCACTTTGGCAACCTGCTGCCGGTGTGTTAACTGTGGAAGTCCCGCTGCTTGCTTGTTTTTCATCGCGGCCGCGTGGCCCCCTCTGATGTCCGCGTCCTCTTCACCCTCCAGTGGCGGAACCTGGAGCCACCGCTTGCGACCGTAGAGTGTCGTAACGTAGCCTTGCTGCACCGCAGCCTCCCGAACGCCCCGAATCCAGGAATGTACTTGCGGAAACTGTGCTTGAAACCGCTCCATCAGCTTTCGAGCCTCCGCCACAGAGATGCTGAGGTCGTTCGCGACTTTCTTTGCGCCCATGCCGTAGATGAGACCATAGCAAATCTTCTTGGCACCAGAACGCTCTGCCGCATCAACCTCCCCAACAGGCTTGCAAATATGAAGGAAGAGGAAGACATTACAAACTCGGAATTCTTAGGTTTGGATGAAAACCCGAAACTCCATACGTACTATTTCAAATCCAAAGTGAAGATCCTCGTACTCGTTGTGCTGGTAGCTTAGCTAATATTGAGGAAGCAAAAGTGTGGTATGTGACATACGTGTACGAAGAATAGTTCACAACTAATCGGACGGACAAACTTAGTGGAAAGAGGCTGCTCCAACATTCACACGTTATCGTTCTCATTCTTGATAAATCTGCTCATAATTTAGCCACGTAGCTGCGATAGCTCGAAAAAGGTCTGTGCCGTTCGGCTCGCAAAGGTGCTTGCAGAGATTGACGTCGCGCGAATAGTATGCCATTAAGCGCACCTCAAGCTGGCAGTAGTCCACGGACAAGAAGAGTTTGCCACTCGATTTTGGAAACTGGAAGCACTGTCGTAAGTTCACAGAAATACGCCGCTGTGTGCTTTTTCCGTCCGTCGCAGCGTAAACTGGTGCGACTGTCCGCCACACCTGATCCGAGGGGTACGATAGGTATGCGTGTTGTTCACGCTCCCGATTTTTTTCCCGACGCACAATACCTGTGTCCGGATTTCGACAGGATCCTGGCTGAAGGTGCCGCTTCCTCCTTTTTGCTTCGCGGCGCGCGTCACGCTCCTGCCTCCGCTTCAAAGAGTCAAAGAAGCAGGCGTCTTTTTCGTCCGGCGAATCGGGACTGTACTCGTCTAGCGTGTTGCCCCTGTAATTTCCAAGTTGGACAACAACGCGCCGAAGCTTCTTTACGTAGTCCGGGTTTTTGTAGATTTCCCACCCCTTTTTCGCCCAGTAGCGACATACTGCTCTTTTTGAATTGTCAAAAGCATCACCAGCGTTCAGAAGATCAGGCGTTATTCCTTGTTCCGTTTTCCCCGCTATCATTTTCCCCATGGATATTGACGTTTTCTCAACTTCATCCACCCGTTCAGAATTATCATCTTCATCATCATCATCATTGAGTACTGTGCACGCGTAACCAAGCCGATAGCGGCATAGAGGCGGCAGCGCCGCGGCGACGCCTACGATGACGGATATGGGACGAAGAATCTTTTTTATTCCTTCCTTATGAAAGGATAGCTTCACGACATCGAGTATTTCGAAGGGGTTATCCACGCAAAGCAACTGTGGACGACCGTTCCGCACAACGATTCTTCCGGTCGCTGTGAACGAAAAAGACGTTCGAACGCGATAAAACTGCTCAACTACACCATCAGTCTCATTTTCAAGGGACGAGACCTTCTCATCACCATTTGCGGCTGAGTTTAGATTGACCCCATGCTCGTTGTGGTTGTAGTCTTCAGGCGGAGATACTTCTACTGCGCACCTCTGAAGTTTCATGAATTTGTTGATGACGTGCTGCAAGTGACGATATTCCGAGATGTGATCGATCAACTCGAAGCCCGGATTCACTTTTGTGAATTTATTGGGTAGAAATGCGGTCTGTTGTGACTCGTTGTAGTCAAAATCATCGCGACCACCTGCGAACTCATCGTAGGCCTCCTGCTCCTCGTCATCGCCCTCCTCAGCAATTAAATCACCTCCATCTGCCTCCTCGAGGAGCTCCGCTTCCTCGTCATGCATGTCTGCCCTTGCGTCTTTAACTTTTCTCTGCGAGTCATCTTCGTCCTCCGACGAGCTTGACGTCAAAGACACATCATGACCCTTAGTGCCGTGGTCGGCATTTTTCAGGAGTACCGCGTCAAGACCTTCGCCGCCTGCTTTTCTAGATGTTGTGGGGGAGATGGCTCTAGCACCGCGTGGGGACTGTAAATCCGATGCTGCTTGTTCAACTGTTTTTCTATTTCCAGTGTGCGTATGAGTCTCATTCTGTTGTTTAGCTTGGTCGGTTTTCTTTTCCATGATCTTTTCTTTCTCTACCACCTCTGCTTCTCGCAGTATGCCCTGGAGCACGTCTTTGCCACTTGTGTAGCGTGTGCGGCCGTTGGGCTTTCGACGAAAGCGCAGTCCCTTTGGCGGCCGTATTTGCAGGTCCTCGAACAGGGCTCGACCGCAATCCTCGGAACTCGCAAGGTTCACGCGGCGTCCAACAAGATCTTTCGAGCGCTCCTGCAAGGCCGCAGACTTGTGCACAATCCTGGTGTGCGTCTCCCAATCGCGATTGAAAGGGAGCCCGGCCACTTCGATGTCCGCCAAAAGCACTTGGAAAGGCATCTGCAATTCCATAAAGGCACCTTCCATTTGCGCATCTACTAGACGTGAATACAAAGTACCCACTAAATGGAGACACGAATAAGCCTCTTGTACCGCCTGCAGCAAGGGCCTCCCAACACGCGTGGTCTGTAGCGATGTAAGTTTCGTCGTACTAGAGCCTGGAAGAAAAGCAGCATCACTGTGATTATGGAGACTGCCACAATGCTTCCTTGGATCCGGTCGTGCTTGAACTTGGACATAATTGGGATCACCGTGATGTGCTGTTCTTGTCAGTTGGTGCTGCTCTGTTTTCGGACTTTTAGTTCCTGTATTCAGGAGACCGTTGAGAGCAAAAAGTGAAGCCTCCGCAGCTTCAGTATCAAACCCTGTATGCTCCTGTGCAGTCAGCAAGTCCCCAATTTGATATTTGTACCTCCGAAGATCTAGCTGTGCAGCTTCTATCATGGCCTGGTCGGTGGTCTGCTTTTTCTCTTGACCATTTTTTTGCAACGTCTGCCTAGACGTTGCCATCTTAATCGACGCCTCCTGCCCTTGGTGTTCTATTCCGGCGGTGTGATGGCGTTGATCAGTAGCTGCTGCAGCCTGGTGTTTGACCGATGAACGCACGAGTGGCGCGATTGACAAACTTGGCACAGCAAATTTTTCACGCAACTCGCCCAGCTCCAGCACGTGGTCGGGATCCAACATCCACGCAGCGATCCGTGGCTCCGCGAACTCCAGGTGCGGCGAGAACAGGTTGCGTGCTCGCAGCATACACACAAACGCTTTTGCGTCCTCGCATATGATAGCTCGCCTTGTTGAGTTGTGAGCGGCTTTCAGAAACCAGGGTCGCATCTCGTCGAAAGAAGACACCCACCATTGCCCAGGAAAGCAGCAAACTACCTTCAGAGGGTCTGCTGTAAGTGCTGACGAGGAAGATGCGGGTCTGGGTATACCAGCAGCAGGAGGCAGAGGTAGAACGTGTGGCGACTCTGGCTGCAATCCCCGCCCTCCCCCTGGTATATGAAGATTTCTGCTTCCTGCGAGACTGGCAGTCCTGGAAACTTCCACAGGCAGTCCATTGCTTCGTCCTATCTGAGTAGTCGCAGCAGGCTCGAGCACGGCCATCGCCAGTACCGAAGGCAGAGCGTCAACACCACCTAACACGCTGTCTAGGAAGGAGGGATCGTATTCCTCGACGACTTGCGGTTGGGCTGGCTGCATCACGAAAGGCGCCGTAGCAGCAGCAGCAGCAGCAGGGGAATTGGGCTTTTTATCGTATTGATGCGCCTTCTTCATAGGTGCCGTACGTAATCGCTGCCTATGCTCCGCCTCTTGGCGGCACCTCTCGCATCTTCCATCGACGAACGACGAAGCCTCATGGTACAAATTCGACAGCAAGGGGCTACCGTCGCCGACGACGCGCTGTTGGCCAGAACCACCTCCATAGCATAATTCCTGGTGCTGCGAGGGTCCCGACCCTCCGACTGAGTCAGGACGAGCTTGTTGGGACAGGGAGAAGCTCGTATCGAGAACGTGCACATCCCCAAGTGTACGAAGCAGATCTCTGGGTGAATCACCCTGCGAATTTTGTTCGCGCCATGCTTGGAATGAGGAAGATTCCATCACTCGCGCGAGGGCGTCTGTGCGATTGAGTTTTCGAAGCACGTCCTCCAACCTCGTCTTACTCGTCCCAAGAGCCTCGAAGTCCTCCTTATTCAATGAGCGGCGTCCAAGCTTTTTCAGCCCTTGCGCAAGCACTAGCACCTCGTGCACATCGGGTGGCGACGACGGTGACGAACCTCGTCCAGACGAGAGATGGAACGAATTAACGCTATTTCCATTCTTTCCCACAGCACCCTCGTGTAGATCTCTTTGATGTTCATTTCGCGCAACCTTTCCCCGCTTGGTGGCACTGTGATTTTTATCATTATTGGGCACAAAACCTCCACTTGTGCCAAGGCCAAAAGGGTTGTGCGAATTATCCGTTTCGACAAACATACGTTTTCGAGGCAACAAGGCGCTTGAAGATGCTGCGCCGAAGTTCACGCTCTTCGAGTTCTTCTCGTTGAAGTTCTTGCCTCCATCGTTGTCCCCGGTCATCTCTGCGACTCCCGGTTGTAGTTGTTTTGCGCCCCGAACGATACCAGAAGAGTCTACAGGTGATTGGCTAGTCGCCATCAGGTTGTCTGAGTTGCTGTTCGCAGAGATTCCTCTTGCATCTTCTGTTCCCCTTTCAAGACGACCGTCAGCATGGCTCGAGGAGTGTGTATGATTAGCTTTCAACTGATAAGTGCAAGGCGTTTCGGCAAAACGTGCGGCGACAGTAGCAGGCCCCTGCGTTGCAAAAACTACATTAAAATCGTGCTCGACCGCTTGTCCTAGTAATGGTGCCTGCGATGGCTCGTAAAGACCGGGCCTCACTTTCGCGTTGGGGAAAAAATTGGGCTCTGGCGGGTTCGGTGCAGATGGAGGTGCGGCACTCTCACTCATGGCTTTCCTGTCATTCTCAGCAATGCTTTGCGGCACACCGAAGTCTGTGCGACTTAAAGAGTTCTGCATAGGATGCCCTGAGACAGGTCGTCCCTGGGGTTGAGCAGGATCAACATTCGTGGCCAGCATCGGGAAGACGCGAGGGCCTGCAGGCGGTGCACCCAAATTATGTTTGCCAATAGGTATAGCGCCGATGCCTGAAGAAGTAGCCGCTGCTGCTTCAGATGTCATCAAGTACTCGTGATTGATGCTCTCATTTTCGATTGGGTGTTGCCCTCTGTCTGGATTCTTCGGCCTTTGTATATCTGGTCTGAGAAAGCTAGCTTCGCCAGTGAAAGGCTGAGGAGGTGAAACGGCATTCGTAGCGGCGAGTTTTTCCTTCAAGGCATGCGCCATACGATTTGTCTCGTTCAATTGTTGCCCTGGTCTTCCTATAGGTAGCTGTGCGCCGCCGCTTCTCTCCTTAGCGGCCTCGGTGCTCGCCGCGCCATAAAATACACCTCCAGGAGGAGCAGTCTTCGTCTCACCACCTGATACTGAATTAGCCGCCGCAGGCATTGGCATGTTCTTCGACATCATTGTGTGTGGAGCGGAAGCACCAACGAAATTTCCAAAGCCGACATGGCTAACCTGTTTTGGAAACGCAACAGCAGTAGCGGCAACTGCAGCAAAACCGGCAGAACTGACAATGCCGCTTCCAGTAGTGCCACCGGTTGCACGGACACCGAGCTCCTGTTGCCCTGGATATCCACCTTGATTCATGTTGGGCGCTGCCGCATTATTTGTGTTCTGAAAATTGCTGGACATCGCATTATTGGCATTCGCTGCAGGAGGAGCAGAAGTGTTATCGGCATTGTTTACAGGCTTTTTTCCCGCACGCAAGAAAAGAGCTTTCGCATCGCGTTTTTCTTTCAATTGTTGCTTTCGCACTTCTTTCGCTGTCACCTGTGCGTCTGCTCGGAGGCGCTTGGCGTGCGATATTAGACTTGAAAGAGCGATAAGCATAAGAGGTCGATTTCTTCTAAATAAACGCCAATATTATCAACAGAGTAGAAATTAATTCGTGGAAATAAAATGTGATGGACATGAGGTGGAGCCCTAAGGATAAGCTTACGCTCCACGACGAGGAGGACTGCTTTTCATCAAGTGTGCGGCGCAAAGACCGCAACAGTGTTCCCGGTTCGGCCGCAGCAATTTTCGCTGGCGTGGTGAACCCTTCGTTGTACATTCCACGTGCAGTTTCTTTTGCAGCGCGAAGATGGGGATGCTCTCCGAAGAAGGGGATCTGCATCAGCAGAGAGATGTGCGGATCAGTTCCCCACGAAAGTCGAGCGCGGAACTCCTCGACCAACCGCTGCATCTGGTCCCACCCCATCTTCTCGCAGAAAGTCACAACTTGATTACAGTAAATGAGCGTGGACTTCTTTAGCTCCTCGAGTTCGAAAACGGTCAAGTTTGGGAAGCGACGGCCCGGACCCGCAATTTGGTTTGGCTCGCCTCCCTTTACCATCATATAATGCTCTTAGATTTAAGTAATATTCAGGGCTACTTTATTATGCGGGTGGATGGAGCGTCGATGTCTCACACGTACCTGAAAAAACGGACTCACATTCTTTCCACATCAATAAAGACCGAACCTTCATCGACGAGTTGATGGAGGTGTACATAAAATCTACAACACTCACATTCACTGTGCTGAGGCAAAGATACGACTTTCCTACTCCGTAGGTTCATCTTAAATGAGACACGCTGTGAAAAAGCGGAAAATGGTGTGTTGCGTGCAACGACCGCTAGCAGCGGCATTTTCGACCACATCTACGTTGACCCCGACTACTTCTGCTACACGAAGTTCCTCGTATTGCATTTTCAGAAGCACACTCGCATAGGCCTTCCAATCATTAGCGCTTGATTTCCCGGTGATCCATTTCCAAAGAAGATCATTTTCTTTGCAGAATCCTATCTGCACGGAAGAAAACGAATCTTCTATGAGAATGAAAATGAATTATCGCGGGCCTTAAAATCAATTTTGTTGCCTAAAAACTGGCTCTGCTCCATCCGTCGTTGATCCGCCTGCTGCATGTCCGTGTGGCGCTGGTACGCCTGCTGCTGACTCATTGGCGTACGGCTTCCAGTACTAGGACCTTTGGGGGTGACGCTCTTCGCTACCTGGGGTGTGGACTGGTGCGCTTTCACAGGAAAGGCTGTCGATGAAGGGAGCAGAACACGCTGATGTCCAATTCCTGGTGAAGAGCTACCCAGTCTTGACGCTGTTATACTTCCAGCTTGCTGAAGTTGTTGAAAAATGTTCGGAGGGGGAGCGCCTGTATTGGCACCCGCATTGAATCCTGCGTTCTTTGACGACAGAACGGGAGCTTTGTTGGCCTGGAACAAGTTCAGAAAATTCGGTTGTTGAGGGTTGCCAAAGTGACTACCCAGCAGACGTGGAGCGGATCCGGAAATGGGCAAATTTGCTACACCCGCCGGTCCTGCTCCAGTTAATCGAGACTGATTAAATACAACTGGCGCACTCTGATGCATCTGAAGACCAGTGGTCGTGCCTTGTTTAGGCGTAGCCGCTCCCATCGCGGGCACACCAGGCGTGTTGATGTTAACACTCTTGCCTGTTCTAATATCTCCCTTCCTTGATGACGTTGCACCAGTGGTATTGCTACTTACTCCTTGATGGCCCTGGAGTGTGCCCGTGTCCGTCGCGTCAGGTGCTTTCAGGGACGAAGGCTGCTGTGTCTTCCGTGGGTTCGGTGAACTTTGCAGTCGCTTCAAGGTTGCGTCAAAAGCGAGCATGCGCTTCTTCTCCTTCTCCTTATCCACGCTCGCATATGGCGTTATCAAATAGCAAAGGTGAAGTTCTGTGCTAGAAATGATTCTGTGGGCTGCTCGGTGTAGCATATCATGTGTTGCAAGCCCAGTATCGAGATCCAAGTCGCTTGCGACTATGGCCTTGCCGCACGGAGTAGCGTATAGCTGCCCTGCCTTTCTCGAATTTTTTTTGCTGCTCTTTTTGCCATTCTTTGCGGTTTTAGAGTCATGACTCTGTTTTGATTGCGTTTCCTCGTATGGGTGCATGTCGATCAATTTCACTCTCGTACGCATATTGGGAGGTAAGTAGTCTTGATCTTTCGCTTGAAGGTAAGCGATCGCGCGCTCAAGCTCCGGATGCGTCTTCATTTCGTTTCCAGGGTCTTCTGGTCGTGGACTTGAATCTTTAGAAGCGAGCACTTTTTTCCGATTCGCGTACGCCTCGGCTCCAAGACCTTGCTTGATTTGTCCTTTTTCATCAGAATGATCAGTACCACTTTGTTGCTTATCATGCTGGGCTAGTACTGGATCAACGTCGGCACTTTTCTCTTTGATCTTCCTCGTCGTTTTTCTAGCAACTTTAGCTTTCTGCGCATGGACCAAATAGGTACAATTAGCGAGTTCCAACAAGCCGCTCGGGCGTGAGTTCTTAGACGTCTTCTCGTCGACAAGATCCCGAGTCCGGGTTGGGCGTACACACAACATTTCGAGAATCAGCCGTCGCAGGCCACCTTGATCCAAGACGCTCTCTAGCGGAAGGATCTTTGTGTTCATCAAACTGAGACCTTTCTGCGTATCGCACAAAACCACGGACTCACCAATTGTCCCCTGTCCTTTACGGCCTGCTCGACCCGACATCTGCTTGTATTGCGCTGGTGTTAAATCACCCATCCCGATGCGAATACCCTCGAATTAGAACATAACCTGAAGAAGTTGCAGCCTCGATTCGACTCCTGCTCACTCTCACATGATGGTAAGTCCTTGCCCAGCTGTCTCTCGCATGATGATAAAGAGAACTTCCGTTAAGCAAAAACGAGACCATTTACGCATTGCCATATCAAAGTTGAACTTGAAGAAAAAGAAAATCTACTTTCTTCTACCTTTACTCTATTTCAATTACTTACTTGCAAATCACGCAACCCATAATTGAATATGACGCGCCGCGCTGGCAAATTCACACCCGCTGCTAAAGTGCTTGTAGCGCAAAGCGCTTTCACTTTGCCACTACGGTACAACTTCTCTATCAAGCGTCGGTCCTCTTTGTGAAGATCGGCATGGTGCCATGCGACGCGATGCCGGACGCAGCGTCGCAAAGAAGCTAGATACGGTGGCAGATTGTCTTTGCCCGCTGCTTTCTGGGCAGTAACGTCAGCGTTGGCAAGCGGCCACGTCGCACGGTCCACGTCGTCAGCATCAGCGGCCTGTGGTAAACGTGCTGCCAGCGTCGCGGCTACGCTTTCGCACTGTTTCTTCGATTGACAAAAAATCAATACGGAGTCTTCAATCACTTCGTGGCAAGCAGCCAAGAGGCAGTCTGGATCGTTGTCAAATGTCTGATGGAATTCGCGCAGGTACTTGCCATCCCTATCCAATAACGCCCCCTTGTGCTCGACAGATGAACAAAGACATCAATGTCAATGTTTTTTAGCTCGAGTCGAGTATGTCGTCGAGCCATTACCTTCTATGAGTCTAGGTAAACAAACGTTAACACTGCAACCAGTATTATGGCAACCGTTTCAATTTGTTTCGAATCTACTGCAAAAACCAATACCAAGACGGAATCTAGTCATCTTTTCAGCTTAAGTGTTTGAAGCGACTTCTTTGGCTGTAGCAGATCATCTCGGTGTGCTCCACAGGTCGATACTTGGTTTTGTGCTTTTGTGCATCCAACCAACTAGCCAGGCGCCGGACTTTTCGTATCGTTGCACTCATCGCGACTATCTGGATGTCCTCTCGCGCCGCGAAAAGCACCTTCGCCACGTATTAAAGTTGTTGTTTTATCCATGCATATGCTTTGCTCAAGTGGTGCTCGAGAATAATGCGTATTGTCTCTATAGATCTTGATCATCTACCTAGATGAATACCTACAGAAAGTGTGTCCTTCTCCCTTTTTTTTCAGCGGTATCTCTCAGTTAATAGCCTCATCATACATCAAGACCTCAACCAAGTAGCCTCGATTCGTATCGGCGAGCAAGTGCAGTTCGTCCACCACAATCATCGAGAGCTTCTGGAGCTGCTTTTCTTCTAGAAGCATGTTGATGATGCTGTTCGCTTTCTCGATGGTGCATATACCGATGTCGAACGGCTCGGTAATGCGTTCCCCCGAGCCACCGTAGAAACCACGGACACGCAAATGCCGCTCATCCTCCAACAAGTGTCGCAAGTCTCGCTCCTTTTCATTGACGATACTGACGAAGGGGAGAATCAAGAGTGCTGGCCCACGACCGCTCGTCACTGCCCGAAGCATCAGCAATTCCGCGACCAGAGTCTTGCCGCCCGACGTCGGAGCGCAATACACCAAGTTGCGTGTCCCCGCCAAAACCCGTGCATCCGCCTGAAGGCAGCGCTGCTGCCACGGGTACAGCTCCTCCATGCCTCTGGAAGCGTACTTCTCGACCATGCTCGGTGGTAGCCCATAATTTCTTATGAACCTCGTTTCTGGCTCCGGCTCAAAACCAATGTCGGTTTCACTCTCGCTATCTGCGGATGACTCTGATTCTGGATCACTAGCTTTCGCGCGAACCGCATTTGTTTTCACTTTCGGTGACTGTTGTACTTCCCGACCCTGAGGAGCATGAGGTGAAGGTTTGGCGCGTACCGGCACCGGATTGGCTCCTGATGAACTCGCTCCGGAAAATCCAAATTGCGGTGCACCAAATTGAGGTGTAGTCGCTTTCCCAGCACTACCAAAAGAGAATCCGCTACTGCTAGCATTGTGTTTCAAGTCTAATACTGCAATCGCAGCCGGGGTCATTTTGTTGTGCTGATTCTCGCTAACACCACCCGAGTCCGACGTTTTTGTACTAGCCTTATTAGCTGCTGGCATATTTAAGAAACCGCCCAAGGATCCGCCGAACCCTTGGTTCGCTTGCGCTTGCTGTATCTGCGCAACATCAGCGGTGGCCTGCTCCCGCGCTCTTTCTGCAGCGCCAGAATAAGACGGCTCCGCCTTCGTATTTCCAGCACCTGCAATATTCGCAGCTTTACCAGAGGGTATGGGTGCGCCGATGTTGCCAGCAGGTCCAGCAACTGCACTGTTCGGTGCTTGGCCGCCGGCTCCACAGCCACTGTTTGCATTATCTGCAACAGAACCAACCATCGCTGGTCGCGCTGGGGGTGGGGCACTCTTGTTACTAGCATCGGCGTTGTGTTTCCCTGCTACCTTTGTTCCATCTCTGTGGCTTGCTCCGTGCCCGCCAGTCAGCCTAGCCCATGGTCCAGCAAAAGTCGAAGAGAATCCAAATCCAAAGCCTGCAGAGGCTCCACCTTGTGGCTTTGCGTTACTTGATAATACTGCTTTTTGCTGCGGTACGGAAACTGGCATATTTGGTTTCCGAGAGTGCCCAACTGGTTCTGCACTTTTAGAGTCAGGGGTTGGCTGTTCTCCTCCTGCATTCCTCTTAGCACTGCTTGGGTCTTCTTTATTCTGGTTAACCACTTGTCCGCCGGCCTGTGTACGGTGAGGCGCATTTGCAGCTCCGCCTGTTGGCCCAGGAGCAGCAACTCCGGTTCTGGACGGCGTCGAGGCCATGCCAAAGCCAAAAGAGCCAAAGGAACCTGAGCCGAAACCGCCAAAAGCGCCTCCGTTGCCTCCTCGCCCGCCGCCGAAGCCTGGTCCCCCGAACGATCCGAAACCCCCGAAGTTCGGAATTGGAGCTGGGCGGGAGCTTGCTCCCTCTCCTGATGCGGTTGCACAATTCTTCGCGCTAGGCATAGCTTGACGAGGCGCAGGAGCGCTTCGAGCAGATATTCGAGAAAATTCGTCATCTTGAGATGGAAGATGAGGCGCGAAGCCTGTGTTTTGACCTCGCGAACTTGAAAACTGGTCACCAGAGCTTAGTTGGGCACCAAACTGGCCTGACGATGGCGCATTCTGATCTTGTCGCGCAACCGAGGAATAGCCGCCAAATCCACCAAAGGAATTTGCTAGATGCTGCTGCTGCTGCTGCTGCTGCATCCGTGCAGGGGTGCCAGTTGTTCCCTTATGCACTGGCGGACCGCTGCCAGAGCCTGGAGCACCAGACGCCATTTCGATTCCTCGGCAAGAGTCCGCGTAGCCCCGATTCGGTTTATAATACTGGAATACTCCTCATTTCTTTTCACGGGCTCTTCTAATTCTTCTCCAGTCATCATAGTCATGCGATTGAGGTCAATTACCTTGTTGATCAGCTCACCATCAGCTGCCTATTATTCCGCTTAAGACATTAGGCCCTTCCAAGCCAGCAATATGGTGAATACTCAACTCACATTCACAATCTCAGTTTGCAAATTCTAACCGGTAGACGTATCTTGTCTCTAACTCTATGTAGTAGGCACGTTGAACAGCTCACCAAAAACCAATTTTTCGTTGGCCTCAGCCTTATTATTAAAACAAGTTCAGTACATAGTCCTCCAAGATGAAGATAAGTCAACATATATATAACTAATTCAACAACTCGTCCTCCTTGTACGTGCACATTTTCAGTTTCATGAAAAAAAGGACATGCTTCAAACGGTTTCATGAGGTGCTAGAAGAACCTTCGCGCGCACCTCAGGCGAAAAAAAGGACGAGAATATCTTTTAGTCTAAGCAAAGTCTGAGCGTCTTACAATAAACAAAACTCAGTCACAACATTGTTCGTTGTGCTTGTGGTATGGCCCAAAGTCAAACACCAGAACAGCAGCAGCACAGCTAACGGGACAGCGTGGCGCCTCGGCGTCTTTATATATGACTGCGTCTGCCAACAAGTAACTGTTTTGGCATCGCTCGGATGGTGCAAGATGAGAATGAGCTAAGCGGTCCTTCCGCTTTCAAACACAAGCAGCAAAGCTTTAATATTGTACACCTCTTTCGAATGCTTCCAATCTCTTAGTTTTCCCATTGATCTCGTCGGATTTTCTTTATTTGAGACTAATCCATAGCCGTCAATCCTTTGTCGTTTGATACAGTACTCACGGTATTGTAATCCCTGATCCTCCACTTCTAAGTAACTACAGAAGCAAACAATAGCAATGCTACAAGAAAGATACATTTATTTTTCCCAAGCCTATATTGTTATGTCAGACGAGCATTTGTGCGTCGCTGTACAATATAAAAACGATCTTAATCTTTTTTGAAGTACGAAACCACCAAAAAGCAGACGTGTTTTCATCAACATACATTCGCCTGTTACTATTGACACTACTAGTGTCGGCCACATTGTTCAACCATCCCAATTCCGGTATGCATCACATTTGGGGTTCCACCCTCGGTCGGGCCTGTCTATAAAAATGAAATATCTATATTCCCGCCAACGCCGATGGAGTGCCACTGTACATTCAACATCTATGTAACTAAGTATATATGTACCAGCGAAGGAGGCCCCCCTCATATCATTATATCACTGTTGCAATTACTATGCTGACGCGCATGTTGAAGTTGCTGCCTCCTCTTAGTCGCCTGGTGTAACTTTCCTCCAAGTGTGAAGATACGTCAAGGCTTCAGCTTATCCGCAAAAAGAAACATACTCAGAGGAGCGATCGCCAACATGCAAACGAAGAAGAATGTAATCAGCAAACAGCGACGCTAACTTAGAGATATTTTGCGTTCGAAATGAAATTGCAAATCGGCAAAGTATGCTAGTAACGAACGTTTTCAAAAAAATGTTGTGAGCTCTGCCGCCTTAAGTGCATTTAGACATCCTTAGACTCAAGACAGAGTGAAAGAGCCTGCAACGAACTCTATCATCCTTCTTAACTGACGTTCGAAACGTTCTTTGCGCATCATGGCTAGAATTTCTTCCCGCTCTTCTTCCTCAAGTAAAAATTCGTCTTCCTCACCCAGTACGAACTGGCCACTGGCAGAGAGTCTACCGCCCTTCCGCGCACGGCGTGCGGCGCGCCCGACTCGACTTGTACTGGTCCGCAGCCTGCTGTCTGTGCTATCGAGACTATCATCGCGGGGGATGAAGGAAGCATCACTCCACGGCCTCGAAGACAAGCTGTACTGCTTCTTCCACTTTCCATTGGCGCCAGAGGGCGACGGCTGCAGCCCACCGCTCCCGGACGATGTCGGAACGAAAGATGCTCCTGGAGAAGTAATCGGAGGCATGTTCACCGCGATTCCTGCGGTGTTGAGACTGGACGCCGTAGGCGTCGCAGCCACGTTGCTTGGAGCAGCGAGGCTTATTCTTAGACAGTGGGTAGAGTACATCATCAAGTACGTAGTGTCTTAATAGCACGCTGACCTGAGTGATCAAATGCCGTAGAACAGTCTGCGGTTCTTGTATGCTTAGCACAGCCGGTCGGTGGAATGCAATAGCAGCTATTCTTTCCTGGTGGAACAACTTACTTACGACATTCTCATTCAGAATAAAACTATGCCAGCCTTCAGCGGATAGTGCAAAGCCAATATCGATCCTAGATTGGGCCTTAAAATCTGCATCACCTTGTGCTGGGCTTGGCGCATCACCTCGCGTTCCTGGGCCAGCTGCTCTGCACGCTGCTCTGTTTCGCGTAGTCTCTTTTTAAGCATTGCATATCGCCGCTTCATCTCTTCCACCCCGCCCGCGAAAGACAACAAACTGCTCCTACGGGACTCGTGCGACACGAAGGACGCTTCGGATACGAGATCCGCATCTTGCTGAAAGAGAAGCTGTTCCCCTGCGCCTCCATTTCCGCCTTGACCATCGGGGTCTGCGGTCTGTTGATTCGCTTTTGGTGCCTCTACGCGGTCTCCAGTTTCACGCTTTTTCGTCGAGGTCGACGATGCCATGACCACGCTAGAGCCTTCATGATCATGCTGTGAGACGACCATCCTTCTTATTTTCTGATTGTGAGGACTACAAAAAAAATCCAATTGACCACGTGGGCACGGCTTTCTGCTAAAATCGAAGACAACGAAATACTGAGGGCGCAGAAGTCAACTCAATGCTCCTTTTACGTAAATATTCCCCTCCTCGTCCTCTACGAAGTTTGCAGTTTATATTCTGTGTGTCCAGTTGATTTTTTTCCATCTCATCAGAACGACAGCAACCTTTTCGGGGACGAGAAAAATCATTTCTTAGACTGCTAATATATTCACGGCAGAACCCACTCCGTCCTCCAAAAAAATTAGCAAGTGTACTTTTTTACCTATCATTCTATTGTAACGCCACACAACCCCTGAGGCAAACAGCACATACGTGCTCGCGATTGCGCGTTACGAATGCCTCAAAGTGTGGGCATAAAGGATTTTGAGACCCCGTTCTTCTACATCCACTGCTAAAATCGGGACATTACAAATTCAATGACTGAGTATGATTGGCGCAACTATTTACCTACGAATACATTGTCTACTACATTTTCCTCAGAACAGCCGTCGTCTGATTTACACGTCCGACACAATCACACAGCGGGAAGACAGTCTTCAAATATAACGGATATTTCCCGAGATCGGATTGCTTTTTGATTGTGCAGATGATGAGCCGAAGTTTGGAATTGTCGCTGTATATGGCACCGCTGCCTGGGCCATTGGACTCAGTACATTCGCTCCTCCTGGTCCGGATTGAGGGTAAGCGTGTCCAGAAATCGGTGTACTCTGAGGGATCGGCAAACCCACATTCCTCGACATCTGCCCGCCTGTGCTCGACGAACTCACTGAACTTACTGGTGCAGCTGACGCCGATGTAGCGAGACTGCCAGAGCGCAGGACCGGACCACCGGCCATTCCAACGGGGGCGGCTGCATTGTGCACTCCGGTTGTGATGTTGGTGGCCAACGTCGACCCCCGACCGAGGCCTAACAAAGAATCAATCACTGCATCGTTTCTCGCGGCTGCAGTGGGCGCAGATGACAAGAAACTGTTCGCTGGCTGCCCAAGCATCTGGCTCGATGATGCTGTAGAGACCGCAGGACGATTAAGAGCCGCAGCAGCGGTTGTTGATCCCGCCTGTGCAAGCGATGTCACAGAAACCCCATTTACAGACACAGCTGGCACTCCTGCGCGGCTGGCTGACGCCATCAAAGCGGAATTACTTTGTGGTCCCTGGTAGGCCGTAGAAAAAACAGTCGCAGTGCCTGCTGCCACACGATCGATAATTTGCGTCGCACTCGCGCCCGCCGAAACACCAGGCACAGTCGCGGTCGGCGTTGAGGGAGCCGCCAACGGCAGGTTCGGAACAGGTGGCGATACAACGGCGCCTGCGCCAACCGCTCCAGCGTGCGCTGGCTGGACACCTCCAGACTGAAATCCTAATCCTCTTTGCATCGGCATCGCAACTACTGAAGACATTTGCGTAAGATTCCCACCCTGTGTTACATGCAGACTTCCCGGTTGCTGGCCCAAAGTTCCGCTGTTTACAGCCGGCGTGGTACCGAGTGCCTGGGCCATAGCGCCGCTCCCAATGGATGGCACGGTCGATGAGAGAGCTGGGTGAAAAGCTGATCCCGTTACACCAGCCTGCGGCTGCTGCTGGTACAACGGGACTCCGCTAGCCGTTGTTGCTGCCAGTGGTCCAGAAGCAGTAGCAGTACTGCGATAACCATAAAATTGCGAACCCGAACCGGACTGCCCAACAACCAGCCCAGTCGCCCCAGCCGCCGAGGGATTCTGCATGGACAGTGGTAGAGGGGGCACGAGCGCTCCCGCTGAAACTGGATGCGTTGCGTAGGAACTGCCAGCCGCGACTGCTTGTGGCAAATATTGTGTTTGTGCGGTTCCCGAAGACATCAGTAGTTGCTGTGAGGACTGCGGATACGTGCCTGCACTGGCAGAGGCTGCGCCTGCTGAAACCAGAGCTATCGGCGGATCCGCCTCGATTTTTCTTGGCGTCTCTCCGTACGGCTTGCCGGTACTCGGATTGACCTTTTTGTAAGGCGACCCAGGATCCACACCAGTGATGAGCACGCGGGAACCATCGCGGAGCTCCAGTTCCTTGGGAAATTCCGGCTTTTTCGTGGGGGATCCAGACCTCGACCGCTGTTCCTGCCGGGAGGGTGACTTCGAGGGGGACAGCGTGCCTGATTTCTTTTCACCAGTTGCAATCCCAATATCATTCTGCTCATCGAGTTCGTCCGCCACAATGCTATTTCTGCGCGTGAGAAACTCTAGCACTTCGCCGAGGTCTCTCTCCTCCTCTTCTTGCAGATCACCAACTGCTGCTCCGACAGTCCGCATTTTGCGCTGCGCTTCGGCTAGGAGGCCGTCGATCGTCGCTATATCAGCGTCCGTTAGAAAACTGTCTAGCCCAGCGATTTTTCCGCTTGGTGTTTTCTTCGAAAGTTTTTGTTCATCTGATGAAGTCGTCCCCTTTGATGTCTTGTACCTATCGTCGTCTGCTTTCTTTCCCTCTGCACCTAAAAGCGCTTTTTCAGGTTCCTCCCTTGACCGACAAGCTACGCTACCGTCACCACGTCCACCCGCGATTTCTACCATGGCAGGGTGTTGGGATTGTGCCAGTGAAACTGCTGACATTGCTCCTGCACCCTTGGCGGTCGGAACCGGTGGCATACCGGGAATACAAGAGTAAGGCAAGACACGGTCCACAACCAAGGCCCGGGTCCCTGCGCCTTCCGCGAGTGAACGCAGGACCTCCTGTAGAGTCGTTCGTTAGAAATGTCAAAGCACGAAAGGAGGGGAAAAGTGTCGTTTTGCGACTGAGACGTCAGGTAGCCTAGGTACTACTACTAGTAGCAGGTGCTATATTTGACTGTGCTCACGCAATCAATCTCTTGTGTAAAAAACTTCTTTCAACACCCTAGAGTTCTACGAAGTAAAACTTCCATTTCTTTGATGTCATGACGTCTTCTACGCATTGAAGATCAACATCAAGCGATATTCTCGACATAATAGTCAAGCCTTAATCGCAATTTCGCTCGTGCCGCAAGCGCTTGTCTTTGATTTGCCGCAACTCTTGGAGTAGCATTTTCGCCTCGCGCTCGTATTCTGCTACATCTCGGCGAATCTCGTCGACGGTAGGGCATCCCTGACGCCGTAATAGACGTGGCTTTTGCGTCCGTAGCAGATTGTCCACTTTCTTAGAGTGGGCAACTTTCCAATATAATTCTACGAAGAAAAGGAGCTAGTTGCAACTTCTTCGAGCTGCCAGCTCTTTCGGAAACAACTAGAGATGAAGCGTGAGTGTTGCCAAAGTCAGAGTAAACCCACGGAGAAAAAACGTAACCTTTTTGCTCAACTTTTAATGGTTGTTGATGCCCGAGGCCACGAGAACGACCTGCTGGCCCACCTTGATAAGCGTCCGGATCGATTAGCAGCGGTTCGGGGTGTCGCATACCCATATGAATACGAGTGAAAGCAGGAGGCGCAGCAGGCTTCTTCGCAGCTATTTTTTTCTTCCACGCAACATTCTTACCTGTTGGTCGTGTGTAATAAGCGTGAGAGTTGAAAAGGGATTACCACGATAAACATACAGCACAAGAAACACTGGGTGGATGAAAAAGAGCTAGCACTCTCTTATGATCCTCGTCTGAGTCCAAACCCAAAGATAGATATGAAGGATGAAAAAAAGTTTCATGCCAAAAATAACGAATCGATCACATTGATATCCTTCCCATATGTTGAAACCTTGCTTTTGCTTTTGGACGAACAGGAAAGCGACCTCAGCAAGTCGTCAAACCCCCAGTCACAGCTCCTACAGTACTAATGTAAATCTAACTATTTCAACAGTACGTGTGTCGCTGAGTCGATCCCGGAGAAGCGCCATCCGCTTAGCTGTTTCCATCTTTCGCATGTCTTCAAGCGACATCTTACTAAGGTTCATCGGAGGCTTTTTGGTGCCATCCCCATCACCGGGATTCTTGAACATGACCTTGATCATTTTCTCTTCTCGTCGCAGCTGCTTTCGCTGATGCTCGTACCCGCTATCGGCATCCTGCATCCGACACCGCAGGTCCTCCGGATCCTTGCTGACGGGATACATCCTGAGTACGGGCACGACAGGAGGCGGAGGACACGTGTTGGGAGAAAGATACTACACGCTTGAGTGCGAGAACCGTGGAGGCAGTGACGGTGATGATAACCCCAAGCGCAATCATGCGGGATCGAAAGACTGAAAGGGGCGAGCGCGAAACCCCCTCAGCGCATCATTGGTCTCGATGGCGCGTGTCCAGATCTTCCATCAGCCTTTTTCATTTTTGTTGCCTGAATCATCATCAATCGACGTACGCAAAGACAATCACGTGGTCACGATGGTACTTGAACGATTGCTTCATGGAGCTAACTCAGCTACAGCCACTCAGCTAGTGGTGCTTCATTTTGAGAGCAACACTCCCTCCATCCGAAAGAGCTACTAGGGTTGCGTAGTACTAAAAAACATTGACTGCAAAATAGGCCGATTTTCCGTCATTTTAGGCGCAACTCTCTTTCCTCTCTCACGCTTGCGCTTTTGGTTCTCATCATAATTTTTCCAAGGCGATATATCGGACAAACCACCTTTGCCGAAATTCCCAAAATACTAGTGTATGATAGGCCGCGACCGCGTCTTTCTTCATGATGCAACCGTCGTTATGATAATGCTTGTTGCTCTGACTCTGTACACTAAGTAAATTTAAATCAATCTTTTCCTGCCTGGAAATTGACATGCACTAGTAAAAACTCTTCATTTGTTCTTCTCATCGATGATAGCTTCATCATCTTTTTTTCGTGGCCTCACGTTGCGTGATCACAGTTATTCCGAACTTATGAAGATCGTCTCCTATCTAAAAACTATGCATCCTTGTCGTGACACATGAGGGTGCTCCAAAAAGAACAGCAGGCAATGGCGCAGCTTGAGGAGATGGTTATCAAAAGTACTCGACTAGATCAATACCTGGCCGCCCTACTACACTAGCGTAAATGGCCGATACATTTTATGAAAAAATGATGATCAAATTATCGGGAGTCACAGTCACACCTCCTAGAATATCAATAATTTCTTTAGCTACAAAAAAAATGATCATCTGATCGATGTAGTACTATGATCATGGTTGGATTTGGTAACAAAAATATCTATCGATGAAAGAATGTATCAAAACAAGTTCCGGTCGGAATCGATCATAGAGTTGGTAATGTTACAACGAGCTACAATATACTGCGTGGAATATACCGCTGCTGCTCATTGAATATAGTAAGCGAAGAGCCAGTACCTGTAGATTCGGTCCGGTAAAAGTTAGTCCGTGTTCATTCTGCGACTCATTGATGCACCGTGATTTTTAGTGACACATTTTATCCATGATCGTCAGGCGCACCTTCTTGTAACACCTGTTTTCTTTGCAATAATTAAGATGCTGCATCCGTTTCTAAACCCTTTCATCAGAAACGGCACCTGCGCTGTGGTTCTAAAAAACTAACAACGACGACCAAGAATTAAACAGCCTACTCGTTGCGATATAGCTACGTTTTCTACGCGACGTTGTAAGTACAGCTAGGGCAGATGATTGAGTACATCATATTTTTGCAGTTCTAGTCGAAGGGTGTAGCAGTGACGGTGATTTCTGTTGCTATAAACGATCTGTTTGTTGACATCTTGCATTTCTCGTCCCCTTGTGATTTTACTATTCCACACAAAATCGGCATTGGCCATGACGGTAGAGTCTTGAATACTTCACATTTTTTTACTACGAGTAGAATCTATTTCTAGTACATTCTTTGAAAAGGAAAATTGAAATTCAAAAATAACAGTAACAGATAAACGGAAACGGATCACAGTCGATAATAAATAAGATTAAATATTCCACCCCGCGACGGGCGCTTGCGCTCGTGCCATACTTATACCCAATTTCGGCTGTGTTGTTTTTCGGCTTCCTGCTTCCTACCATTTCTTCATCGGTGTTGCAGCATCCAGTTTAACATCGATTCTATTCTTTCGATGACAAACTCAAACATTTCTATATGCTCCTTCTTGAGTGTGACTTCTACTTGGTTGTGTTACAAGTTAGGACGGGAATCGAAGGAGCATGCGGCTTTTACTATCGCATAAAAAAAGGTCTTATGTATCAAAAAATCTGTAGACTCACTTGCGCTTCTGCTGCCACGAGGGTCTAACTTCCTTCATTATACTATATATCTCCTTTTTCATCTATAGTTGTGATGCTGTTTATCCTACCTCCACTTCGTTCATTCGTTTAGTTGTGCCTCCCCTTCAACCTCGTGATCGTCTTGCTTGCTTGATTACACTGGCTTTACTCGACTTCTTGAAGATCTTCATCGGAATTTTCACCGACTTCGAGATCTTGCCAGAAGTTTGTGCTCCGCTTCGCTGGCTACAACCTCCGGCAGAACTGGACATTCTTTAGATTCATACGAGCAAGAAAGAGGTGCGCACACCTGAAATGCCTAGTATGTATTGGTGTGATTCATTTAGTACAATCAGGTTGTATGATCTCGTCCACTTCTAGTTGCATATGATCCACGACCTACTTGTAACTAGTTGTATGTCGAACTCTAGCACATCTACTTAATCTTAAACTCGTACAGATGGAGCTGGGTACCACGTGATACTATACATAGAATTAATTTTCAATGTTCGAATATTGTAGTACAGTGTCAATATTCATGTATCAGCCTGCGTCCTTACACAGCATCACGGAAGAGAAACAGAAACAGTATGATAGATTCAACAAATATCAAAAGTCTGTTGTAATCTTTCACTTTTAAAAGCAGCATAACTTTTAGCGTCCATCTTCCGGACTGGCAAAACCGAAGTACTAGGCGTCTCGTCAAGCGCAGGCTGCTTTCTTTTCATGTACGGCCAGCGCGTCGGTACAGAAGCAGCACCGGTGGCAGCGGCTTCGGCCCCATTATCAGCACCAAGTTCGGCCTCATTGACACACGCATCTTCTTCATCTTCGATCTGACCCACTTCGGGGCCACTACTCCCGTTTTCGAAAAATCCGAAAGGTTTCTTCCTCTTCATGTATGGTCTGCGCTTCATACTCGGCTGACTCGACGAAGCAGCAGCAGTTTCAGCAGGTTGCTTCCTCTTCATGTATGAAGCCCGCTTCATGCTCGGTTGACTCGACACAGCAGCAGCAGCAGCGGCGTTGTTCTCACCATCGGCACCGGGTTCCGCATCATCGAACTCCCCATCTTCCACTTCAAGCCCACCCACTCCAAGTACGCTACCGCCGTTTTCGTCAGCTCCGACAGCTTTCTTCCTCTTCGTGTATGGTGCCCGCTTCATCACAGAAGTAGTAACACCTGACATATTCTCGTTGTCGGCACCGCCGCCTACCGCATCGTCGAGGAAACTACCTCCATTTTCTCCTCCAAGGTCATGACCCCCAACAAGGGCACTAGCATTCACGGCGGTCGTCTCGTCGTCCACAGCTAGAGGTTTCTTTCTTTTCATATACGGCCCGCGCTTTCCCTTGGACTCCTTCACCGGTGCATCCTCCAGAGCAAGCTGCCCGTCTTCAACTCTTTTGCGTTTCTTGTATGGTCCCCGTTTGTAAACTTTGGTTTCAGGCGTACCCTCGCGACCTTCTCCAGCGAACATCGGCACTGGATCCGGACTCTCGCTGTCACCGTCACGTGGAATGTTTACCAGCATGCTCGCAAACTTACTTGGGACCTCTGCTTCCGACGTCGAAGATTTGGAAGAAGATGAAGAGATTGCACCCGCCGCGAGGTACCGCCTCAAGGAGGTCGCTTGCCCGAGTCCATGCTTCTTATACTTTCCACGAACACGCGGAGCCCTGTCCTTCTTCTCCAACAGCGCCGCGGAGCTCGTCGGGTCGGCTCCACCAGCTGGCTGTCTCCTCGTGTATTAGAGTGGGCTTTAATTCACACCTGTCCCTTCATGTCAGTACTTTTTCCAATATATCCAATGGAAGCAGGGCACTGAAATGGTGATCGTGCTGAGAGAGATGGATAAAAGCTAACCATAATTGTACGTTATGCCAAAAGGGCGACGCTTCTTTCGCGTGTCGTTCTCCGGCAGAAAAACGTGTGTGTTCATGCGCTTGTTATACGCGACCAAAAACGAGGCCTGAAGTCCTCCTGGGGTTTCAGGCTTTGTCTGCTTTGGACTGGAGGTCGAGCCCATCTGTGTTCGAGCGACTGCCAATGTCGTGCTGGATGAACTAGAAGATGAAGAAGCGCCGGGAGTTGTAGATGAGTCGTTCATCTTCGACGCAGCAGCAGTGTTGCCACTTTTTCCTTTCTGACCTCCATCTCCTCGGGCGTTTTGATCAGGTGCTGTTGTCTTATTCAGCGCCCTAGCCGCTTCACGCTTCGCGTACCGCTGCATTGTGTACAGCATGTACACACTGTATTGCGGAAACGCATCGGGTCGTTTTTCTTGCCCACCGGTCGTGTGCTTAACTAGAGCCCCAGACCTGCCCTTTGTTGAAGCCGCCTGAACTACATCCTCCTCTCCGTCCTCCTCTGGGATACACGGCAGACTGCCATTTTTTGATCTTTTGCCACGCACAGTTGTTGCTTCGCGTCCAGTGTGTGACCCAGAAATTGGCGGCCCCAACCCTCCGGTTACTAGCGCGCGCTTTGCTCGCTGGGTAGACGCAGTAGATTAGAGCAATCTTAATTCGATTATCAGAATTTCCACTACGCCATCAATTGTCATTCCTTGCAGTTATTCAGTGACGCTAGCCTTGACCAGCCCAGCATCAAAAGCATTCACTCATTGACATCCTTCGTCGATCCTCCCACTTTATCTGCGAGCGCACTTCGAGAAAATGAATGAATGTAGTCTACCTTGTCGCCTTCGCACTCGGAGAAGATACTGGACGGGATGATAATTAAGTAAGATCGATCATATTTTCTACTTATTTCTTCGATGTAAAGAAAGTGCTCTATTCGCATTCCGTAAGTAGAACTTGATGACGAGGACGAGCTTCCACTCCTGCTCAAGGCTCTGGAGCGAGCCTCTGCGGCAGCTGCAGCTTGCTCTTCCTTTATCAGATGTGAACGGAGCAGATACTCGACGCGAAATACTTTTCCACTATGTGCGCGCGGATATTTTCGCCGGTACTCCATTGGGTTTCGGAATATGAACGCTTCATCTTGCTGTGGAGGTGGACATCACACATCAATATTTTTTATGTTTATCTATCATCTCTTGTAGTAGTTATTCAACAAGTAGCGACCACGTAAGACTCTGTTATTTTGAAAAAACAAGGGGCCTCTTGTCCGACAAATCGACTACTTCAAATGCTGGGGTAGCACACGTTGTGCTTGACTAGAAATTCGCCATAACATTCTCATCGCATTTAATTTCCAGCGTGCAGGCCCTGCTGCCGTGCTTTCCTTTCGGCCCAATTGCGTCGGATTCCGAATCACTTTCCCCTTTCATCGGTGCAACGCGCCCTTGCGTTTTCGTCGGCATGGGAGCCGATAACAAATGAAGTTCGCACTACCTAGTCATGCCTTTGCTTCTCGATAGAAGATTTACACTGTACTAGTATGGGTTGTGGAGGCCGAGATCCGACTGACATCATCTTCAAATTCTTCTATGACGATGAATTGCCTATGCGATAAAATTATCAGAGTCAGACTCTCTTTCATGCAAGAACGAACATGAGCATTGAAATTGATGAAAACAAAGCACATCATAACCTTGAAGCTCAAGTTCGAAGCTTTTTTCGGGTGCCCTCTGTATCGCGTTGTTGGCCAGCAGGCTCACTGGCCCCCGCGTTAGAGGCTCCCATTCCTCATCGACATCCGAGTCTTCCTTGTGCTCTGCAGCTGCCGGTATAGACATCGTGCCGTATCGCTTTGGACCATCTTGAAAATCTATTTTGACGGAGAACGACACTTTTTTTAACTCCACGATGTGAGTCTATCAGGATTAAGTCATGAGTCCACGTCCGAATACAGGAAATATTGTTTCAGATTCTTTTTGTGAAATCCTATGCTTCGAAGTAGAGCGCATCTCAAAAAAGGATGAATATGGTGATGAATCTGCATCTTCACATTCTACAAGTTGTACGACTAGCTACTAAATAGTATATCGAATCGTTGCAGGATGTTGCAACAGATACGTCCAAATCTGTTAAAAGAAAAGCACCTTGTTCGGGAAAGATGTCGTGTGCGGACGTATGGAAGAGAGGCAGGGGATTTCCTACTCGTACAGGAAAAGCCTCTTCGTCATCGTCCGATACTGAAGAAGGAGGTTGCTTGGCGTCAAAAACCGCGTCGACTTCGTCGCTATGTTTTTCTAACTTTTCACCCTTTTTATGCTTTTGCATAGCCCATCCTTTTTTCGGGGGAGCATGAGACGGAATGCCAAAGCACCTGGTGTGCCGAAATATTCTTTGGTGTTCTACATAAATCACGAAAGCAAGGAAACACTCACAACAGCCAAGGCAATACTTGTTCTAGATATCGACGCATTACAATTATTTCCATGTAGTCTTTCTTCTAAATCCTTTAGTGTGAACCGACTCGTTCAACAAGCTTTTCGTCATGGTTCACGAAAGGCAACATGATACTGGAGGAAAGCACTTCTCTACAGACTTGAGAAGTATGTACAACAACAACAACAAGATATATTATAAATATTTTCGAGTACCCAGCAGAAGATGCGGCTGATTTTGTTATCCCGGTTCTCTTCTCTCGATCTTCGAGTGAGGAGGAGCTAGAGGAGCCCTCGCCGAAATTGCTTTCTTCGACAAGCGACGTCGAAACGTCGGACTCCGGTTGCTTCTTTTTCTGCAAAGAGCTTACCTGTGCCCCCTTTGTGGCCGGTAAATAGTACATTTCAGCGTCCAAAAGAGTACTATCCCCAGAGGTACTAGAGGATGACGAGGAAGTTGTTTTGTTGATATTCTTCTCGCCTCCACCACGTACGCGTTTTTTCTTTTGGAAGCCGCCGTAGTAAGCAGCAAGTCCGACATAGCGGTAGCCAAGATTCTTTTGCACGTTTTTTCTGCCTGGTTTCCAAGTGCCCGACGGTGCTGCCCACGAACCGGCAGCTACATATTCTTCATGCGACACATGCGGTCCGGCTCCAATTCCCGCGGTATCTTGTTCGAGCGGTACATCTAATGCGCTATCTGATGCGACCGATCCAATGAGGGCATCTTTGCGGGGACGAGGGGGACTAACGTTAAAATTGCGCAAGTCTTCTCGATCGAAACAGAATTCTCGTCGTCGAATACGTCGGACAAAGTCTTCCTCTGCGGTATCCCAACTTCCGTCTGCAGGAGAGGCGTCCTCTTCCTTCAGAGGCGGGACAATATTTCCTTGTGGCTTGAACATCTTCTTGTTTTATTGAGATGAGCGCGCACGTGCCCCGTGTTCTCTATTAATCTTACTGCATTTCGATTTCCTGGATAGTGGATACTCTTGAGGTACATATAGAAGAAGATCTCGTATGGCGTATCTATCAATTCAACACGATTGCTTGTCTGCTTTTCTTATCACGATGACTGCATGTTGAAAGCTGGCCAACTGTCCTGAAAGCTACTTGTACTTACTTCTTATGCTGGACAAGTGTGATAACGAATTGCGGAGGGATAGCATTATAATATCGATCTTTCTTGGAACAAGGCAGGTCGCGATACCTAAAAGATTACAATTGATTCTTTCAGTGTTGTTTGTCCTATATCAGAACTGAACAACACTACTTATGTAACTTTCCCTAACACAAGTTTCATCATCAAGCGGTTGCATCTTCCTTAAGAGGTTTTTACAACGATAGGATGGCTTCATGATCATGAGGCGCTGCTTATATAAGTGGTTACACTCGTCAACGCAAGAGCCTATTGCATTTCCGATTATTAGGTTTTAATACATGGGAGAAGAATAGGGTATACGGGCACAAATCCAATCGAAGAACAGAAAAGCGAAAAATCTTCTACAGGGTCGCTAGCGAATTGATTTGTGCAGGGGAGGAGTTGGAGTTTGGAGCCAGGCAAAAATTACATACCTCCTCTTTAATACTAGCCACCACAACGGTCGGTTCACGATAACGCTCTTCACGGACGACGATGACCATGACCGACCATTTCTTAGAATAAATGGTCCCCCTACGGACTATGAACACACACTGCACTGCGTTTCACTCAGCGATGATGCGAACCGATACCCGAAAAGTAGGAATATGAGAAATGTCAATTATGGAGAAGCCATTATAACTTCAGATTTTTCGAGAAGGACACTTATTCTTATCTTTAGGTCGATACCAAAACCCACGTTGGCGCTCTTGACTTGCAGCAGTTGCTCCACTTTCACAACCAGGCTGAATCTAAGCCACAAGTAGTGTATTTTTTACACTCACAGGGTCCTACAGACAACGGAAACAGCACCAGAACGGGGACGACTATCCGCATATTCCGTCGAACGCCGACTGTTCTCCCTTTCCGACACCAGAATGTGATTGTATTTGCAGGCTCGCGTCAACCATTTTCTGTTAATTTCCTTACGAATGGGTCACGCTAAGTGGTAGCTAAAAAGAGAAACGTTTACGACTTGAGTCTTTTGATCTACTATTCAGGTTTGATTCATGAACCCAAGCATTGTACACAAGGCTCGAACAAACTCTTGAACCTGAAAATGATTATACTATGCTTACAAAAAAAAACATAACATGTTCATTACTGGAAGAGAGTAGATACCTTGCTGATACAGCTGACTAGTGTTTCCGATGGATGATAGTTTCCTGACGGTTTTAGTTTCATACGACGTTCGACAAAAAGACTAGCGAAACACGATCACAATGGAGGAAGCCACAGTATAGAGTGAATCTTCAGAGAGGATTCAATTTCGGCTGCTCTATACAGCGAGAGCACATCCGACAGTTCTACACCTACAGAAAGACAAGTTAATTTCGATGCCGAGCATACGTAAGTCAACCTCTGTATCTCATCCATAGCTAAGCCTGAAGCATTTATGCGTAATAATTCACTTGTAGCTGCATGCATTGGGCCACTTTGCATTTGTAATCAAGAACGACATGAGACACTGCTTGTCTGTCTTATTTCTTCGAAGATTGGAGTTGGTACCTAGTAGCTAGATATACAAAAAAAAGATGCCAGGAAAAAATATGAGTCAAGTCCATCAAATCCTTGGATCCCCATCACATTAGACCTCCTCATAACCGATGTTCGAAGGTGGAATTTCAATTTATTCCAACCGTTGGAATTTCTTTACCAAGCAGTAGGCGCTCCTACTTCCGTAAGAAGGCAACAGCCTAGTGATGCGTTGGGTGCTCCTAGTATCCATATCCCTCCTGCTGGGCATACTCCTCCTGGCCGTATCCCTGCTGTCCATAGCCTTCCTGTGCATAGCCCTCTTGGCCATAACCAGGCTCTGCACCGTATCCCCCTGGGTCGAGTCCGTACTCGACGCCGCCTCCTGGCTGGTATCCTCCACCTCCCCAACCAGGGTCGACCGCGCCTGGCTCAGCATACGCAAGCTCTGCAGGGTCCACCGCTCCAGCATTAGCACCTGGAAAACGTCGATCAACATCAAGCAGGCTGATTACACTACTAGTGTTCATATCTTTTTTATTGAGCATTCATAGCACCCTTGCCACTTTGAATCCTAATAGCTCCCGAAATCAAGGCAGGTGAAAGACCAAACATCAGGGAAATAACAGGTAGAAGAAGTACCGTACTCGAGCACGTTTTGATTGTCGTACTGCGACGCCCATGCTTCGTCATTGAGATACTCAAAGCCCTCAGCGGCCCTATCGCTCTTCGCTTGCGGGTCGACCACCATAGTAAGGTAGAAGAACGAACCGCAGAAACACAAAATGATCAGGGCACCTGAGATGAATCCGCAGAAGAAGGACGAAGTCGAAGAGTAGCAAGGACAAGAACGGGTAATGGTTGCGATAGCCGAGACTTGCTACTCTTAATACTAGAGCAGAACGATTACAACAAGCAAGTTTGTGGTTCATTCGATATCTACCTCTACGCAGTTGAAAAAGGAACTTGATACTGGTTCCGATCATTATGGGCACGAAGTTTGCAGCGAAAAACTCGGGAAGAAATCCTTGGTAAACGCAGCGATGTGTCGCTGGGTCAAGTTTGTAGTCTTTACACAAATTAGAAAGAAGAAAAGCTGAGCCTCGAAAATATAATCATCTTCACAGTGAAGCACCTAATGATGAAGGAAAAGATGATTACCTTGATCTTGATGGTTGTAGTACCTAAAATGATTTATGATGATGGGGACTTCGTCCATGACGCTGAGCTATGTTTCTGCAACTCCAAACAAGACGCGCAATTATAGTTCGCTTCTATCAAATCAATGCACCACCTCCTCCACCACTGATCATTCATACAAAACTAGATAGCTTGAGTCAAGAATATCTCATAACGAGGTGGCACGTTTCGCAAGCCTCGTAGTTTTTATCCAGTGCCTCCTCCTTTGTGCAAGCGAATAGCCCAGCCCCGTGTTGACAGGGGCAATGATACATCTGAAGATTGATCATGAATTTTCCATCAACACAAGCATTGGTAACGGGCAACAGCATGAATTTCTTTTGTGCAGTGCCTATAAATTCTGACTCTGTTCCAGGTACAATGTATGGAAATAAAGCACGAAATATTCTATGTACTTATTCTAGTTGACGAGCTATATCCCAATGATCGCTAAAAAAATCAATCGTAATCTCTACCCTTTTCCCAACCGCATTGTAAATTTTCTCGAAAGAAGCTTCGGCCCCGTCCGGCCTCAAGTCGCCTTCGCAGGTCTGGAAATCCAAAGGCGGATCCGCGATAAGGAGTCACTCCATGAAAGTACTCTTGAAGCCTCTTGAAGCAGGCTGCTCATAATCATGCTCAACTAAATAATCATAATCGAGAAAAAATTTAGACGTAGATTGTGGTGCAGCTGGTAGTTGCCTGACACAATCAATCTAAAAAAACTATCAAATGAACATCCTCCACCCATATTTTGAATCTCTATGTCCAAACGCGAGAAAAGTTTCGTCGGCGGGTCCCCACTCAGTGGTAGGATGGGAACAAACTAATCTTAGCTTTGATAGGAGTACTTCATCATCCTGAATTGAGTGTGCCGTCGCTCTCCACTATTCTGTTAAGAGCGCCCTTGAGAAGTACCAAGGTATACCCGCTCAACACACTCGGTGTGGGAAATGATGAAAAACCAATCCTAAGATTGTGACAACTCTCGGTCGTACTTGTTCACCGGCAGCCATGCCGGATCGAACGTGCACAGCCGAATCCCATGCAAAAACCTAGGCACGTGTTGGAGGATTCAATCGCGACGTGGTTAATTGCAATCCTCTCTGATGTCTAGTACTTGAACCGTCCCTAACGCCTAGTAGTAGTACTACCTTTTCGAAATTTCTAATATCCACAATCCGAAACGCAAACGATGCCGGCCAGCAAGATCAGTCATGCCTCTGGGTATCACACAATATTAGTTCGATTATGTAAGACCTCAGGCAAATGGCCTGGACGAAGTAAAGTCGTGATGAATAACAGGCCTAAGACCAAGAGGAAGAATACAATACAACGCAATACAATTTACCTCGCTTTTTTTTTTTTGTATCGCGGGCGAGTTCCAATATATCCAAACCTCTGCGCAAGCAAGCTCAGATAAGTCAGTACCTGCCTACATATTTTCCGCGTAGCTACCGGCGTAGAGGGGAGTTCTTAATCTCCTTAACAAACTACGCTACTGCCCCTACGATTTACAATGATCAAGAACTAGGAGCAAAGGCACTACCATTACTCGCACAAAGTACCGCGCAAACTGCCTACTGGCGTCATAGAGTTACGTCACGACGAAGCCTCACGCAGGGTAATACTACTGAAAATCAAATCCATAAAGGTAAAACAGAAATACAAGTGCTCGAGATCTCGAGTGGTGCTTTTTGCTTTCAGAAGGTAGCCCGGGCTCAGATCTCGGAATTCGAAAAAACAAAGACTCTTTAGAAGAAGTAGTTTTTTTTCATTGTCGTCGCGACACCTCCATCAACTGCCCTTAACATCTACCGCCATAAGTATCTTCCTACTCCTGAGCCGAACATTTTTTCTACTTTTGATAGGTATTGCTTGATGGAGACATTGCAAAAAAAAACCTGGCTTAAATGCTTCTTGCAGTGGTCCACCGCATGTGGACTTCCGGTCCAGTATACTGTCCATTTGCGCTGAAAATGGTTGTGGATCTTAATCGAAGTATGATCGTCAACGTCATCAGTCATATCATAATAAATCACTTACTCTTACAGCTTCGTACAACATCAAGTCATTATTTGTAGAACGAAAAATTTGCAGAAGTAAGTACACTAGTATAGCTAAATGTATTCTGCGTTACAAGTGAGCAACTACATAGACGAATGTTTATATGTAATTATAAATATATACTCTGCTATGAAGTTCAACAAGCGACGTTTACTGTTGTACCGATGCGTCCCACTCGTGCACGAGGTTGTAGCTGACCGTGTACCTCCCGTTCAGCACTGCGGAAGGGGTGAGTTGACTCGGCGAAGTGAGCTGGTCGAGCACCGTGCCATCCTTCCAGTTGCGCAAAAATACCCCACCTCCGTCTTTGAAGAACTCCGGGAGCTCTTTGCTTCCATGCTTCCAATGGATAGTCAGTCACAATGAAGGAGAAGAGAGGGAAATGTATAATGGAATGGTTTTGTGGCTCCGTACTATAACTGTGATATATTTCATGAGCTAAGAATCGATGATGAAAAGACAGGTGCAGATCGCTGTCATTTAGCACGAATATTATTGAAAAAGAAACAAGGAAATGTCAATGTGCTAACAATGCACGTATCGATATATCTTTTAACACCTTCCTCCTCCTACCCCAATCATAAATGAACCCGGTAAGTTATCCAATTTATTCCCGTCGTCCCCTTTGTCGACGAATGAAAGCAAAGAAGGTAGTGGCTCACCCGAAATTATTGCTTTCGTTGCTGGCCGACGTTATCTTCCTCCATAATGTCATAATATCAGCACTTGCTTCTACTAAATACGACTATATAAATACCGTGTAAAGCGAGAGTTTTTCTTCGATAATACTTAGTCAGTATGCAAATCAGAAATCGTGGGCCTGGGCTTGAGAAATATGTTGATCAAGTGCTGGAATAGAATAAACATTGTCAAGACGAGGCACATATCCGGTTTCTTAATTAGTTGGTATCCTGAATGGTGCTGTCTTCGTCCACGCGTGTGCATCTGTCCGGCTCGCATCCGTCGCATCCTCGAATGAACCACCATATACGAGCTCGGTTGATTTAGAAGACTTGTGTCACATTCCTTGTTAAACAAAATCGCTGTGACGAGACCATGATGCAACGACCAAAATGCAAATAACGAATTTCCTATGACTATATCGTGTGATATTCACCAAATGACAATATGGAGACATTTTTCATTTTGTTTTGCTTCTTGTAAAGTGCAAGCATGCTGTCAGTGGCTCAGAGGCAGAATCGTTTTTCTGACTCCAGAACGACACTGAAAATGCTGTACAGAATCAATTTGGATTCTCTGAAGGAGCACAAGCAGGATGCTTCATTTACATCTGCAGGAAGTGGTATGTCGTGTGTGTGTGTGTGTGTGTGTATGCGTGTGTGTGTGTGTCTCTGTCATGCGTGTGCCTCACCTAACTATGATAACTTATCTCTATGTTATATGAAGCTAGTTTGTTTTTGTTACACACACATGCTGGGCCAAAGTGAGTATTTGATCAGAGGGTGGTCCATAATCAGTGTATTTGACTTGGTGTCCTCCTCGTCTTTCGGATAATTCACAGCTAGACGCTGCAGGACAAGGAAGTCGTTGATCTCCGGTGTTTCCGTTCCTGCAGCAGCCAGCTCTTCTTCTGCTAGGGCTTCTTCTGTGTCCTTCTTGTCCCACGACATTAGCACAGCTTCACTTTGTTCGCCCACAAAGCCGTTTTTCGATTTGAAATTATCTGGTTGTACAATAGGAGGAATAGTCGGATGTGTCTGGTTCGTTGTAGAAGAGTAGGATCGACGATGGATAGGATAAAATACAGCTGTAATCGGGTGCCCCTGCAAAGGATAGAATGACGAAAGAAGAGTTAACTGCCATGAAAGACGCGTCATGTCGAGACTACACAGAACAGGGCAGAGCATGATGTTGATGATGTATCTACTTTATCAGTTCTTTGCTAAAGCTGCGCCTTCATGGTTTGGCGTCATACATTTTCGGGCATCATACATGTGCCGTACCTTCACTACAATTTTTTGTTAAAGAATTCAGCATCAGCCCGCTTTAATTGTTATGGAACTTCTTACGCGCACGCAAAAATTCAAGCACGACATTCTTTCACATCAGTCGCATACGTACTACTACTACTACTACGAGTTCGTTGTGCTGAAACTGAAACTCAGATAATTTAGGGTTTCTACTCTGAAATGTACCATTGTCGAACATAGAGGCCGAAGCCGAAGCGCCCGCAGGCATCGGATCGCTCATATAATAGGTTCCCATTCGCCCGAAGGTTCCCCATTGCTGCCAAGGTGAACCTTTCCGCAGCCGATCGCTGGGCTGCTTTACTCCATCGAGTACCCTTAGAGCAGCTGTAGGTCTTCACCACATTTCAATTTCTTGAACCCATTCGACTACAGCTTGTGTACGTACTTCCGCGGGGAGAAAAGACCGTAGTAATATCGATATTCGTATCTTCAAAACGAAATTCAATCTGAGATTCAATGTTACGTGCAACAAGTAAGACCAGCTGCAGCTGCAGGTTCAGCACTTGCCATAATATGATTCGTGACTCTTCCTCTGGATCGCTTTTGATGACGCTTGAGAGGGAAGACTGCGCTATTCCTTGTCTTTTTTCATTTTTCTTAGTGTCAGATGAAGCACTTTCTGTTACAGCGCCAGCGCTCGCGGACGCTTCTCTTTCCATCACAGTGAAAGAGGAACGACTCGTTCCTCTTCTAGTTGACGCTGAAGCTCGGGCACCTGAGGTTGTTTCCTTGTTGTGTGGTCGCATTCTCGCTTTTTCTTTTTCTCCCCAAGGTTGCGTCGAAGCATCCGGATCCGCTCCGTCAAACTCTTCATTGTTTCTGACGACCTCCTCCACATCGGATTCCCCCTTCGTTTGCCTAGGCTCCTCCACACTCGCCGTTGTCGCGCCAGAATTTGTGTTCTCCCCTTTGCCATCTTCCAAGCTAGTTGGGACTCTTGATGTATCTGCTTTTCTTCTATGTTCGATAAGATCCTCGTCTTCTGCCTGCTCATCCTCTTCGTTAGCAGAGGTTCTAACATCCTCCTGTTGAACAACATGATTTTCGTCGTGGTCGACCTCGCTTCGAAGATGTTTTTTTGGTCTACTAGCTCTAGCACTTCTTTTTGTCGTGCTATTCGCAACGTACAATACTGATGGTGTTGACGAAGATACTCTTTCTTCACTACTTCCTGTGGTCCTGCTCTCCGTTGCACCCTCTGATGAGGAAGAAATTGAGCTTCGAACGACCTGCTCATTCCGAGTAGCGTCTTGGTGTGCAGGTTTTCCAAGCGGATCCTGTTGATATTCTTCTTGGCGGTTACCACCACTATGTTCATTTTGTCGTGGCCCACTTTGATGTTGCTCTTCTGTTGACGTGGGGGGGTGATGAATGCTTTTCTCGATTCTAGCTTCTCCCGCTTCACTCGATTCCGCCTCAACATTGTCTTCAACCGTCTTTTGTAAATAGGTAGCATCCTCGTCGTGTCCCAAAAAACCGGGGTCGTCTTCCTCCGAAGAGCTACGCTCTTCCACACGGCGCGCTGGAAAGGAAGGGCCTTCAGGAGTAATGTCGACGTCGATTTTTGAGCCAACTGGTGTGGTACTTCTTCTCCTGACATCGCCGGAGATGGAAGACGGGTTCTCAACAGTGCTCCTCCTGCCGAGATCGAATTCAACGTTTTTGTTGTTGTCTTTGGCGACAACCGCTGTCCTTGATGTTGCAGAAGCTGTTACTACAAGAAGCCGAGAAATCCACCGCTGTGTCCGCCTGCGTCTAACAAATTTCAAAGCATCGGAATCTCCGCTATTCAAGACGGAACAAAGAAAGTGACTTCGTTTCAAGTCGTGCCTGCGGCTCTTCGGTCTCGCCGATATCATCGTGCTGAATCCCTCTTGCCCGTACTCCGAAGAAAACGGCGCATTTCAGTCTCTTATGCGCCGTCAGGCCTTTTTAAGAAACTAAAGAATGCATATCCTTTTTACGTCCACTTCCTTCCCAGCCACAAGATTCTCATCTTATCACGACAGCATTTGCAGTGATGACGTCATCGCAAAACGTGATAATGATTAATCTTCACAGGCTCCGCCTTCTTGTTTCCAAGTGCTCCTGTCTGCATAGCCATTTATCCTGAAGTTCCTTTCAAGCAAGGTCAGGCTTTGACCTAGAACTTGTTCTTTTTGTACCTTTTTCCTCTTCTCTTCCAAAGTAAGAGTGAGTCACCTTTTCTTGCGTGAAAAGGCGTATCTATATCATTTTTTGCGTTCTCTCGAAACACCAGATTGCAAATGGGGGGAGTAGGAGTACCTGCACGTGGTAACGAATACATTGTACTGATACAGCACACAAGCTCCTTCTCGCTCTAGCATCTTTCCTCCGCAAATAACACGTTCCAGATCATGGTGAACGGAATATTCATCACACTAATCCCTTTCCTGTGACTAACAAGAACAAGTGAGAATACGCAATCCATCATCTGTGGAACCGAGTAAGATGTCAACGCATCACGACCAGGCGTCGGCGCAAGATCAACTTCACGTCGAAGCCTTCTAACCGCATGAATATGATGTAAATTAATAATACGAACATCAAAACATTGCAAGCTGCGACAAGGAGGGCTACTAATTCTTCTTCAAGATCTAGAGTCTCGAATTCATTGTGAAAAGTGTCTCATGTTCTATGACGAGCAGGATCAGGTAGCTCACGACGGAAATCCAAAAATTCCTGTTGTTCCGGGGAACCACTCATCGGCAGGGGAAACGATTCTTCAGACTTGTCCCATAGCCATAATGTTGAAGCAAAACCAACCATCGCATTAAATGATAAAACGGATCAATGACCACGTGGATGATCTGCATAATAGGTTACAGTGATAATGGTGATGGTCCTCACATTTATTATAAGAAGATCACCTCCAAGTAGAATCTTGTCCATATATGAATTAGAAGTAGGAGAGCGTCGGATGTTAAACTATGGCTACTCAAACTGGAGCAAGTGGCCAGGCAGCATTGGCGACAACCTGCAGGAGTTTACGACTCTAGGCAGTTCATCCTTCATCCAGGTCGTGCTAGTCGCGCACGATTAAAATTCAGTGAATTAAAATGTCGACGGCTGATTTTTTTCAGAGACAAAGCTTCTACACAGGAGTTTGAATAGGGACTGAGGGTTAATGCGTTCATGTGTTGTAGTTGTTCCAACATGGAGGAAACCAATCCTCCAAACATCTAGAAAATTGAATGTGAGTTGCTGTCTTCTCATTTATCCCAACAAACTCTGCACAGCTTCCTGGAGCTTGAATCCATTCTGCGCGAGAGCATCTTTGGCTTGTTCTTCTGTAAAACCCATATCCAAAATCTGATTAATTTTTCCTTGATGGGGGTTCTCATACTGAGTCGCTGCGCCGCCGTTTGCGATCGCGTATGTTTCCGTCCAATAACGCGCAGTGCTCAAGAACTCATCTCGGCTTGAAAGTATGAACGGAGAGGGGGAGAAAGAGAAAGCCAATTTCAGGAACTGCGTGCCTTCATGACTTGGCATTACTTCTCTCTTTCATGCAGATTTATTTTAGGTAACAGACTGAATCACAAGGACAAGGTGTAATATGCCAGTGAGTCGAAGAACATCAAGTAGACATAATTTATACTTCTAGTCGGGCGATTCAAAAATAGTCATGTGATAGCTATAGCATATCTCACATGATGAAAACTAAAGTCAGGATTACTTGCTCATAGATTTATATTGCTTCGCGACTTCGGCATCTTGAGGATCGTCTGGCTCGGGTGCGGACAACAACGCTTGAATACTGAGTAGAGCTGTTCGTATCGATAATGCGGGTGACCACTCCTTTCCGAGCACATCTAGGCATATTGCTCCCGTTTGCGAACTATGATTGAAGATCATGTTTACGTGTACTAGAAAGGAGGACGGAATTCTTGATTCCTTGATGTCGTCGAACTCGACAGACGTTCATATTCATCAACATGATGTGCTAAAGACAATCACTTTTCATTTCTAATTAAGACTGTAAGAACAAGAACACCGTTGTATCTACTGTATAGTGTAGACCCACCTTTCCACATTTTTACAGACAAAAACTTAAATCTACAACTACATCTCCTTCTTGAATGAAGTACCTGATGTTTGGGTGCCATATTTTCGTTGCGAACTTCATCTTTGGTGGGTTGTAAGGGTAGTCGTCTGGGATTTCGATGTTGATTTTGTAGATTCCGCCGTTGTAAGGAGAGTCCTCCGGCCCAAGAATCTTACCTTCCCAAAGCTGGATATTTTCCCCTACTGCGTCTGCTGTAACGGCACCACCTTCTTGAGCATTCTTCGCCCGCATATCTTGGAGCTCCTTCTCGAGCCGTTTCCTTTCTCTCCGAGTGCTAGACATGTTCGACATGGTTTGCTCTCAACCGATGAAGGAGCTATACTTCCTCCAACTACACTAGTAAAACTTCATCAACAAATACCAATCACGTAAGATTACATTACCTACCAGCTTTCGAAAAATCTCTTATATTGAACTCAGAAAAGCGTGGGTCTTTTCTACGGCAGAAACACAAGTAGGAGATTCTTCAACAACATATACGATTCCAAAAAATAAACCGAGTGCCTGCAACGAGAACGACAAAAGATAGGGATTGTATTAACAACGACCAAAAAGAAACACAATTGACGCACCAAGACCAATAAAAGGTAGTCAGTGGAGCCCTAAATTGAAGAAACTAGAATTATGACCACGTTTTTAGTTGATCTAAAATGAATGAGTAGAAGTGCTTCTTTCATCTGTTTTGAACTAGCTCTAATGTGAATGATGCGTACCAGCTACTCCTACTTCGCTTGCGCGCCGACTTCTACACTTTAATCTGCGTTTTGGTCGATTTATGTTTCACTCAGAGACAGACCTAGATCAGATGTAAGTGTCGTTTGCGTTTTCCATTCGCTATATCTGGCAATAAATTTCGCATCATTCTTTTTGTTGTTTCTTTGCTGAGAGGAAATCGAATCTCTCTACCACAGTGCTAGGACCAGTTCAAGCTTTCATCCTCGGAACCTGAATGGCAAAGGGAACAGGCCCGCGAATGTGGAACTAAAGTTGTTCCCTCCTAGGCCTGACTATGTATAGATTCAGTGCCATAATTTTCCACCCTGCAAATGCTATAAATGCTATTAGATGTCTGGTCACGGAAGGCCAACCAACAGGACATGATCGATGAAAGAGCCCTAGCCCCTTTTCTTTTAACATAACATTGCAGTACTAGTATGTTTTGGACTCTATTTCCTTGACAAGAATCCAGTCCACATCGCTCCATGGAGCCGAATGCAGCTATAATTTGCCTTTTCATTTTTGCAGTACGAGGTCGCACCCGTCTGCTAGTGGGTTCGTACGCGTTCCCCGAACAAACAAAAAATACTCTCTATCGTTGTTAACAAAAGTCAACAAAAATGTGTGCGAACTAGAGAAGTAAGGGCTGTTCGCTCCTTCGTGGCAGCCAAGAAAATACGACATAGCGCGCGTCTTCCTTTTAAACAGGTCCACGACAAGGTTTCGCTTCTGCGTATTTTCGTGTGTAGAGGAGAAGACCGTGATCTGACTTGTGGACGAGCGCTGGAGGTCCTTGATTCCCATCGCAGAAAAATTCGAAATGCTCCGTTTGCACCATCCACGCCCACCGGCACATGCTCAGGAGCCGCAGCGTAAAGGGTGTTTCAGGTACAACATCCTCATCTTCAATTTCCTTTGCAGCTCGATCAAATTGCTGCTCAGTGTTGTTTTTAGTACGACAGAAACCACGGTCTTCATCGTCCCCGATGATCCACTCAACTAGCGCTTTTCGTCTGCGCTTCCAATTCGGGAGCACGACACTGAAAATATAGCCTGAAAGGCCCTGTCCAAGTGAGGTACGAGGGCCGTAGAGATTGTTACCGCCTCGCGCGCCGGCGATGTGCGAGCGTGGCACGTCATGCGGAGTGTGGCCTGCCCGCACGAAAACACGTGCCCGGGTGTTCCGTGCCAACGACAGTCCTGCTGTAGGAGAAACCCTATAGTTGGAAACATATGATTGCTTGCTACTACGTGAACCTGAGGCCTCGGCCACGGCCTGCTCCTGGCTCAATAAAACTTGGTGGTTCGCAAGGGCTTCGTGTTCTCGATATTGTTGCTCCGGACCAAGGGCAGCAATTTCATGCTGCAGTTCAGTCACTACCCATCGTTGTATATCACTCAGCTGCTCTGCGTGTGCCTCCTTAACGACGTGATCCCGCAATCGCACAAGTCGCGCATCTTTTTCTGCCTCCTTGAGACCGTTGGCCTTCTCGCCATCAACAGCTTTCAAAGCCACATCATCGTTTTTCTGCTTGTCCTCCGAAATGATAATCAGTTTTTTCAAAGCTTCAGGCACACGATCTCGTGAGACGATGTATCCCCCATAGTGGTACTCTTCTTGCTCTGGTAAAAGGCCAGAAAGGTTTGCGGACCGGGAGCATGAAACACTATGAGGAGACGCAGAATCTCCGAACCAGGCCCGACAGAGAGCTACCACGCCAGATGAAAGTCCCTTCTTGGATAGTTCGTCACAGTTTAATCCTAGAGGAAGAGAGTTTCCCTTATCTTTTTTCTTGACCTGAAGCTCTTTGTCCTGCTCCGCAGCTTCGAAAACGTCACGTTTATCGGCCAAAACGCCGGGGAAAGCAAGATGTCGCCCAACGCGCTCTCCAGGACTTATAGAATCAGCAGCAGATGAAGACGCGCCATGCTGTTCAGCCACGTCCTCCATGGAGATTCCGAAGATACTGTGCGCGTAAAAGTCGCGTCCCCTGAAATTGCCGAGAGAACGCAAAAGCTCTCCGCCATCAGTAGGAGCAGCTGGTGCACCCATCAAAGCAGAAATTGTCCCCACTTCCGTATCCAGCGTACGCAAACTTAGGTCTTGCTCCTCCTGCTCCACCTTCTCGACAAGGATTTGATTATGCGTCTTCCGGCTTTTCTCAGAATATACGGAGCTCATCAAAGCAGCAGCTCTGCCACGCTTCGCGCGGATGCCTTGCAACGAAATCAGATGACCTTCACTCCCAAGCCAAGATTCGGGAACAGGGAGCTCCTGACGTAACCTTCGGATTTCAGATTCTACCCTTCCTGGAGCTGAAGAACCTACGTGTTGTATGCCGCCGTCCTCCGTCCTCGTGTGCCCCTCGAGGTGGATAGCGTAGTTTTTCCGCCAGTGTCGTACGTAGTGCGGAGGAAAAAGTTCACGCCCCGAAAAAGCCGAGAAAACACGCACTACTATTTTTCGCCACGACTCCTGCAAAGCTAGATCTGCACGCCACGTCATGTGCGAAACCCCGATCATGCCAAGGCTTAGACAGAATTGGGATTCACCCTGGTGGAAAAAAGGAAACAATTACATCTAAAAAATCTAAATCACCAGAGGCGTTGTCGTAGTCTCGTTGTTTGTAGGGCGGATGAGGTCTAGATTGTCTTATCTCATCTCAAACACAATCACAAAAAAAATATGCACAGTGCGCCCTCTTCATACCACATGCAACGGTCCTTCGGGTATCATGGTGGCAAAATTTTCGTGTAGCGCTAGAAAGGTCAGGTACTGCAACACGCGAAAAGGCTGGACTATTGTGTAGTCGGAATCGATCGCGAGCACCCCACCCACATACTCCTGAGCCAGCTGTAAAAGCACTAAGAGTTTGAACTGGTCGCACACCATATTCAGGTATGCTGTACTGTTCGACACGAAATTGACCCAAAAATGACTGTCGTGTAAGTTGTTCAAGATATCCCGCCGTAGGTCCCAGTCTCTTCGCACTGTCACCCCGTAATCCTTTACGAGAACGCGCTCCACGCTCGGCGAAAGCGGATAATGCACCATGCCAGTCTCTGGATAATCCGACCCAGTCGACCGCGTCCTGGATAATTCATCCGTCGGGATCGCCAGGACGCGGTCGACTGGATTGGCCACGTCTGAAAACACCGCCTTCGCCGCACGATCTAGGAAATCCAAAGCACCCTGGTTTGTTTTCCAAAAATCAATATCTGCAAAGTCCTCTACAGATGATCGTTCTTGTGCGCCACTCTCATCTATCAGTGAGGACACTGTCGAAAACATGCGCAAAGACTCGCGCCGCGCTTTGGCCCACCGCGTATCGTAACCGCGTCCGACAAGGTCAGACACATGAATCACTGCGAAAAGCTTTAGCGAAGACGACGACGAGTGGTCGCTTTTCTTTGTTGACGCATCTTTGTCGAGGAATAACGTATCTACCGGACCCTTAAAAGAGGCACTGCGGAGTTCCTGACGTCGCCGTAGCTCCTTGGAAAGGTCCGGGAAAACTGGAGGTTTGAGCCCCGGCTGGTCTGATTCATCAGCTTCTACATAAGAAACTCCTGTCGGAAAGCTTGCTTCATCCGCCTGCATGCTTGAGCTAACTCGTTCGGCGATTTCACGAATCTTTCCCGGATCTTCCCAACCAATCCCGTCGATAATTTCTGCCTCCTCCCGTATACAATTGTAGTCTGCTGCTCTGACAGTCCCTGTACACTGAGGCGTCGCTTCGTGAAACCAATGCGTCGAGTTTCGAATCTGTATAAGATTTTGCACAGCTGCCAACTCCCTCGGCGTCGTCGGTCGAATGCGCTCTGTTAGGTCCTCTCGTGTACCCCCGAACACTGCGAGTGCAAAGTCCGCCCTAATATTTTTTCTCTCTCTAAATCCTGACCCAACTGCGCCTTGCGGTTTATTCTGTTCATCCAAATGAACGATAACAAGTTCCTGCTCACCGGGATGTGCCGCTCCCTGTTGACCACCAGCCGGCGCCGAAAGGTAATAAGCGCGAGAATCAGCCAAACTAGCTCCGCGATTCTTGCGCTCTTGATGTGCTAACGTCGAGAACGCATAATCCTTGTTGTCGTGAGAATCTCTTGTTGCGTCGACATTTTCCTCTTTTTCAATCTCTTCACTACGTTGCTTCCGAACTAGAGTCGTCCTCTTCATGTACCGCTCATCTACCAAAAAAGCGTTACTTTCAGGCCCTGATTTTGAAGGTTCTCGCTCTACTTCCTGTGCACCTTTCACATCCGACCTTTTCGCTTGTTTTATCTTCTGAGCGTAGTTGGGAGCCGATATAACGCAAAATCTGGAATCCACATTGCGGGATAAGTGAGATGCCTCACCAATCACTCGAAAATTCGCAAAGGGCGCCTCAAACGAAGAAACAGAAACCAGAGCCTCGACACGCCGAACGAAAAGTCGCCGTCGCATTTCCTGCATCAAACCAACGTAGTCGTTGCTTGACTCCGCTTCGAGGACATTGATAGGTAGGTAGAATTCCCGCGTAGAAGATCGCAGATCAATACGATCTTTCTCCAATAGCATCCCAGCAGCCCAGCGCGAGCGAAATTCGCGCGAGGTGAGATACCGGAGATGTAGCGCCGCGTATAGCAGCTCCAACCCCGCGACTTCTAGTAGTGCCGCTTCGCCACAGGACATGGGTGCACAGACCAGATATTTGCGACTCACTAACGGATGCTTTTCCCACATGGTCGAAGTTCGGTTGGGAAAAGCACCGATCTCCATCAAGAATGACCGTCCCATGCTCCGATGACAGCGCTCCACATGAAAACTTAGGCGCAAGGAAACGTCCACAAGGCTCGGCTCCGCGTCTTCGTTCATCTGGTTCCAAATCTCGTCTTGGTTGTGCTTCGGAGACGTTTTTAATGTGCCTATTTCTTCCAGAATATCTTCGGCAGTTACTGCACGAGGAAGGTCTAGCTCATTGCCGCTCCAACCCCAAAATTTCGATACGCATTTCCCGATCGGCACGTGATCAGTCAACCGTACTGGAGCTGCAGCGCCCGTTCGGGCCTCCGGAAGTGCGTCGTACATGTCACGTGACGCGTCTTGTAATCCCGGAGAGGAGAGTGCACGCATTATGGCTGGCCGCCGCTGGCCCATATAGTCGAGAACGCGACGCAGTGTCGGTTCGCGGACGCCGGCTTGCCATTTCAGACGCCGCGCTTGGATAGCTTCAAGGAGGCGCGCCGGTTTGCGTAACGAGACTTCTGCGTCACTGCCTCCATGCTCCTCGTCTGCGACGCCAACCCTCGTAAAAAACGACCACCCTTTGCCCCGATCATCTGTTGCCTTAGTGTCCACAACAGGAGTTGCCAACGAGTCAAGTGGCTGCACAAGCAGCAGGTACGACAGTACGACGGAGGAATAGAGGGAAGCAAGGTGGAAAGAAAGGATGTTGAAAGATCGCATCTTTCTGTTATGTGTAATATCATTATCAATATCATTGCAGATAAGAAATAGCTCTATAAATAAGTAAGGCGGAGACAAGTAAGCACGTGACGACAAAATGAACGAAGACAAGACGAAAGCAGAAAGCAGCGCGAAGAACGAAAGCATGAATGCCAAGCAGACCCACTCCGAAAGCCTGGGGCCGAAAGGGAGCGACCAAGAAAGCAAGAACAGCCACCAGGCAGCCCGACCGCGCGACACCGCTACCAACGTCAGCCGCTACCCACATACGCCGCCTGCTGCATAGCCCGACACACCAGAGCCGGCGGCGACAAGAAAGCAACGCGTGACCAAGCCAGCCGTAACATAGTCGCGACGAAGACCATAGCACAAAACACACGAAAAAAAAAACCGGCAAGGTCATACGCGTTGCCCGCAACGCATCAACGCAAACAAACAAACAGACAAACAAACAAACTCTAACTCGATAGCCGAGAAGTTTCTAAAGCTTCTGCGGGCGCATGGCATGGAGTGCATGGAACACATGGAGTAGCATGGAGCAGGTACTCCATGCACTCCGTGCGAGAAAATTTTGCGAGGCGCCCTCCAGGTGCCTCTCCGTCAGAGTGTACACCCCTCCAGAACGGTATTCCGGGGAGGCATCTCAGACACCTCCCCTACCAACCCCAGCTCCGACTGCTAGCTACGCAGAGCCCCCGGACCGACCCGCCCACTCGCGACCCAAGCCCGGCGCCCTCAGGCCGCCCCAGCAGCTGCGGCGCCGCCGGCGACCCCTGGGCGTCCGCATATTGCAGCCAAGATAGTGCTCCCCGTGCGTCTGGCCTATCAGCCAACCCTGACAGCGAAGACTCCCAGGCCACGCACTCACTCGCGGGCGGCGGCCCTTAAGGCGGCCAAGGCATCAGCCTCAGCGCCGCCGGCTGCGCCAATGGTTGGGGCTACAACTCCCCGCTTACGCTACAAACCCCCGACAGTTACAACTCCCCAACCACTGACTCGCCAGCTGGTTCCCTTAGCTCAGAGCCCCCCACAAACCAGCTGCGGCGCCGCCGGTAACGTCACCCTCCGACACATCACCAAGCGCCCCCCTCCAAGCGTCTAGCCTATCAGCCCCATCGCCGGCGAGGCATGCTCCACGCGTGCCCGTCCGTTACACGCTTGCGATGCACTCCATGCGTGGACAAGCAGCAGGTGCTCCATGCACTCCATGCGCCACGCGCGCTATAAACTTCTCTGCTATAAAATCATATCTCTCCTGTAATGAGTGGATACTTCATGGTCTGTGACATAATGTCACCAAGCAGCCAGTGTGTGTTGATCGACTTGTAGCGGCGTGTAATAATTTGCGTCTTGCTCGAGCTGTCTAAGTAGATTGTCGACAATTTCTAAGCTGTCTAGACACGACCACGAGGCCAAGGCAAGCCCCATCCCCTCAAGGACTCATAGAAATCGAGGCAGGCCTGGCGACTTTGGAGGTGCAACATAGAACGAAAGCGAGGCAAGCCTGATAACTTTGGCCCAGCATGGAAATCGAAGTAGATCCGACAGGCCGACCGCGTCGCGCTGCCTCATCCACAGCGGCGGCAGCCGCGCCCGCGCTGCAGAAAAACCACAACAGCAGCCACGCCCACGCTGCAGAAAAATCGCAGCGGCAGCCGCGCCCGCGTTGCAGAAAAACCGCAGCGGCAGCCGCGCCCGCGGTGCGGAAAAGCTGCAGCGGCAGCCGCGACCGCGTAGCGAAAAAACCACAGCGGCAGCCGCGCCTGCGTTGCGAGATGATAGAAAACCCGGGGGCGACAGCGCAGCCACATACAGAAAAAACCACGGCAGAACAAGCCGCATCAACCTCGAGAAAAGCGCGGTGGCAGCCGCGTCTCGAAAAAATTGCGGCAGCGGCTCGCTGCGTCTAGAAAAAACCGCGGCGCCGCCTGTGTCTCGAAAAAACCACAGCGGCGTCCGCGTCTCGAAAAAACTACGACCGACGGCAGCCGCGTCCCGAAAAATCCTGGCGGCGGCAGCCGCGTCTCGAAAAGACCGCGGCTGCAATACAGACGACGGCAGCCGCGTCTCGAAAAAACCAAGGAAGCAGCCGCGTCCTGAAAAAATCGCGGCGGCAGCCGCGTCGCGAAAAAAGCGCGGCGGCCGCACGGATGAGTGACGGCAGCCAGCCGCGTCTCGAAAAAAACACGGCGGCAGCCGCGACTCGAAAAAATCGCGCCGGCAGCACAGACGACGGCAGCCGCGTCTCGAAAAAACCGCCGCGGCAGCACGGACGACGGCAGCCGCGTCTCGAAAAAACCGCGGAGGCAGCAGGGAAGACGGCCGCCGCGTCTCGAAAAAATCGCGGCGGCAGCACAGACGACGGCAGCCGCGCCCACGTCTCGAAAAATTCGCGGCGGCAGCACAGACGCCGGCAGCCACGTCTCGAAAAAATCGCGGCGGCAGCCACGTCAGTCTCGAAAAAATCGCGGCGGCAGCCGCGCCGCGAAAAGATCGCGGCAGCAGCCGCGCTTTGAAAGGATCACGGCGGCGCTCGAAAAAAAAAAATCGCGGCGGCCGCCGCGCACGTCTCGAAAAAACCGCGGCAGCCGCCGTGCCTCACAAAAACCACAACGGCAGCCGCGTGCCACAAAAATCACAAGAGCGACGACAGCCGTGCTCTGAAAAAGCCGCCACGGCCGAGCTTCGAAAAAAAGAAATCGCGGCGGCAGCCGCCCGCGTTCCGTGGAAATCCATCACCGTGGCAGCCACGCTGCGCAATGATCTATCGCGGCGGCAGCTGCGCTTCGCAAGAGTCACAGCGGCAGCCACATTCATCGCGCAAAAGTCGCGGCGACTGCTGCGCAAAGCAAGCCTCGCAGCGGCAGCCGCGGCCCTCGAAAATCGCACCGGCGTCCGCACTCCGCGAAACAAAGTCGCGGCGTGGGCCGCGCTCCTTGAGAGCCACCTGCCACGGCGGCAGCGCTTTGCCCCGTAGCAAAACCGTGCCTGCCCTTGCAGGTCGCTATCGCAGCGGCTCTCCCACCCACGCAGGCCACGCCAGCGTCTCACCAAGATCCACACTTTTCTTCAAGAGCTCGACTCTTGACAAGACGCTAATTTTTTGTCGTGAAGACGCTAATTTTTTAGCGTCTTCTTTCAAGCTGTTAACCTTAACTGTTCTCCAAGTTGCTAATCTTTGGTCAAAACAGTGATTTTTGTGGGTTGTTCTGTCTTATGGTCTGCGTGTACTTACCTGCATTATCTTGTGACTGCGGAATAAATCTCATTGCCTCACTCTCATCGCCTCACGCGGCTACTCAACAAGCGGCTCCTAAGCAATGACCAGAATTCACAGTAGCTCCAGCGGGTGCAGCTGCGATGATCTCTTACACTTTAGCGTGGCCTCAGCCCGTTTAGATACTAGATCATCGGCTTATGGATGTTTCATGGACATAGAATGGAAAGCGAATGTTGACGTCAGGGCTACCCTGCGGGAGCATTCCTCTGACATTAGTTCTTGTTTCTTGTGTGCGTGTGGAAGTAGACAACGTGACATAATAACTCTGCATGGAGCTCGCAGAATAGGACATCAGCGATTCCATATTATAATGGAAACTGCGCAGTTACCGAATAAATAAGATAATAGCAGAAGCAGAAAAATTATTCCACGAAGGAACGATTGAAAAGCGACCGAAGTAATGCTACTTGCAACACAATTTTTTATGGCCATTGTCGCCATATTATTGATTCATTCAATATAAAAACAAACAAGAGATCATACTGCTGATTCTTTGATAATGTAGAGCTGTTCATTCTAAAGACAATAGGATATGCAATTGAATGTGGTAAATGCGCGTTAGTCGCTAGTTCGATGGTTCCAGTAGTTCAGAAGATCGAGAAATTGATGGAGCTACGACATGCAGTTCGTGACTGTGGCTTAGCAAATGAGTCCGTGGCGACGAGGATAATCTCCCCAAGAAGATGCAGAATCAAACAATTATAAGCAAGGGATACGGTCGTGATTTGAAGGCATCAAGGCGTAGGGTCAGAGGATGATACATACTGCATACTAGGCAGGGCGGTGGAGTTACAGTTCGTACAAAGTGAGCGAGGCTGCGGCACGGAGTTGGACAAGTGTCATTATACTATAGTCTTGTGGAAGCAGTGACGCTGAAAAGCAAGCACATGCACATTGTTTATCGAGCGGAAAGGCAATACAGCATAAGCAGTGGCTGTTTGTCGTCGGAGTGAGGAAAAAGTGGATAAGGCAGATGTAGTAATTGATCGGCGAACAAACGAACAACATGAACAAGAACATGCGTAGTTCGATCAAAATTCCAGACATCGGTGATTATATCTTTTCTACTTGCAACACGGCTCCGGGAGAGAGCAGCATTGATGAATGCTGCTCTGAAAAGGTTTTGCGTGCTCTTTAGTCTACTAAGGAAAAAGGAGCACTCCAATCGCCCTCAGCATCGTCCTGTAATCCACCCATTTTAGCATAGCACATGGCCCTTTCGTGTTCGAGTCGAAAAATTCGGAGATGTGCCGAGCACTTCCTTGAAATGGTCGGTGGCCATACCAAAGTACGGATTATTCTCCTTATCCCTTTTCCCTGGTTGCACTATCAACTGCGATTTGAAGCCGACCTGGTTGATCAAAAGTGCGATTCGCTGACGGTCAGGGTATACGCAACAAGCATCACTACAACTACGAGAAATTTCCATTCATCTAAATCTATTGCTTTTTGTGCACACCACGTAGAACGAAGGCACACAAGCTCAAACTCAGAAAAGAGATTCGGTGCCTGGCCATCTCTTGAACAATTGCTTAGGTGAAAGAATACCTGTGAGTCCACCCATTCCTTCATCTCGTCCTTTGAGCTGAAGTCCCGGTGTGTGAGCCCATGTGTTTTCAGCAACGCGTCGAAGAGCCCTTTCAGCTCAAATTCGGCACAGGACAGCTTTTGCTCTACTGTTGTAGGCTTCGCGGTTGCCTCTTGTTTCACTTTATGCTCTAGCGCAGTAAAGGTGTCACGCCATTTTGCTAGCGAGTTACGCCAGCAGCTGGATACGCATTGGTCCTTCCACGCTGTAAAATAACTCTTCGCAATGTAGTTGTTCTCCCAATAGACTGTTACCTGGCAGTTGTAAAGTGGCGGGGTGGCTTCATCCGTTCCGTCTCGCAGAGGGAACTAGCAGAGAGCATGAGCAAATCTTTCTCGAGCACCATCATGAGTAGTCTTCTTTCGATATTTTGTTCACAACTTGATCCTTGTGTTCCGAAAACAGGATGAAACGAATAAGCGCAACTACCTCACATGCTCTGGCGCCATTGAGAAGCGCCTTTTCCCTAACGTCTTTGAAGGCACGCTTGACATTCTCCATCTTGCCAAGCTGCTTGGCGACATACCTGTCTTTCCAAGCCGCGAAGGTTGTCTGCTGCAGTACTTGCTCATTTGCTTGCAGGAAGCTGAGCATTGTCCGTTTCTGTTTTGAAAGCAAAGGCTTCACGTTTTCGTTTTGATGACTCTTTTAAATAGTAGAGTAGAAAGAGCCAGCGAACATTGCATATTTTTTGGACTGCTACTGTTTTTAGAAGAAAGCCGTTCTGAAGAAGTCGTTCTAGTTTTTCATCCATCAACAACATTCTATGATGATCGGTAGAATTTAGCAGATAAGCCAACACTACAATAACATCATCGTGAGTCCAACTATTGTACCATATTCTCGCTGGCTTGTATTCTCATTTGCTTCTTCGCGGTCTCTTCTTGCCGCTTTGACTTCGACTCTTGCATCATTTCCGTCCAACCTCGGAAAACTTGCCTTACTAGCATCTCCAGCTTCCCGTCAAACATCATCAACATCGCTTTCTTGACCTGGTGAAGTGAATTCTTCCGATTTTTTCTTCCATTAGGTATGTTGTATGAGTTTATTAGGATGGATCATGTAAGTTTCTTTCAACCCACAGTCGCTGATAGTTTCTATCTCTAGCTCAACACAGCTGAGTGAAATGAGAAGATCGACTGTTGTTTTTTCAACTCAGTAAGCACGAGGAATATAAGGAACTAAAAATAGTACGGCAGTAAGGCTCTTCGCTCTGAGCTTTGAGGTTTCGTCGTTGTATTTTCTCTGCCACCTTGAGGCTTGTTGTGAAAGCGCATATTTGTTCCAATTTTTGAAAACATGCTCAGCCATGAGCTCTTCTCGGTTGCCGATCATGCGCGTGACAACCTGTGGTGTGCAGGACAGTATGGAGAGAGACCGTCTCTGAATCTGAGATAGGAGCTCGTGGTCTTCAAACAAGCCAGCATAATGGGCTACCAAAGTAGAATATCGACAGTGCCTACCTCGTTCATCCTTTGCGAGTTTGCGATTTTGTAGTCATGTTTTGACTTTTCGTAGGCTTCCTGCTCTTTTCTCCGCGCTAATCTGTCCTGGCCGAGCTCTTTCCAGAGGTTAAAAACTTGCTGGAAGAAAAGGTGCTGTTGTGAGTCGAGCATAGATATCAAGGCTTGCTGAAAGCGCTTTGACTCTCGTATTTTCTGTTGCGCCGCATGCTCACGCGCACCTGCAGATATGTTTGTACTAAAAATCTACTTAGTTGTATTCGTGCTGATAGGTGTCTTGTTTCAGCTTCCTGCATGCCTTAAGGAAGTAGTCCTCGAAGATTCTACTTGGCAACCACACGAAAAGCGAAATATCTAGTTGCTCTTGCTGCCTACTTAATTCTCGAAAATCAAAAGTCAAAACCAAGAAGTGATACATTACGTTGGCAGTGACTTTCCGCCGCTATTCTTCGCCATGTTTCGAAGATATGTTTGAGTATCAACTCATCGTGGTTCTTTAGAAGAGCACTCATGCTGCCTTTCCATTTCTTCTCACCCTCTTGAAATTTCAAAGCCACTTCGCGTTGTCTTCTAAGCCGTCCGTCATTATAGTCCTGATATTGTAGTCGCGACATGGAAGCTCATGATAAGTAGCACTGAAGAAAAGTAAGGACGCCACTGTGCCATTTCTTTGATGACACAAGAAGAAGGTCAACCTCCCCAGCACTGAAATAGCATCATTTCTTTGATGTATATTGATGTGGAATCAGATTGATTTACAGGGGAAAATTTCCAATTGTACCGACATCCACGCTCCGAAGACGGTCTGCTTTATGAGTTCCGACTGTGAGCCAAGCATCGCCATCAGGCTCCGTTTGACTGCTCCATTAGCTTTGAGTTTCTGCTCTTGGAGTTTGACGCCCAAGCCTTCGTTGTCGAATCGCGCATGCTTCAAGCTTTCTTCCATGCGGAGGACCCTTGCCCGTACTGACACGTCTTTCCACAAGGTGTACACGTGTTTCATCAAGAGCGAGTGCTGCGTGTAACACTGCATGTAGATGCGCTGTTTTATGCTCTCTGCGAACCGCTCTCGCAACGTGCGATTATCTTGCAGCCACGAGGCCTTTTGCCGCACTAGTCGCTCCTCGACCCAGTTGTCTTTCCAAGCCATAAAAAAATTCTTCACGAGTGCGTCGTCCTGCAGGTCAAACATTGCAAGCGTGCGCTGAAGCATGGCATTGCGACTCCTGTGCTGCAATTCTGCCACTGAGCTCTTCCAGCTCTGCTCTCGCCTTTGCTTCAGCATAGCTTGGATCAAATCCTTCCACGCAATGAATATTGTGCGCGCAAAAACAAGGTTGTTGTTGCCGCACATATGCGTCAATATCCGCTTCATCTGCGCCGCGCCCTAGCATGTTGATGGATTGGATGATATTAATTTGACGACAAAGGACATAAACTACCGCGTGATATATTTTCGAAATTCTAATGCTGCAGATTTCATATATTGTAAAATACAAGTATCAATAAATTCAATACCCTGTGCTTCGTTTCGTATAGTAACTTGCGATATTTGTCTTGAAAACTCCGTGTCCTCTCTTCTTTCCAAGCTTCAAAAATGAACTTCACAGCGGCTTGACTACTTTTTTCTGATATTGCTCCCATGGCACGCTGAAGCCCGAGAGAACTCTTGGATTTCAAAGCAGCTACCTGATGTTGGTGTTTTGGGAAGGTAAAGTTTGTCAACAACATGGTTACTGCATGTGCAGTTTTGATCTATGAAGTAGATTGAATGAAGTTCACTACAAGTTCCAGAAGTCTTTCTACAACGTACAACGAACTTGTTCATATTCACTGTATACCTGAAGTTTCCAGTAGTGTTCTTTCTCCGAGACTTTTCCCTGCATGTACTGCCTGTACCAGCCGCTGAAAAGAGAGTGTAATCTTGCATTCCTCTGTGCGCGCATGGTCGTTTCCAGAGCCTTTTGAGCATTTTCTTGACTGTGTTCGAACGCCTCTCGCTTCGACGCGCGGAGCATACTCATGAGAGTATTCTCCGTTTGTCGAATGAGGAATTCGAAATCATCCGCCTGGTTCGCAAGCATCGCCATCTTGCCGCTGCGTCTCTAGAACAAGTCGTCGTCCGAACAATTATAGTTGCTACGAGCACTACAATAGTGAAAAATTTGGTGACGTCGCTTCTCCCAGTCCCTTCTTCGCGTCTGGCGGGTTTGCGTCGTTGACTAATCTCTCGCTGTCTGCGTCGTAGACACTGCCAAAGGACACGCTCTATTTCGCTGGTCGTGTAGTTGGTGAGGCTCGTTGCTTTGCTGCATCGGCAACTCAACAACGACCAGATGAAGGCGTGTGTACCTAAGTGCAGTACTTTATTTACTAGTGTTTTTGGCTTGGGCAGAGTAGGCCTGTCTGTTATCTCGTGGCGACTTCTCTACTTCGCTGGGTTGATGATCGTTACGACTGGACGAGCAGGTGGTGAAACAGATGCTTTTTTAGAAGAAACGAATCCAATGTTGAACCGCTGTCGAAAAGGGTTACGCAGCTCGACGGTAAAACAGTCGTCCCGTCGTCAACTCCGTCAAAGTCGATGGTCAGTCGCTAATAACCTTGCGTCAAGGAGAACTCCTTTGTTCATGCAATAATGCTGTTCTGGATTCGCTACTTAGCGTGGTATAACAGTAGGCTTATCTCCATCCAAACGCAACAGGTAATGACGTTGTTGTACCACAGAAGAAACTACTCAAAGGAATCGAGGACAGGGTAGATCTTCAGGCTGCAGTATGCATTACAAAACAGTCGCAGCTCGAACACGATGTGGGAGACACAACCGAGGGTCAAGAGGTGATTCTTCGTCAATCGGGTACGCTAACACGCGTGAAAATGGCGCATTAAACGGTCTGATGGGTCCGCGACGGACGTCGCGTCTGCTGCGAAAAAAAATGTCAGCAGGCAGACATCCAGCGCGATTCGATGGCAGTGGTAGCGTTAAAGCCTCCCGCTTCGCACCTGCCTTCGTGTCCTCTCTGATATGGTTGTAGCTAGGGATTTAGAACATGAGTCCTTTTTTTATGCGCTCACAATCTCCTTCGAGTCTGCGGCTTGAAGATGCTTCTACGAATAGATTTTGATATGGTAAGGAATCATGAATGATCAAAAAGGTTCCAAGCATCTCCATCTCCGCTTCTACTGAGTAGACCATAAATACACTTTTTGCATGCCTGCTACATATTCGAATCAGATTATTTCGATCCATCCGCATCGTCAACCATCGTTCGCTTGGCACTGACTCCACGACGAATTACCATCATCGTATTCAAGCCTCTATTGCTTTTGATATTCTTCTTTCAATGATCATGACGTTGCTGCAACAAATAGAAATACTCCGTTTTCCACTACAGATTCACTAATACTATGAAAGCTATGTTCAATTTTTAATTTTCCTCTCATGCTGCTCCTGCTTGCGTAGCTTTTTCTCTCTCCTACATTATTTGCTCCAGAAGTGCATCAGAAGTAGCAAAACTCAAACTCAATGTCAATGAGTCGCCTTAAGATATTTCGAACAATTGCCGATGCTAATCTGCATATGCGAAAACGATTCGCGGTCCGGCCACCTTCAGTGTCCTCCGAGTGATGTCCATTAGCGTTACAATAGCAACGTAAAGCAGCGATATCAATTGAAAATCGAGAGGAGAAACTAGAGAGACACGATCGTGTGTACCTAGTTTCATTCATGGTCCATCAGATTGTCATTTTTCACAAAGGCTAAGGGTCAGCCTCAATAAACTAACAATCCTGTTCGTGTCGACGAGAATTTTGTTGTGGTGATCATTCGCTCGATGTTGCGTATTTGAGGCTGAGCTGCCCTAGCATTTCCTTGAATCTTGTATGGTGAATGAAAACGATAACATTGACAGGTCGACATGGCCATGAAGAAGTGGAAGAAAACAAGTGTGGCGCCCTGACATGGATGCAGCTTCTAGTCAAGAATCTTATGAACGAATCAAAACATGACATCTTCCTTGATGCTTTTCCAGGTCTATTAATGACAACATCAAGTAGAACTACCAAAATCTTCAATGTCGAGCACAAGCTCAAACCTTCAATCTATGGTATGCGCTTATGATACAGGAGGTATGACTTCACGGCGAAATATGTCAAGTAGTACATCAGGCTATGCAATCCGCAATGATCAAACCAATCTTATCGCCAAAGTTATCATCTTGAAAAAATTGACAACAGAAATTTATTATCATCTTGAATCTCATTTGAATTTGTAAGCTCACTACAGTCCCTTGCATGCTGACTTGACCTCCTTTTTGAGCGCGCTCTTCACCACCTTGGCCTCAATACCTTTCGGACAGCACGAACTTCCAAACATCTTGGTCGGCCGTGGAATGTAGATCGCATCCTTGAAAGCAACTTCGATTTTCTCGCGGTCGTCGTAGGGCGTGATGTCAGAAATTAGAGGTTTTAGTACGACTATGAAGTATGTTGAAAAAGTGAAAATGTAACTTCCAAGTCAGCAAGAAAGAGTAGAAACTATCTTCTTCTTTACTTAAGTCTAATAAATGAAGTTGTAGTACGTAAGTAAACAATTTCACGACTGCAGCAGGAGCCATAAAGTCAACACGAATTTCTGCAATGGTCCTGGTTTTCCTACCCACTTTTCTATCACTGGCCAAGGATTCTCTATGCATTTCAATCGCGTGGCCTCGTCCAAATCGATGGCTGCCTTCTTGGCCGCAGCTAGCTCCGCGTCGCTTTGAGTATACATCATTAAGATAGTGTCCAAACCCGTGTACCTGTCCCATGGCTCGGCGTTCCAACCTTCAGTCTTAAACTGTAACTGATTGTTCTCCAGCAAAGTGGAACGCTGTCGATAGCAGAAGTCACAGGCAAGCAAACCAGCAGAGAGGCCCTCATTGCACATCTCTTTCAATGCGTAGGCTGCATCATACGCCGTGTGAAATCCACGGTTAATCCCTGTCCCCTGCGGCCAAAAGGGCTCCATCAAACAATCACCGATCGGAAATACTGAAGTTAAATAATTTGCTGGTATAACATATAATTGCATGAACAGCTACCTGTTGGCCGATTGTGTCAAAATAAAGAAAAATGAGCTGGCAGTGCATACTAAAAAAAAATCCTCCTCGAATTTCTCGAAGATGAAGTAGAAAAAAAGTGAAAGTCTTCGAAATCTAGTAATGTATGCGGAGGTACCAGGCAGTAGCTTCTCCGCCTTTGCTGTCTGCGATATTTCGACCTGCTTCTTGAAATCCTTGAGTTGTTTCTTTAGGTCACCAACTTCGTCGGAAAATTTGCCAATCGTCGTTATTTCTCGGTTTTTCTGCATGTCCGATACGAATTCCAGACTGTGTTTTCGTTCCCGCACTGTGCGTTCTAGCCACGCGATTGTTTTCTCGAGGAAGTTTGTCTCGACGAACGCCAACTTGGGCTCTGCAGCCCAGTCAAGTGCTAGAATGCGTCCTTTGGCCTCACCTGCAGTGCCCTCGCAGAGCACGCGAAAGGGGAGTGGCAAGGAACTCCGAGAGCCAAAGTCGAATAGTTTTGCTCCGTGAAAGTCACAGAATTCTACTGTTTTAGGAAGTCCGATCGCAGTCGCGATCTCACGGCCCAGTGCGAAAAGGGCATCTTCACTGATGTTATCGCGCCCGATGAACGCCTTACCACCCAAGTCCTCCTTGCAGACTTTTTTCTTCAACAAGGTCTGCTTCGTAACGCAAATGGCTACGTAGTGCGTCGTGCCGCGGAGATACTCCATGAACTCGAAGTCTATGCCTTGCGCCTTCAGTGCGGAGGCAGCCGGCGACTGCAAATGTCCCTGGACTATGAAGTCTTTGATTTGGTTCTGGGCCTTGTCCTTCGGATCACGCCAGAGGTTGAGCACAATCGCGATTGCACGCGAAAATTTCTGAATCTTCTTCGTGAAGCCGATCCGTTTGCTGTTCTGACTCGTCTCGCCCTCGGCCAAGACGAAAGCGTCAACTGGCACTTGTTTCTCTAGCTTGACGCTGCCCGCACCGCCGTTCACCACAGCAAAGGTCGGATCAAAGTCGTTCTGTTCGATCATGCCGCAGGCGCCGTCCGCTGCACGTGCTACTGCGTTCTCGAATTTGTTCGCCTTCAGGTCCAGCACTCCCGTGGGCTCTGCTCTCCCCGTCGGTTTGCGGAGCCCCACACTCCACCCACCAATGCCAGTATCCTTAGTCGGCGCGGCCGGGGCCTCCAACAGCACCGTTTCCCAACCGTAGAGGCACTTGACCCCAGCTAGCAGTCCGCATTTGAGCAGGACTAGCTGCAATTCGCGGGTCCCCAAATGTGGAATCTTATCTCGATGCGTGAACAGTGGAAAGAACTCTCGCGCCTGAAACATCGAGATCAACTCCGCTGTGCTGTTCCACAAGGTCAAGATATTGTGCCTCGAGAACGTGTCTCGTTTCTCGATCACCGTGACGTCCCGAAAACCCATCATGAAGGCTTCCAGCGCAAAAAATAGGCCTACCGGGCCCGCACCGGACACCACAACGCGCAGATCTGGATTCTCGAGTTTCTTCGCATGACGACGCTTCATCAGCGGACCCATCTCCGTGATCACCTTCTTCATTCGGAAGCTCATAGAAGTGTCCTCGGTCGCTTTGATCAGCCTTTCCAAGTGCGTGAGGCCTTTCACCGCATCTTCCCCTCCCAGCTTCCGCAAACACTCTTCCTGAAACGCCTTAAAAGTCGAGAGCACTCCTAGCACATCTCCGCATTCGAAAAAGGCGTTAAACAATTCCCGAAATTTATCGTCTCCCCCTCCAGCTCCTTTTTCTGGGGAGGTGGAAGCAAAATGTGATGGGGCGGCTCCTCCGCCACTGCTCGACGGCGCGCCGCTGCCGTTATTCTTTCCGTTTCCCCTTCCAGCCGGTGAACTCGTGCTGCCAACCGATAATCGCTTCGCCGGCGAAAAGCTTCCCGGGACCGATGAAGTCGAACCGAAACGCTCAGCGGAAGACGACGATCCGCTAGCCCCCCCTCCTACTGTTGGCCATTTCTTCGCAGGCTCTTTGTTGCCGGTCATAATTGGCGCTGTCATCCTCAAGCTCCCTTTCTTATCCCCTGGTGACTTTTCAGACGCGTCATTTGCATTGCTTTCCGACGTCTTCGGTAGCGGTTTGAGCACCTTGTTTGCCACGTGCACATTCGATGGCACTGCAGGTTTCTGCGTACCATCTGGGTTCGCATTCTGTGTGAAGGCACCCGGAATCGTCAACTTCCCCATCTTGTTCTGAGTATTTCGCTCTCTTAGTTATCTCGATACTAGAACTAGATGATCATCAGCTGTTGACTGTATCTCTATCTGTATTTCTTGCATTTCTACGGTATTCAACTATCACGATCACCCACCACGTACTACATACATCGCGAGTCTTTATTCTAAGTACTTTTTTCCGAATAAATCATGCTGGTTTTGAGATTCAACAGAACAAATTGACAGCTTCAATCGACTTTCTTTTGCATCTTACTTACTATTTGTGCTTGTTTGTTAAAGTTCACATTATCCTAGTATGAGTGCATGGCGGGAGTACTAAGGGCAAGGGCAGCTCTTCAAAATAAGTTAAGCATAATATTTCTCATAAACTGTTCACACGATGAACCTGGTTCGCAACGCGTTAGTGGAGAAAATGCTGTATCGAGAAGAACAGATCCCGACTGTGACTGTCCGATGCCGTTTTCTGAACCGAAATCAGTGGAGTAACAGTAAGACTAGACCTCTTTGATCTCGTTGAAGACAAGTCACACATCCAGATTCACCTATCCCAAGTCTGTGAGTTAAGTACAACTGAATTAGATGAAGCCCCTGTTGTACGTGTTGTACCTCCTCTCTCCGCAAAATAGGCCCTCGCTCTGATGTTGTGTAAGTGAACACACTCAAGCGCAGGTGCGGATGGGACATTTTCAACCTGGTCTGATGTTGATGCCTGTTGACGAGGCTGCAAAATCTATTTCACCTACACCAACATGCATTTGATTTCATCATCTCGTCTGTCGTTCGCTCATATCATGCGCCTGATGTCAAGCATCGCTGCATGAACTTCATCTCAATGGATCTCTCTACATCATCAAGAACTAGGACCTAGTTGTTGTAGGAGGAGAACAGCGACGGTTAAAATGCAAAACACATTTCCAAGTCATAACACGACGAAATGCGCTTTCGGTTTTCTTCTACCATAGCATTCTTCGAGCAATATACATGGGTCAATCACAATCATCCTGGTGTTCAATAACCTTCATTGCCTGAAATACCAACAATGACAAGATCAAGAAGGAGACCTTCGAGCAATAGCAAATAAAGACCAGAAAGACCGTTATTAAAAGCTCGTCGCTCTCGCTTGCACTAATTCATGAAAAACAAATTTGGAGAATTATGATATGTAGTAACGATATGACAACAAACTATGCCTTTTTGCACTTGTGAGGACTCCTCAAGTTGATTAATGACCTCAACAAGATCGCTTAAAGATTCGATACCACTGCACATTCATCACCCCAGGGAAGGATTTCTTACACTTTATCTTCCATAGACTCATCGTTATGGCTGCAGACATGTAAAACACGGTTCGTCTACAATACTGTTCATTCACGTAGTACTGTGCTGTTCAAGTAATGAAAGACAAAGATCGAGATCATGCTGGGTATTATTCTGTAGCATTAAGCCTGTATGAAAATTCATAATGTAGCTCAAGCCTGTATGAACATTCATAATGTAGCTCTAGCGAATAGCAACCATGACAGCTAACTAGTTTTACTCTTCCACCGACTCACCAATTACATGACTGACTGCTCACACAAAAAGCAGCTCAGCATGTTATTCGACTGCACCACCACCAGCGCAAGAAAAGTGAACCAATATAATATATTATAATATTAAAGCTCTCCATAATTCTTCAGTCTCCCTACTTCCTTGCCTTGGATGCCGTTCGACACTCGAGCCGCTGCTGCATGACGCGCCGTCCACGTTCGGCCAATCGCAGTCGCTCTTCAGTAGTCTGTCGTTCAGAAACGGCGTCGCGCTCCAAACGCATAGCATCCAGGACAGCTTCCTCTTCCAATTGGAGCTCGCCACTTATTTCCGTCTCATACGCTGACCCTCTGGCCGTTGCCGGCTGGCAGCTGTTGCCGCGCGGCCCATGCGAGGCGCTCGCAGCACGACCGCGCTGCTGAATTAACGTGCGAGCACTGGTTGGATGCGCGCTGGGAGAGGAGCGAATGCGGGTGTACGGCGAAACCCCGCTAGTGCTGGCACGACGACGAGGCGCGATTCCTGCTGCTCCTGCGGACTTAGACATCCTTGGTCTAGTATCGCCCCCTGGCGATAGAAGAGAACTTGCCATCGTCGTAGCCCCTCGTTGAGCACTAGAAGACATAGAAGTACTCATTGCTGAGGCCCGCGTAGCAGTTCGTGGCGTTAGAACAGTTGAACCGATTTCGCGCGCAGAAGCAGCAAGAGATCGAGATGGGGATGATGCCGATGTCATATCAGCCGTCGGGACAAGCAAGCTGCTGTTGGGGTTTGCCATGCTAGCGCCGCCGAGCGCGCGTCCGCGCGGTGAAATGCGGTCTTCTGGTGCAAACGTCACCACTGTCGTTCCAGATCGTCTGCCGCGCTGTGGACGTGGAAAGTGCCTTGCTGCGACGCCCTGCAGCATTGCGTCAACGTCGTCATTGAAAGCAGATGTTTGTTTACTTGAGGGCAAGATGAGACTACCGGCTTCATCCAATGCACTTGCGGTGACATCCATATCTTGACTAGGGAGATCCTCCGCTTGGTCCCGTTCTTGCAAGGTCTCCTCCACAAACAAATCGATTTCTGGCCGCATTCTAATTCCTCCCGAGTTTGGCATCACAGATGCGGAGCCTGTTCCTAGCGGCGCTTGGTCACGAAAGTCGTATGGAGCAAGAAATGCGTCATCGCGAGCACTCCCTCGATTTGAAGTTGCTTTACTACCTTTTCCGGCTTCCGGCAGGAAACTCGGTACGTCTCGACTCAGTTTCAGCAACTTAACCGCGTCGTCATCACTGGATTGGGCAGGCGGGTTGTCTGCTTGTTCCTGCAATTCTTGCACCTCCCGCCTTGAGGTCTGCACCTGCTGCTTCGCGGTTTCACACATTTCAAGTAGTGAAAGATAGCGATCGCGTTCCGTCTCTTCATCTTCGGCTTTTCGCTCTTCCTCGACACGCATCTTGTCCCGAAGTTCTTCGCGCAGCCTACTTTTTTCGATTTCCAGCTCTAACTTTTTCGTCCGAACTTTTTCTTCCGCGATTCTCTGGAGTTCCTCAAGCGTGGACTCGTGGCGCGCACGAAGCTGTCGTGCTGTCAGCTGCCGCAATTCGCGATCTTCAATCCTCAAGAGTGTGGTATCTGGTCCTAAGGCGCCTCTCTTGTCCGCTGAGCCAGTTCGCGGACTTCTGCTTTTATCTCCTCGGCTCTCTTTGGAGGTTTTCTTGCTTTTTTCAGACCGTGGACCAGTGGTTCTTCCTCCGCTGCTTCCGTGCCCATCTCTGTCACCTCTATGATCATGATGCCTACTCCTGTCTTTCTCTCTTGTGCTTTCTGATGAAGCACGTAAGCGCGAAGCACCGGATGGAAAGCCTAGGGAATTCGCAGAGGAACCGTCGTTACCTGATGATGAGCTGGTCGAATTCTTTGAGTGGGAGTTCTCGAAGACAAGCCCCCTCGATGTGGGATCCGCTGCTTCACTGCTACTTGAGGAGGCACTGTCCTCGACGAAGTTAGAGCCCAAACTAGCGGAAAGTCGGTGCCGGAGCCGGCGTGTCTCGCCCGCATTTTCCGTCTCTTTCAACTTCTTATCACACTTCATCTCCGCTCTTCGTTCCTCTTCGCGGCGAGTCAACTCCGCTTGCACCTCCTGCAGACGCCGCTCCTGGCGCTCTTCGTCAGCCTTCTGCCGCATTTCCTCCGCTTCGATTTCGGCGCGACGACGCATCTCAGCAGCTTGCTCTGCCGCTTGCAATCGAAGCAACTCCTGTTCCTGTTCTCTCCTTTTCAACTCTTCAGCCTGGCGCACTTCAGCGGCAACAATGGCTTCTTCTTCTAGCTGCTTCTCGCGCTTGAGCCGTTCCTCCTCGAGCTTTTTGCGCTCCAGCTCGGCCGCCTCCAGGGCTAGTCGCTCACTGCGCTGGAACAAAGCACAGCCGCGCCACGTGTGCAGCCATAAATGCTGCAACTGCCACTGCCGAAAGCGCACTGCGCGATTGTCCGCCCACAACGCGCGGCGTTCGTCCGCAGTGCGCTTTTGATAGAGTTTCCAACGGAACAGCGCAAACGCAAGGACAGGTTGCTGCGCGTGTCGTGCCACGGGATCAGCGAAGAGACCGCGCACGTACGAGCCCCATTTCCCTACAAGCACGCGATGCCGAAATTGCTTTCCACGCTGAGACACATGAAGCGCCCATCGGTAAAACCAGGCGCGCTTCTCATGTTTGCGCGACCACAAGGCGTGAATCATCAGAGAGCTTCGGCTCGCAGCGTACGTGAGCACGCTGTTGCCCTCGAAGCTAGTCCCGTTCACGGACATCAAACTAGAACGTCGTGGTCCACCAACACTGAAACGCGGCCGACTAGATCTAGAGTTTCGGTATGCGAGCTCGTCCTCAAACTGTTCCGCTGGCTGACTGTTTCTGCTGAAGTATGGGCCAACAGCTTGTTGCATCTTCATGCTTCCTCGGCTTCGAGCAGAGGCCCGGATCCGACTAGGCGAGGATGACACCGCTCTTTCCACGAACGCAGTGTGGTCATTCTCCTCAGCCGAGTAGTCCTGTCCGTCGTTGAAGAAAGTTGCGTCGTCTGAAAATTTTGACTCCGAAAGAGCATCCACCTTTTCCTTGCCGTTGTAAAAGATAAATTGTTTTTCTGTAGCAGGTTGGTCGTCTAGCCCAGGTGCGTGGGAACCAGTCAAGGAGGAGGTGGGCCTAATGTTGTCCTTCTTGCTCGCTACACTAGTTTGACACCCTTGCGCTGACCTCAAACGGCTCACGATGGCACGACTTGCGCCAATGCTCAGCGACGTCTCGGCCTCTTGACCGGACGGTAGGCGCGTTGTTTCGCCGAAGCTGCTCTCCATTGGTTCTTCCAGATGGCCCCCTGAAGCAGTCGTGTCGACATTCACCGGAGTGCCGCAGAGAGAAGATGACGAGGAGTCGCGCTCCCCCTTTTGGATGTGCAGCGACGAGACACTCCCACGCTTTCTCGTTCCGTCATGGAGCCCATCTTGGGAAGATCTGACTCTACTTTGGTTTCCACCGTAAAAAGCAAACGTGCCTTTTGCGGGGCTACTGGAGACTCTTGCTCCTTTGTCGAGATGCTTTTCAGTGCTTCGATCTACACCTTCACCATGTTTCAGTGGCTCTGCTTCTCCGGAAGGTCTCACGACGCTGATACCATCTCGCGTCGACCTGTGGTTGCCTCGCGCTTGGATGCTCGCTGGATAATTCAAGCTCGCAATCGAGCGAATGACGCGCCTCCTTTCCTCCCGTTCGTCTTTATGGCCTGCAGATTGCACGCTCCGTCGAGAAAAGAAGCTGCCTGGCGCTTTGTTGCCTGCAACACCCGCGTCCTCGTTGTCACTACCTTCGCCATCCAAAGCTTCTCCCAAACCGCTGTCTTCCCAACTCGAGCGCCTACCCCCGCTCAAGCCGGCCGCCGCAAGGCCCAGCACCGACCGTGAGTGTTCAATGGTAGAGAGAAGCTTTTCAAAATCGATATCATCCTCTCCACTCACAGCCGAGGCCACGCGCATGCGCATTTTGCTCTCGTCTTCACTGTAGTACTCCCCTCCATGACCATCGTTTATCGACGAGCGCCATTCCCGAAAAGCGTGCTCTGAGCGCGGCACCACCTCAGCAAAAACGCCAACGCTGTATTCGCGCCACTCACGCAAAAACGTAATTGCGGTGCGCCGCTCTTGCTTGGCCACAATCGCGTCAAAGCCCGTAAGAATCCGTCGTCTGCGCCTAAACTGCTGCTTCCACGCGTGAAACACAGTAACCGCTGCGTGGCTGTCCTGTTGAGTCTCGAGTATTTTCCCAATCAAACTGTACTTGCGGCGCATCCTAAAGCCGGCCCGCCACGCCTTGAATACATGTGCAGTCCGGTGTGCAAGATTACTGTCAAACTTTGAATTCACCACTGTGTGAAGGCTTGCCCGCGTCGCATATTCGCGTAGCTGCGCGTTGTTTTGCGCGACAGTCATACGCAGCCGGCGCTGTCGGACCGTATCGTCGGCCCAATCCTGAAGTGTGGAAATCAATAGAACGCAAATTTCTTCTAACACATAATGTATGTAAATCTTGGTGCTCTTATGATACTCAAATCAATGAGTGGAAAAGAAGTGCCATCTATCACGCTGATGCTCAATAACACATTTACCAGATATCATGTCCCTAGATTTAGAACTAGAACTAATAGTACTACATCGATCTACAAAAGCAACACTAGCAGATTAGGAAGATCCTGCATATTATGGTAAAAAATGTAATCACGTACCTTGAACGCCCTGTACGCGACCATGCCTGCTTGCATTTCACTGAGGCCATGCATTTGCCTTCTCATCACGTCAGCGCGCTTTCGACGCGCCCGCACTGCTTTCCACGCAACGATGACAGCATGCACGTCCAGCTTTCTCGTCAGGTGGGACATGATGTTTTTTGAGGAGCTCGCGTGTTTTATGAGCATCTTTTTGCGCGCCTCTGCCTCGCGCACGTCAGTTACGACGTGCTTCCACCCGTCTATTGCGTCTCTCATGCAGTGTTGCTCGCGAGTAAGCACAAGCATGTGCACTGTCCCGTGGTGCCTGTTCAGCAACCGCGCAAGCCGTGAAACCTCTCGCCACTTCTGGAAAATGCGTTGCATCTCCGCGTGCGCGCTCCCGCGCTGTAAACTTGACAAGATTTGCTTGTGCGAGAGGGCCAGTGCCTTGTTCTCAGCCACTAGGCCCGTCCACTTGTGAAGCACCTGACGCTTCAGAAACAAATCTTGTTCCGCAAATTGCTGCATCATTTTGGCGAGGTGCTTCCTTTTCGTCTCGGAACGTGCTAACTTAGCCTGAACGGCGGCCTTCTCCTTCTCCTCCGCGTATTTCACTTCGCGCACTAAATGAGCCTGTTGTAGGTAAGTATGTTCATCATGATGTATGGATATTCCCAATTTGAGCATGCTAAGTGCGATTTTTAGCTAATCGTGGCATGGTCTCGAATTTATACAAACAATCTGAGTCTTGCAAAGTCTCAATGGGTATGAGACTGGGCTGTTCCAGGCATTGTCTATTTTTATCACGAGGACGAATCTACACCTACAAAGAAATGCTTACAGATGCAGTCCGCGTGATCGAGGATTCGAATAGAAAAAAAATGAGCTACAACTAACATCAATAAACACGTAAGTGTATGAACATTTTGACCTTCAACAAATAAAAATGTAGGTCTCAGTACCCACTCGGCGAAGCTTTGCTGAACGAGCATTGCTCCAGTACCCGCGTGCATGGATCGGGCAATGTTTTGCTTGTGTTCGAGCGCCTGACGGCGCCGTACAGCATCTTCGCTATCGTGCTTCCAAGCTGTCCATGCGAACTGCAGCAAGCCCTTTGCGGACTCATCGAGGAATTTCTGCGCGAGCTTCTGCCGGCTCGCAAAAGCTTGCTTCTTCAACTTTGACTCTACGTCTTGTTGCGCACGCGCCCCTTGCACCTCCACGGCGTGCCACATGTGGAAGCATGCCCGCAAAGTGAAGCTGTTTTGCTGTTTATCCATCGAGTCACCGAGAAAATCCTTCATCTGCTGGGAGTCATTGATCATCTTTTCCAGTCTCGACTGGAGCCTCTGACCCGTGATTGCCTCGCGCCACATGATGAACGCGCCTTGCAAAAAGAGATGTTGGCCGTTGTCGAGCGCAGTTCGCTTGAACATCTCGAGTCTGTGAGAAGCCACCTGCTCCGCAATCTCCAACTTCTTCGCCTTATCTGCCTTCCTTGCAATTTCCAGTTCACGATGCCACTGCACAAAGAACTTTCCCTGTAGGGCCAGACTGTTGGCTTCCGTATGCGCTTCGATAATCGCAGAGATGCTTGCTTTCCGCGAAGCCTTCATCTCACGTAGCTTTTCGCCGCTCTCACGATCGCGGCGCTCCTGTTCCGTCGCGAATTTCCAACCCCGCAGAGTGTCACGGTAGTGCACCCTGCGATCCGCGATCTGGAGCTGCCTGGTTGCGCGCTCGCGCCAGTTTTCGGTGGTGTAATGCTTCCACCGCCGAAAACAGGTACCATGGTCGGCCGCGCCCGTGGTGGAGAATACTGCCGACAGACTCGCTAACTTCTTCTCGTTCAAAGCCACCAGGTGTTGCCAGCTTGCGGTCATACGTTCGCGCTCGCAATCGCAGCGGTCGAATCGCCAGCACTGGAACGTGTACCGCAAGAGGTCAAACACAGTATTGCGATCCATCATCTCCACCGCAGCCTGAGGCACTGCCGCGCGTCGCCGCTCGAGCTGGGCTTCGAGGCGCTGGGTTCGCGCGGTGACGCGCCACTGCCCCAGCCAGCGTCGTCGGTCTTCCTTCTCCAACAAGTTGCTAAGTTTTCGCCTTGCGCGAGCCGCGTTCTTAGCTTTCTCCATCTGACGAAAGAACGCGCGGATGACACGCCCATCGCGTTCGTGCGACATCAGGTGCTGTACTTGCGCGTTCTGTCGTTCCGTGATACGTAATTGCCGCCGTTCGCCTGCATGCTTCTCTGTGTACTGTTTCCACCGCTTGAAGTAGCCGCTGACGTCGGGGCCGGCCACCTCGTGCGAAAACATGTTGCACAAGTTGGCCATGCGCGACTCGTTCAAGTCAATCAGCCTCTGCCACTGCGAGTGGTAATGGTCCCGCTGCGATTCCGCGAGTCCGTACCTCCACATCAAAAAGTAGTACTTCTGACACTGAAAATCTGCAGAGGTATCCTGCCCGATCAGATTTTTCATGCTGTCGACCTTTCTCGCGGACTCTGCTGCTGAAAACTGCTTCTCAGCCTCCATTCTCTCGACGACGCCCTTCAAGTCTCCCATTTTCGCCTCCCAGTATCGTTTTTCTTCCTCAAACTCAGCGCGTTCGCCCGCACGCTCTGCGTCTTCAGCCGCAAATTGTTCCCTCACTTTCTCCAACTCTTTCTTAGCCAATGCTTCCACGTCGCGCATGTCCGTGGCATGCTTTCGGTCGTATTCCTGACATTCACAGCGGACACAACGTAACAAGTTCTGACTCAGACTCTCTCAGATTCAAATTCGAGAGTCACGTGATTCTCAATTCATCAACATAGAGCATCTAGTACTTCTCTAATGAAACAACGCCCTAGTAGTACTCAGACGCGGACCCACGCAAAATAAAATAGATAATTCATCTCATTATTCACGTGTATGAGTATGCAAACAAGGTGCTGTGCGGACGATCGATGCAGATTGCAGATCGACGAGGTTAAGTAAGTACAAGCGATTACAGCAGCGAAGCTAGATTGTATTACCCTGAAATCTTCCTTGCATTTGTCCAATTCCACAACGGCCTCATCTCGTTGCATTTTTGCATGCTCGACGTCCATTTGGAGGTCATGAATTTTTCGTTCCAGAAGCGTGACATGATCGCGCTCGCCTACGGCCTGCCGCTGAAGTTCGAATTGGATGCGACGAGCCTCCTCCTCTACCCTTACCACCATGTTCTGCTCCGCCTGCAACAGAGCTTGCGCGTTTACCTGTTGTGGTCATAATGACGAAGAGTACCTCGTTGTACTCGTACTTGTGATAGCACAAGGCGTAGAAGTAACCCTTGGCCAAGTGAAGAAAGTGGTAGGATGGCTAAAGAAGTGGAAAATTCGTTTTGAACGCTTCTCCGCGAGGAGTGAGTAAGTTAGTAGAGGTCGGAAACCAAGGCGCTAGTAGTTCTTGAATCAAATGTAAGTACTTAAGTAGGATAATCCTCGTCCCCCACGCGCGTGTAACGGACGACCTAACTAGTCCTATTCGCAACTCAAATACTCAGTACCTCTTCCTGTCTCATGACTTCGTGTCGTAGCTGGTTCATTTTCTTTTTTAGGTAAAGATTCATGCAATGAATGTCCATGTTTGTGAACTTCTTCGGCCCCAGTCTTCGCCCCGGTCGTTCATCACCGACGCTGTGTCCCCGATGTTGCGCCGACCCCCCAAAGCTAGGACTCACACTTCGCTTGCTGTTTGTCTGCGCGTCCGAAGCACGCGCCGGAAAACTGTAGGGAACCCAGCGCTGTCGCAGCCGGCCAACATCCTCGCCCGACGACAATGCAATCAAGCGCTCCAAGTCACCAGGTAATGCGAGATCGTCATTGCTGAATTCCCGGTTCCAAAATTCATCAAAGACAGCTGTCAGCGGCTGCTGCTTCGAACAGTTTCGAGCAAGAGAGGACATCAGAAGCCCATTAGCTGTAGCCTGCCCTGCTGGGTAGTTTCCAGTCGAGTTAGGTTGTGGCTCACGCGGACTGAAACGTGACGCCGGTGGTGCATTGCAAGATCCGACTAGAGCAGGTCCAGCACTTCCTGGTGCTGGCGCTACTCCAGCGACACCAGGCGAGGGGGCATAGACGTAGCTTGTTGGCGGGGGAGGACGTAGCATGATACCCGGCGGGGGTTGCAACAGTTGTCGCGGAGAACCTGGAGGCACTGAAAACGACATCCTTTAACGCAATCAAAAACTAATCGATGCGCTCTACTACTCTACAATATCGATTCAAATATACGACGACACTCGTTACATGGCAGATAAACATAGATTCATTCGTTAGCCAAAAGATAATAAAAATCAACGAATCACTTGACCAAATTATAACCGACTCTTACTATACAAATAATAATCAAGACTAGCTGCACGCCGAAAAGCTTCGACTATTTGACTATAAAATTAATCCATTAGAGTTGGTGCAGGAGCAAGCGTGATGTGCAGATTCTTGAGGAAAAAAATAACGAGGATCGAAGAATAGAGGGAATCAATCAAGGTACTACTAAATATTTTGGGAAGGCCTTCATCTTGTAAGTAAAAAGAAAGAAAATTTATCATGCAGTTCAAAAATACGGTGTTGAGTAAGGAGAAGATAAGGAGCTGAATCAACTGCCCTTTTCAAGGAGGGGAATGTTAGATTAAAGCTTGATAGATTACTTAGCCATTGTTTACTCAGGAGACGAATATATAAACTACCTGTCGCGTTATTGGAAATCTGTGAGAAATTTTTTGTTGCAAAGAACGGCGTGACAAACGCAGATGCTGCGCTCAACACAGAGAATGATTGAAACAGATGCATCCAGGACCGCACGCGCACATCGTTCTTCGAAGATTAAGTAACAGACATAATGGATCAGGGGTGCGCCTGCTCATGGTTAAAAATCTCTCCAAAAACAGAAAACGTGGGCGTGAACCACTTACACATGTCCAGAAATCTCGACCGAAATCATGTAGATGATCATGGAAGTAGAAGAGATGCTCAAAACCGTTGTCCTAAATAGTTTGATCTTTATCAAGCTCCATATCACAGATTCTCTGCCTCTCGCACAGATAACGCTGAATCTTACGCAACGGACAGATTGTAGCTGGAGTTCACATTCAGGACCAAGATTCACATTGATTCATAGATGTTGTTGATGGGCTAAATCTCTCCCCTCAACACTGCAGAGACAGGTCAATGTGATCAATCTCTCATCTTCGGTAGGCAGGGCGGTTTCTCTCCGCACAGCCTTCAGATCAAAACTGCGGCGACTCGATGTCTATGACCATTTCGTGTACCAGTCGTAAACAAGATTACCTGCTCGTCAAACGCGACTTAATGTGCGGAACAGAGTCCTAGAGAAATGCGCTGCTAGATGTCATTCTCGTCTTCGTCCTTGTGAAATAGAAATTGATTCATTAGCTATGATAGTGTCCCGTGCCCATAGTATCCTGAACATACTTGCGGTATGATCGCACAGTGGGCCACATGAGAAAAGTTGTAGGACAGATAAGTAAGAAAAAATCAGCCTCCACCGAGAATTAGCACATGATAGTTGTTTGTCGACAAAAACCTCATCGCTATTTCCATTTCATTTGCAGTACGTATGATACATTGTGATCGCAAAAAATGCCCATTTTTAGTTCCAGTATTCACAACCTTAACTACACACGTACTACGTTACGTACGATGGTATGATCGGCACATAACTGAATCTTTTACTTTTTGGCAGCGGGTTTCGCGAAGCCATCGACTTTCTTTGAGAGCTCCTCTATTTTGGTACTGAGTTCCTCAAATTTCACCATGTACGGGTCAGCTGGCATCAGCTTCGCCTGCTCTTTTACCAAAGCAATCGCCTTCTCAGGTAGAAGCTTCGCAAGCTTTTCGTCTAGCTCTGCCTCTGAGATCAGATTCGCCCGCGACCTAGATGGGTTTGGAGGCACGAGGAAACAAATTTTTATCGACTTTTGTAGTACCTACTCTCGCAGACACTCTATGTATGGTGAAGGTGATGATTTACAAATAATTTAGTGTCCCTGGTGTAGTATTGTTCAGCATATACCAATGGTGACATATCGAGCAAAGAATCGAATTCAATGTTGTAGTACAGTAGGATCAGCGCGTGAACAACGCCAGAGATGTGCTCCACTGATTTGTCAGTGAGACCCGTCATTGATTTTGATAATCCTTCAATCGGCTCGCGAAAGGCATCCTTAACACCTGATGGAACCTGTATTTGTTGAAGAGGAAAGTATGCTGTCCGTGGAACTCTTGGTCACGTCGCGAAGGCATGGCTGCCCTGCACAAGAACTTTTTATTGTGGGATTCATTTCGATAGAAATCACGGGGATTAGACCAATGTCATTTGTATGTTCATCCTCCGTCTTAGTACTGTTCGAAAATAGTCAAAGTCTATCCGTGTAATATTTTCTATTTTACCTTGTTCAAAACTTGTTCGAATGCGTCCATTGGCGATTGTGAGGCAAAGTGTCGCGCCGCATTGTGCATGCTAGACATTCTTGGAGCATTTCGGAGCTGTGAGCATCCTGACGCTCTCGATGAAACGGACATGCTACGTCCCGCTGTCCTCAGCGCGGTGGCCCCGCGACCGCAAACCGACATGGACATGGCCAGTGTTTGTGTTTCTGATCAAAATTTGTGTAACTATAAATATAATTTTCTTGACCTGTAGCTATGCTTTTTTTAGCCGCGCTATGATATACTTTATTTAGCCGCGTAGGCATCGTACAACGCTGAAAATTGAGTTTGACGACAGCCGCGCTTTCACAACGTTTGAAAAGGTTTTGACACCATCATGTGACATCAACTTTCATTCGTTCGGCGTGCTGGCACAAATACGAAATCGAAACTGAAGGGGCAGTGGATTATCTTCACGTAGGAGAGTCTAACACTCAACGCAAGCGCAACAGAATCCGTCTCTTCTCTCATAGATATGTTGGTAGACAACACAGGCTACCTGGTTTTCGCCTCGCGCGCTCGTATCAAAAAGTTCTAGTTCATACGTGAAACCACTACGGCTACGAACCGAACAATGTGAATGCTTCTATCAAGAAAAAGTTGAGTAACATGATGCCGCACACGAGCTTTTTATCGGGCAAAGGCAAGAGCAGTTATGGGCCTCTATTTCGGAGCCATAGGAAGCTTTGCTTTTCCTCCCGCCATTTTTGCCGCAAGACTTCTCTCCACGAGTGCTTTCTCGCCGACGTACCTAGGTGGTGAGAACGCAGACAATGAAGGTATAAGCAAAGCAAGAAACAAGTTGAGGCTTGCAGTACCAAAGGCGAAAATCAAAATTTGATACAGACAAATCTTCATTATTCAGCATGTCCAAGTCCATCATGCAATACTATATCAAAATAGTATCTATTTGTACATTGTCGCGAGGGGCTTGAAGATGTCGAGGTCGGTAAGTGCTGACTTCACGTTACTATCGATCAAGTTCGCTGCGTCCACCTTGATATCTACAAACTTCCGCCATGGCAAGGCCTGATACTTGTTGCCGATGTAGCTGTTGAGGTTGAGCGTTAGCAGATTTTTTCTAAGATCATCGATCGCGTAGAAAACTTGAGAACAAATAGAGAGTTCACAATCAACAATCGCGGATCATTTTCCCCGAATATGAGCATAGTGGGTACCTAGTTTCCGGATCGACTCCCTTTGTCACCTCGTCGGTCACTTCTATCGGTATTTCAACGAAGAGCTGCTTAGATCCACATGCTATCCTCTGGAGTGGCCTCTTGCCATACAGCAGTGACACAGACGGATGTGTCCGTGGGACGAAGTTTAGCATTGTCTTTGACTTTTGTTGTTCTCTGTAGAAGCGGTGTACCCACTGTCCTCTTTTCACTCCTAAATCTTCGCTAGAATACAATCGGGAAGACTCAATGTCGAAGCAAAGGCAAACCTGGTACTGTACATCTACGTGACGCTAGTAACAGTAAGTACATTATTTTCAGGTCCAGCTTGCCGCACCTTGTACTACTTGCTGTTGCAGCTGCAGCTCTAGCTCAGGTTTATGATTGAAGGTCCTCTTTTACTCCACGCGCTCACTCGACAAAATACAAGAGGGAGGCGTCCTCTCATTACACAACATTTTCTAGAGTTTCCATGAGAATTGAGAGTCCACATGAAGACTCTAGTCCCCCCAACGCCAACGGTCCTCAAGTCGCAGCTCGTACTATTTATTTCGAAAAAAGGTCACAGGTAAAAGCGCAAGCATATTTGTATGTGTCCAAGAGGCAAGTAGGCACATCATTGTATGTGTCCAAGAAACGCGTGATAATCATTAATTTTGATTTTCATGATGTTGTTGTTGGCTCTGGTTTTGGTTCATCATTCGTTCTATAATTCATCACCAGCTCCTCTTACTCCGACTAGAATGGATAGTATCAATCCCAATGTGCGTCGTCTCATTAGCTTTCCTCGTTAGCAATTTACCATACTCTGTCAGTGTGTAAGTTGTAAGCAACTATGATCGCTATCCTTGATACTCATTAATTTTGATTTTCATGATGTTGTTGTTGGCTCTGGTTTTGATTCATCATTCGTTCTATAACTCATCACCAGCTCCTCCTACTCCGAATAGATATTTATACTTAGAATGGACAGTATCAATCTCAATGTACGTCGTCTCATTAGCTTCCCTCGTTAGCAATTTACCATACTCTGTCAGTAGTGCCAGTGTGTAAGTTGTAAGCAACTATGATCGCTATCCTTTTCAACTAAGATTCTTTTAGCTTTGCCGCCCTCGCCGCTGTCCGTAGCCGCAAGTTCTTCAGCCAAGAAAGACCAGAAGCTAGCACGCTCCAAGGATCATCCGGTTCCTGCTCTTGTGTTTCTCCTTCTACCTTGACATGCGAGGCAAGAGTCAATGCCCAGAAAGACCATATGATGTGATACTGCGCTATCGCCATTTTTCTAAGTGGTTCGCACCCCACAAGCAGAGGCAACACACACCCCGATCGAAAATTCTTCATGATACCCTTTTGTGCGATTCGAATGCCATTTCCATGGTATGAGGTGCAGTTGTGGACAAAGTCCAGATTACGCTGTAAAATGACGTAGGCAAGCAGAGCCCAAAGAAACAAGCATGCTTTTCCGATGACGGCCCCCTTATGCCGAAAGAGGAAGGATCTGAAAGACGCCAGAAGCGCACAGACATCCCGAGCCGCTTGAAGTGTGCACCAGACCGCACCAATGCCAAAAAACCACGTAGTGAGATGGACGTGCTTCTGTAGTTTGTGTGCCCACGGAACATCTGCAATGTCGGACAACATATTGCCCTGGACCATCCCAACAATGGCTCCGGCGAGTCCGCACAAATTTGCGCACGCAACCAAAAATCTCTTTGTCAAAAGCCACCAGCGAGAAAATTTTGAAGAGCCTGAGGAGGTAGTCTCACTGCAACAGCGATCTTCTGTTGCAATTTCCTCGACACCGCGTGCACCTTTTTCCTCATCAAAATCAGCACTCCCAAGGAGTGACGATGAGTTTATAATTTCTTGTTGATGTTGTTGTTGACCTTCCTGAATGGCTGACTTCCCAACTACCTCTGACGTTTTTCCAGATGTTGAGGAAGAAATACGAAACAGCCGTCGCAGATACACGACCGCATCCACAGCGCTCAAGAGCGCGAAACACCGACCGGAGAGCTTGAGGAGCGTTTCCGCCACGATTTTCGTGGGTCCATATTGCAATTCTGAGACGAAGGGATGGGGATGACAGCCTTGCTCTCGCCATTTCGTCAGCGAGTACAACACAAGAGCCGGACACACAACCACAAAACACAACTTCACACCACTGAAGCCAAGCTGAAACAGTCGTTTCATTCTGAGGCATTCAAAGATCTTGCCGAAAAATGACTTCATTTTGCTTCCTAGAAAACTAATCCGGCATCACCAAAAAATACTAACAATTTACTAAATCTGCTTTCGTTACAACACACAGCTCCCTTTACTTTTCGCTTTCTGACAACCGACGCTAGCGACATGGCAAAGCAAGAAGATGGCGGAACAAGCCACTTTTGCACAATCGGCGGAAGAACACGGTTGTTGTTCGCAGAGTATACCGTGAAGACCGCTGTGTCTGCACGATCGGATCGATGTCGATCTCATATGGAAAACCAAAATCTTCATGATGATGTATCACTCAATCAAAGTGGAACAGAGTTCGTGTTCGGGAACGAAAAAAATATGTTAATGTTTGAAAAACTCCATGGTGTGTTCTCAGATTCATAAGCACAACGAGTATGATGTCTCTGAATGCCCGCTCAACTTCACGCGGTATTGTATGCCTGGGCAAAAATGGGATCCTTTAATGTTCTAACGACGAAATCCTGGAACGGTTTGAAACTACTCGGTCCTGCATCCGGTCCCCCCAGAATCTTTAGTAGTCGTGCGTACGCTCGCAGCATATCACTCGCCTTTTGCATCTCTTTGCCCTTTTGCGCCACCACCTTTGAATTCTTCGAGATGTTCCGGTCGAGAGGCTCAAACATTTTCTCGATGCTGAGGGTTGAAGAAAGCCAGAAGTTCGTGCAGGTGTCCGCTATCAGGTTGCAGCAAAGTTGCTGCACATCATCGCTGTCAGCGAAGCCAACGGAAAGAAAACCAAGCAACAGACCCTCCTGCGCTGCGGGGACAAGCTGAAGAGAGAGGGAGTTGCGAGGAAAATCAACTACATGTGCCACCATGTCATGATTCACGAGAACGAATTTCAGCGAGTAGCTAAACAAAGAAAGTAATCTACTTCGATTTCATCTAGGGACATTAGCTTAATAGAGCCAAATTACCTTTTCTCCGAAGACAGTGATAACGGCATTCATGACTGAGAATGCGACTTTCCGGACCACTAGACCGTCATCCACTTTGTGCTTGAACGGTCCTAGATCAACTTCTCGCACAAAGCTCGGGTTGATTTTGCCTTCTTCCACGCAGCGTTGCGAAATATACGTGACGTTCTCGGCCAACAGGTGCGCTAATCGTCCTCCGTTCGACGTGAGTAGTGTCAAAATCGACTGCAATGTTGCTCGCCGAACCTGAACAAGAAGTCGAAGATGAATCCCTCTTCAAGGAGAAATATTGATAAAGATGCCCTTCTACGAGGCCGCAGTCGCAGTGATAAAGGGAATTAATGATGATGATCAATACGCCCAAATAATCGTTTTGTTATGGATTGCCGATTCTGTTATAGTTATTTATTCATTATTGAGCAAGAACCAATAAAAACTTCATATGCAGTTCCATATACCTGGAGGACATCGTCGTCTTCCAGCGACTTGATGAATGTGGGCATAAGGCCTATGAGCGGCTCTTCTGCTAGAGAACTCTTGGCGCCTGCTGCGTATTTGATCGCCCCGACTGCGCATGATCGAACGCGCGGTGACTCCGAAGACGCGATCATTTTCTCGAGTAGTCGAACAGCTGACTCTTTTTCGATCAGCATCAAATGCCCTAAGCACTCAGCGACAATGCCTCTTACGCCTTCTTCGTTGGACTCAGCTTGCGACTCTAGAACAGCCGCAATTTTCTCCATGTGCGGTTGTACAAGCGCTGTCTTGTTTCCTGCGTCAACGATCATCGCAGCTGTTCCATTCGTGTAGCTACCGCTGTGCTGCGGCGATAAGTAGTCGCTGCCGCCTCGTCGTTCTTGCTCCAACGACAATATTTCTCGGAACCCGGTCAATAGCAGATACTGCTGCTTTCCGCTAGCATCGGCCTGACTCTCGATGCGAGACAGCAATAAGGGGAGGAAAACTTCTCGCGCGCCCATCGTCGCGAAGCCGAGGGCTAGGGCCGCGGCATGCGCAACGTCGTCACTGTCAGTGCGCTCCAAGTGTGCTAGGAATAGTTCTGCAACTGGAGTCGCGGTAGCTTGCTTCGACAGGTCCACAAACTTTCCCATCTCTCCCAGAGAAAGGAGCGCTAGCTCGACTGAAAGGAGGTCTGGTGGCGGCTGCTCGGGCGATGATGCAGGACCAAGGACACCTGTTGATTATACACGAAGTAAGACAATATTCAAAAACAGAATCTTTCAGAACAGAAGATCAAAAATTTTCATGACGGGGTCGGGGTGAATGACTTAGCATGATCATGATATTTTTTTATGGAAATACTTCACAACTTCTGCCTCAGCAACATACAACAAAATCAAATTTTCATAAGTACTTGCGAAGTCTTGAATGAGAGTGTCTATGCCCTGCGACACGATAGCAAGAGCCGCGATACATTTCGCAATATTTGCGATGACCGTTCGCACCGCCGCTGCAGTCGTAAGTTTTTCAGAGTCTCGCAGAGACTGCACGTCCATTAGTTGCTGAAAGAGGCTTTTCAGATTGAGATTGCGGTTTTCACTGTGATAAGATATCTCGCTAAAGAACTCGAGAATTGAGTTCAGTGCGCCACCCTGAAGCAGCGGCGATCGCGTACAGTGGAGTATGCCAGGAAGACATCGCTGTGCGATGACCTCGGAAATGGCAACGCTCGTGCCAACGGGTGACTTCAGCGCATTTATCAACACCTGCACGGCGAGATCGGTCAAGTACCTTGAGAAAGGAAAGCGGAGCGTAGATGAAGGGCTAAGCAAGTCCGTCCACATCCACTGCTTCATAAAGTCCTCTTTGTGCTGCGCAGGAGGTTTTGAAAATTTCATGTGAAATAACACTAATGTGCTTATGACCTTGAAATCACTATCACTTGTCGCGAGAACAATAAAGAATCAATACAAGTCCGTGTCTGTGAAAAACGCTGACGTAGCGGACACCGCCAGAAGCTGCGTTTTCTCAGGCAGGTTCGGATACTTCCTAAGGACATGCCCGAGACAATCGAGACTCTGTTGTCTCAAAACACGCTGGTTTTGGGACAAATAAGATGTTAGGAAAGTACACAGCGTATGAAGCATCTCGTTTGGAATTTGAACCGTGTATGGCGATGCGCACATGGTCTTGAACGCCGACATCGCTGTTGACCTAGTCAACTCGTTTCGCATGCGCTCAACTGGTAGTTGTTGAGATTTGATAGATATCAGCAGAACAAGAAAAAGACTCTAACTCAGTTGGAGTTTGACTTGAACCAAAAAGTTCTTCATTATTCACATTCTGCTGGAGGTAGTGGTAATTATAGGACCACAATGAAACTAGTCAACTATCAAGACGGAGAGTGAGTGAAGGTGCAATCAAGATGATCACGGATGGTGAGTGAAGGTGTAAGTACCAAACGGCGGCAGACATTTTTGCGTCTCTTCGTCGAAAATGTCTGCCATGGATGCGAGCGTGTGACCTAAGCATTCAAGCGTCGCTTCCTTGACATCTTGGTCGAGATCTGTCTTTGTCATTTTCTCCTGCAATATGGCGAAGAGCGGCTGTACCTGTGCGGTGAGCATTCGTTCCACTTCCGCGGTTGCGCCGTGCGTGGCCTGTGCTCGCAACGCATACATGAGGCCGCTTAAAACTTTGAACGACTCTGCGATGGCCTTTTGCAACGCCGAACTGCGGCATATTTGGAGGAGCCTTGGAACCACCGTTGGTGCCAGTTGCCGATAGATTGTAGCTTTCGAAAAGTTCGCGACAAGCGCCTTGAGTATCGCGAGTGTGTCCAGCACGATGCTGTGTGTGGTATCCTGAAGGCCCCCGAGAAAGCTCGCCGCCGCGGATGGCGTCTCGAGGAGCGGCGGCTCCAACTGTGTTGGCAGAAGTTGCGCAAGCGACTTCAGAACTGAGAACGCCGCGACACGGCTTTTGCCGGTAAGCTGCTTCGCCAGCGCTCCGACCAGCGTTGGCATCAACGCGACCAGTTTGTCCGTCTGCACTGCTACTCCTCCGAGAGAGGCGCGGCCTCGCACGCTGCCGTTACTTCCTGAAGCCGAAAGACTTCCTGACGAGGCACCTTCCGCGCCCATCACTAGTCCGGCACCGGTGCGCGTTTCCGTGGGTGATCGCGGTCTCGGCGCGAACTGACCAGCCACCTCGCGTGAAACCTGTCGGGATCCCGTACTACCTCCGCCAAGGTTAGCCAAGCCTGATCCGCTCTGACTATTTGCACCTGAAACTGCGCTCCCGCCTTGTCCACCCTTCTGACCTAAGACGTGGCCAAGAGGTGCCGTTCCAGCAGCCGCTCGAGCCAACGCTTCCATGGCGTGGAAGGCGTCTACTTTGACATTCGGGTCGCGCTCGGCCGCGAAACGGCCAATGCACGCTGGCGCAAAACGGTCGTACACATCTCCGAGACGCTGCGGCATCCCTATGACCAAAGCGCTCGCGAGTTTGTAGGCTGCGCGCCTGACTTTCCAGCTCTCATCGTCATCCCCGGAGTCGTCCTCAAACTCGTAGTCCTGATCTGCTTCATCCTCCATGTCCACGTCGTCTTCGTGGCCGTAAAAATTCGGATCGAACTTGATCAATGCCAAGACGAGTTCTAGAACGGGCTCGAAGTACTGAGCCTCGCCTAGTTCCTTCAGCTTGCCTGCAAATGCCTCGAATGCCGAAAGACAATATTCCACTGTCTCACTGCTGTCCGGTGCATCCTCTGCGTTTGGCCCAGTAGCTTCCCGACAAATCTGCAATAGGAGTGGTATGACCGTGTGCGCGTGCGGCGAGAAGGCTCTACCAGGTGCGTTCCGCGCTATAGTCGAGATGCACTGGATGAAAATCATTCGGTCTGATGAACTCTTCGCGCCGTTCACAAGTTCTAGCAGCGTTCGTAGCAACACATCCAATTGCCTCTCGAGTAAGACGGTGGACAAAATACCGATGCAGACGGTCGTCTTTTTCCGCAGACTCAACTTTGTGGCTGGCGACTGCAGCAAATTCAGCAGCCCCTGAGTAACGCGGTCAGCTTGGATGCGACTGTTATCTCCGAACCTCCGAAGGACCTGCTCGTGAAGAAAACTTTACTAACTACATCGACAAAAGAAACCGGAGCACAGGCCACCAGGACCACAGTACTAGTAAAAGATGTACTTAGAATAGATGATTCGAGAAAGAAAGTTTGTTCTTGTTTTACTAAATAAAGGACTACAACTACACCAGAAGCCTAACGATCTTAAAGCCAATGTATACCTCACAGAGGACATCAACGCATTCCTCTTTAACTTCCGGCGGGCTGCCTGCTGAGAGAATGCCTGCCAGTATCCTTGGCAACACCTGTTGGCACACGACTGCTGTGCTCATGGCTGGGTTCAGCTCTAACAGAAGGGCCTTGAGGCACGTCGCGTAGATGTCTCGAACCTTGGCTTCCCCATCGATCAGCAGACCCGCGAGCTTTCCTGCTGCGTCGCCAATCAGTGGTTCTTGGAACTTGCATACGACTTTTGCGAGACATTTCACGGCGTTTCCCTGTACCTCTATGCTCGCGTCCTCGAGTTGCTTCAGGAACGCCGTAGAAATGCGCTTCTGGAGAGGACCATCTAGGGGCTGCGGGAATTCGAGGAGCTGGTTTGTCACGTCGGAAGCAGCCATAAAACGCTGGTCCTTATCCCAGTCCCCCATCTTCTCCAACAAACTGTTGTAGGCCATCATCTTCGCCTAGAAGAACGCCGTATTAGCAATCGGTGTCGGTCAGGGCCGTAAACAAACAAATGCCGCTAGGTAGTGCGGCCGCGTGCGGAAGCTTCACGTGCTTCAGTAATAAAACTTGCAAAGTAGCAGCACTTTTGTCTGCCTCGTTCTGGTGCCGGTCGCTCCTCTACAAAATTGAGTGGTCGGTCCTTACACCATTCGGTCACGAGAGGGTAATCATTCGTCTAAAGCATAGGTCCGCATCCTGACAGTTATCTCGACGACACTGGGAGTCAATGCATTGAATAAATCTAGTTGATGTACCTCCTCCCATGAAGTAAGATGACGAAGCAAATGGATAACTCAAAAAACGCGAGTCATTTGTGTCCAAATTCACCACTAATATGCTGTTTCCTATCGCTTGCCTGACTCTTTTTCCAACGTTTGTGTACCTATTTTCAATAGTACTCGATGTTCCCGCCCGTGCTTTCTTAATAATTCAAGCGAAAATTCAAATGTACTGCTAATCAGATCTCTTATCTCCTCTTCATCTGATTCACTATGTACCAGATCTAGATGATGTCTGAGTGAGAGATTTGGCCGTCCCAGCGAACGTGAGCAGGATCGTTCTTGTCGCTGTGGTGTATTTCTTGTCTCCGTTTTCTGTCATACTCCCAAACAACCGATTGGGGTTTGACATAGATGAAGAATTAAATGACGCCCGGGCAGACGAAGGCTGTGCTACTCTCAAGATCGCAAAGGTCTTGTATTCAAATTGCGCTACGTCAAAGAGGAACAAAGAAGCCTAAGCGCTTGCAAGACTCAAGCATTTGTATATCTGCCATGACATACACATACTTACGCAAGCGAAGAGAAATCTTGTTCACAGAGGAAAAAAAGAGGACGTACTCCTACTGCTGAGTTTTGAGTTCTACACATTCACATATGGTCATGAAGATGAGTAGTCTTCTCCGTTGGAGAGCTTCGGTTTCCAGAAATCATTCGTAAAGTTTTCAGTTCTCGTTCTTTCTTCGTCTCGTAACTCATGGACATCTGCCGCCCGATTTAAGGTTTCCATGCGGCGATTAGGTCCAAGTTGGCGCGCACTCGCCGCTCTTTCGTACGCTATTAAGTTAACCTATCCATCACTTTACATACACATGTTCCTCTTCAATATTCTATATTTTTATCGAAACTATATACTTATTTACAGATCATACAACTACACTCATCTTCATTGACTTCTAAAATAAACTAGCGGGAATTGTATCTCCAACAAATATTCAAATCATAAAACGCGCAATCTTTTTCGACCTTCAAATTCAATACTACAACAGCGAGACATCAACAGCATGACATAAAGAAGCAGCGTAGCTTGTCCTTGTGCCCCTGAACTTTGCGTTTCCCCGTTCAAGTTCAACGTTGTATTCACTCTACTTAAAGCATACATAAGTAACATTGAAAGTCCTCGCTGTGCATTCTGCATTCTTTGTTTGGGGAGGGTGAGCGAGACCCGCACGCCGACTACTCATCCTCATGAAAACTATGATGCATAAATATAAGCATAAAATGCATGAACCAAAAGATTAAGAACTTGAAATTCACTGCGTGATGTCGATGTGCTATCGGATCAAAAAGGGAATCTTTTACCCATCAAATATATTGTCGGGAGGTGCAACGGTACTCCAGCAATCTTCTATCATCTGGTTACTCAAGTACAACATGCTGAATCCTGAGGAAGATTGACAAGTGCTCTTGGGATTTCACGCGGGCGCACGGGGGGACGAAACTTTACAGTGGTAGTCTTTTGACATCATGAGTGATACGAATGACTCGATATCGATCTGCGTGTCGCGGTCTACGCAGATTTCACTCCACATCTTTACGATTTCTTCGTCGCTGGTGCTGTTTCCGTGGAACAGAACCACTAGATCGTCGGCATTCAGCGCGCCACTGCCATTCGCGTCAAGCACGAAAAAGACTGCCCGCCAGTGATTTTCTGCGTATAGATCGTGCATGTCCGCAGACAAACAGGCAGCAAGGAACTCGGTGAAATTCAAGTCGTCGGACTGATTCAAATCCACACTGGGCCACAGAAAGGATTCAAAATCATCAGGAATGATGCTCTCCGGGTCCACTTGCTGAGCCAAGGCTTGTGCCTTCACGCCGTCGCGAAATTCCTGCATATCTACGCTGCCACCTCCATCCGTGTCTAGTTGCCGGAATGCGTGACGATACCGCTCCAGTTCGACTGACGAGGTCCCCACCATATGAGCCAGCACAACCAATGCTGCCCGCTTCAACATCGGAAGCTCTGCATGTCTTAGAGAGATCTTCGACTACACGACTAGGATGATTTACCAAGAAAACTACATGATGGTGGACTTTCTACAGATGAATGGAAGAAAATAATCCTTCACTAGCAGAAACAATCTATCACTTCGCATGCCCATTCTAAGCGTAAGCGAACAAGTCTTTTCTTATCGTCTATTCATATCCCAATCTCAATGGACCTTTCATCATTTCTTTCATAAGTAAAGCCGCATACGACGGATAATCTCGTCCATGGATATGGTTTCCCTTGGACCGGCTCCCGACGCTGTCAACCGATCGGCGTCCTGCATGTATGTTTTCATCACGAATGGATGCGAAAGCGCCTCTTTCGCGTTCAATCGTCGTGTCGGATCGTGCTGCATCATCTTCTTCAGAAAATCCATGGCGTCCCTACTCAGAACCCGCCGATGCTGCTGCAGCCTTCGTTTCAGCATTCCCGGATGCAGAATCTCTTTCACTGCGTCCTCGTCGTTTACGAGAGAAAACAAAGGCTCACCCGTAAGCATGATATACCCGATAACGCCTAGAGGCCACAAGTCACACTTTCGGTTGTAGGGCTGGCCCTGCAACATCTCTGGAGCCATGTAGGCAACAGTTCCCATCATACCCGATATAGGATCGGCAGTGCGTTTCGCGAGTCCCAGATCAATCATACGCAAATCCGGATTGTCCATATTCTGATTATATCATCAAGGAGGACGAGCAAGTTGAGGTCATAGAATTGCTAGAAGAAGTCAAGATGTTGAGTGGATCTCAATTTGCTGTATACTCCGGTACTTATATATAAACATGCATCACCAGCTTCTAACTTCTACTTAATTTTCGAAAGAATATCCAATTACAGAGAGACGCTGTTGAGTGAACAGGAAGTTTCAGGATTGGATGTACCTATGCATGGCAATATTCGCAATAGCATGCATCCTATCAAGATCACCATTGAAATTTTACAGGATATGAAAAAGTACGTCATGGGCAAACATGAAGTTTTCGGGCTTGATATCGCGGTGAACGATATTCGCGGAGTGGCAACAGAAAACTGCTTTAAGCATGTGCCTCATGAGGACTCCTGCCTCATAGTCGCTAAATCGATGAGGAGGGTCGTGTCGCGCATCTCCGAAGATATTCATCATGTGCTCGAAAAGATCAGGCCCGCGAAGAAGCTCGAGCACCAGATAAACGTGCTCAGCCTCCGTGAAGCACTCGTAGAGCTTGCATACATGTGGATGGTCGAGATCCATCATTGCCTTTACCTGTAAGCATGGTTGTCGTTGTCGTTGTGCAGTAGGGATTGATAGGAGTCTTGTTCTTGAAACATTTTCACTAAAAAGACACGTGGCAAGACACGCGGCTATTGACTTGTTTCATATCATGAACGAAATCTTAACAGAGATTTTCATTGAGTGTTACCTCATTCTCCAGCATATCCCAGTTATCTTTAAGTTTGCTCATATGAATTCGCTTTGCTGCGCGTTGCTGCCCAGTGAGCTTGTGGGTGACGAGGAAGACGCTACCGAAACCGCCGCTCCCGAGCTCTTTTTCTATTGTGTAATGCTCCGTCAGCTGCGTAGCATACTGTCGAATGAACTCACGCCGATCTAAGGAAACTCCATGATGCCCGTTCTGGTTTTGACCACCTTCGCCGGCCTTTGCTTTTGTCGCTACCGACTCCGTTCGGACAAATTCTGGGGTTTCTCCTTCCGGCGCCGGCCCACTACTGAAAGCTCGCGCTGACCTCAATACAAGTGGTGTCTTCGTCGCATGACTGTTATGCTGAATCGAGCTCCACTCATAGCTGCTTTCACCTAGTGCGAAACCTCGTCGTCGAGATGAGGACGAAGATGACGACGAGCTGCTTCCGGTTGAGTATGACGCTGCTCCACAAGAACTACATGATTGCTCGGGTCGTCCCACTGATCCCACCCGTGAGAGAGCCGAGCGAAGGCCACGCGAGCCCTGAGCGAGAAGCTGCTGCTTTCCCATTGTTGCGTCAAGGTCAAATCAACCGAAGTGATGTCAATGTCTTACGTCCTCTTCTTTCGCTCAAACCGTCCGTTTTCAATCTGCTAGCTTTTTAGAAGTTTCCCGCTTGCACAATATGCACAGCTTCACCTTGATGTTCGGATGCGGGGCGCGATTTCTCGTCGAAGTCACTTCCTCGTCAAGAATGGATGACTTTGAATGGCTCCTTATGCCTCCTCCTCTCCTTTTGCATCGAATCTTCACAAACCCAAGTCTGGCGACACCGTATCAAAGCTGCATTCTTTGATAAAAGCGTGCTTCAAGAAAATATGAGTGCGCCTGATAAATAAAAAATGTGAGTCTTAGCATCGAAAACTGACTCAGCTTTGTGGAACATAAACGTTGCACTTGAAAGAACTTCTAAGTACATGGATCTAAGGAAAAAATTATTGGCGCAACCACCGTCAAACTCTAACACAGAATGTGAACGTCTTCATCTCGTACTACACCAGTCGGAAATTCCAATTTCGTTGCACGTTAATTTGGAGAGTACCAAGCGACTTATATTGGGCAAAGCAACAACAGAGCAGAAAGAAAAACATTATATATTGTATTTCGAGCATGTTCGAACCCTGCGTTTTTCAATGAAAGATTGTGATCACAAGTAGTTGTGATTTTTTGCTCCACTTGCAGTTACATCTGCAAGCTGACATGCATCAGCAGATCTCTACAATTTTCTCGTCACTCGTCAGCGTCACTCCTGAATCCACAGCAACATGTTCCGGTGCACAGAGACCGATCGATGTGGCTTCTCTCTCTGACAAAAAGCCTCATCTTCTAGTTTCTCGTTTGAAAAACTGCCGACGAACTAGTTCTTCGTTCAAAAACTTTCAACCGGAACACATGTCCTCTCCACTACCAGTGGGTTAACGCACGTTGCCAGGAGGTGTGGCACGAAAATTGATCATGTTAATCTCTCGTGTGTATAACGAACCGTTAAGGACATGTTACAAAGACGGAAAAGTTGGCCTGGCTCGACAACAAGCACTCTGTCTTATGTCACCGCCAGGAGCCTGAGAACGTACTTGCGCGACCAAGTCCGAAAACCTTTTTCTGGCAATGCGATAGAGTAAGTCGTCCGCACTGCCCTGACACCAGCTTCCAAACAGTCCCTTCAGAAATCGAGAGACGCTTTTCTCCTGCGCCGCTTTGTGCTTTGCTAGGTCCTTCACATAGCGAAAGGAAGATCCGTCCACTGTGCGAACGCGTGCAACAGGCAAGTGCGGACCAAGGAGCAATACTTTGTCGTGCACAAGGCGCCAAATAGCTACAAGCTCCATACGCGTATTGAGTAATAGCGTCCTGTTGAAGGACGACGACGAATCGACTGCGACCAGACTGGCCAATTTCTTCTTTAGTCTTCCAACACGCGCAAGCGCTTTCTCGTCTGGACCCTTCTCTACACCGCTCTTTATCGCCTTTGTCAGGATATCCCTTGCAGCATTGAGTAGCGCAAAAAGCGTCCCCATGGATGTCCGCTGGCCAAAAGCAAAATCAAGCAGGAACACTGCTTCCCTGTAGGATTTCCGTCTTTCGCGCGCACGCGACCACAATCCCCCGTCTTTTTGCTCCAACGTCAAAGTCTTTTCTCGTGAAGCTCCCAATGCTTCAGCTCCAAGAGCTATATTTTCAGTAGGATCTTGGTCGTCCTGCTCGCCTCGTCCTTGTTCTAGTACTCCGACCGCCTGTGATAGATTCTCGGTTTCGTCTTTCTTGGCGACGATTCCCCGATGGGCAAAGTATTCGCCGTCACCGCCTCCAAACGCATTTTTTGCTAACCGTCCAGCTTCTAGTGTTTCGGTCCCTTTGCTGAAGAAAGTTGGAAAGACGCACTCTAGCAGTTCCATGAACTCTTTGTACCGGTCTAAAACGCCAACAAGCGCAAAACCGCCAAATGCGGTGTGTAAAATACGACGTGCAGCCGCTTCAAACGTCTTCATGTCTTCTTCGTCAGAGAGAGAACGAAAGTGACTGTAGCCTTTCCCAAACGTATCATGCACTTCTGAGCGGATAGTCAGCGAACCCGTTCGCTTCTGACGTAGAGTTGCAGAACTTTCTTCTGCGCGTGAAGATGTGCCGATGACATGTGCTTCATCAGAGGACCCATTTGGATCTTCTGATAGTCTTGCTTCTGATACCATTGCCCGTTCGTGTTCGTTTTTCTCAAACACTTCCTTCGTACGTCCAGCAAGTAGGTTCGTTTGCAGTGAGAATTTCCGGAACTGCGTTGCCACGTCTGTGAGCAAGTTGCTTGGTTCCCCGTGAAAACTGGCGTTAAACCACGTTTTGTTGCCGTCAGTGGTACATCCGAACATTTGCAATCCGAAACGGTTGCGCACGCAGGGCGACCTGGCTGCTCCCTCATGCATGTGGATCAGATGCTGTGGGAAAGCGATACCGTATGACTTTTGGGCCATATGGAGATCCACCCAAGCGTCCGTGGAAGTTCGCTCGGTGGCTTCATAGCGATCAACGTCGGGCCTCATCGCCAGCATCTGGTGATGGGACGCGGAAGCAGCGGAGATGACAGACGATCTTTCATCTGCATTGTCGTTTCTTTTTTCATACTCTGACGTGAGCGTGTTCGCGTTGCCATTAACAAGAGCTGACGGCTCGCGGCCCTGCAGCAAGCCAAGTGTGTCGTCAGTCCTAACGTCGTACCGGCGAGCAGCGATCTCCCGCACAGCTCGTGCACCTGTTTTTATAGCTATCGAAGGCTCACTCCAGAGTTCAGCATCGCGCTCAATCGCAGCTTCCATCACGTCGACACCTCGGGTGCTCTCTCTTAGGGGAGAGAGCGCGACGTTTTCGCCATGAAGCGCTTGTGCTACTTGATCCATCATCGTCAATGGAGCTGGCCCCGGATGAATGTTGGCGCCCACGAAAAAACTGCTTAGAGCAATCTTGCCAGTAAGTCCGGCTAGTGTCTCGGCCTGTTTTTGCTCGTCTTCAGCAGGCACTGTGAGCTTCGCCGGTCTCGTTGTAGTTTCTGCGTACAAACTCCCTACGCTTTCAATAGGTAAGCGATATGCACTTCGCACGTCCTCCACTGCTTTATCGAAATCTGCGTTTTGACTTGGCGAAGCCGCTGCCTTCAAGTCCAGTTTCAGAAATTCCTGGTGCATTGCCGTGTTTATCAGATCATGCCCGCTGAGAAAGAAGGCGTCGTCGAGCGAAGGAAACATGTGGCGGTAACTCATAGGATACACCTCGGACCCTAGGTCCATGTCCTTTTGATTCTCCAAAACGTCGTGAAAGCCACGCCCTGTATCAGCTTGATTCCGTGTCATCTGTCGATACGACGAGACAACTTGCGCGGCGCATTGCCGTAAATTAGAAACGTACTGATACGAAATGCGTTCGTCATTCGACTTTTCATCTTCTCCTTCTAGAAGTAGTGCTTGTTCAACATCATCCTTCAGTAGTCCTGCAGCTTCTCCATCGCTTTCTGCTTGAGGAAAGGTCGGTCGGAATTTCTTGGGGTCCCATGCTCCTATATTTGCGAACTCAAAATGTTCTAGGAAGAAAGCTTTGCCTCTTTTTCGCGGAAACGATTTGCCAGATATGAGCCACCTGTAATACTCACTGGCATTCTGCGCAGCCCCGTTTTCGTCACCCAATCGCTCGACCAATGTGCCCTCGCGTGGGCCGCCAGGAGCTGGGGTCCATACACCTTGCTTCAAGAACCGCAGAAACTGAGGAACGAGACGGCCATCCCACAGGTGCATAGCGCCGTAGCGAAATTCTGGTGGAAGAATGCTCCAGTTAACGCCGAACTTCCTACGCGGCGGCCCCTGGGCAACCGCACTGTGGCTCGAGGTTGACCCAGTCCGTGGTGGAGCAGGCCACAGCAAAATATCCGGTTCGGCAGTACTTGCAACGTGCCTGCACCACTCTGCCGGTGACTGAGGACCTTTCGCTTTTGGCCCTTGATGTTCATGGTTGATCTTCTCGAAGAACAGCTTAGTCGCGATCCGCTCTGCGAGACTGTCCAGAAATACATCATCGTGCCGCAGGCTCTCGTAGTTTCGGCCTCCCACAGCATCAGAGGCTAAGTCGTGGTAGCTGTCGGCGTACTTATCGACAATTAGACGAAAGAAGTCCGGCACGCGTGATCCCGGTAGCTCGTCTCTCCCCTCGAAGCCGTCTCGCTGACGTCGAGACGCAGCACCTCCTCGCTCCGCGGACGCTGCCGACACAGGGATAGCTGCCTTCGCAAGAGCGAACAAGGAGGACCTATCCTGTTCCCGCTTGGCGCCACCATCACCACGGTCACGCACAACTAGCTCATCTTTTGTTCTATACCATGAAAATCTCGCTAAGTGAAAAGCGACAAAGAGGAACAAAGATCTTCTCCACGCCTTGTTGCGAACTCGCGCGTGGCTCTGACCAATCAGAACTATCGAACTCGAAGACATACTGACACACGGGTCGCTCTGACCAAGATAGAGCCTCATTTCGTTCATTCAAGTTGTTCAACAATTCAAAAATATGGGAAAACCTGAATGATTCACATGCACCCGCTGGTCTCGCGAAAGTAATACAGCTCGTTTCTCTCGCTTCTGCAGGTCCGCAATTGTCATTGTGGCAAGTAAAAAACACCTGCTTCACGTTGATCCCAAGCTTCAGCCTATGCACAACAAGGCTGCTTTTCCTATTCCTTGTTTTTCCGGTCGCGAGTGGTTGAATTGCTTGCGTCGAGTCAGTTAGGGCATTCTTCGAAGTTGAATGCGGACATCAAGAGAATTTTTGTTCATACCCTTCTTTGTTCTTGTAAGTTCTTTGCTTTTATTCCCTAATCTAATGAATGTACCTGATGGCTACTCTTAAGTCTTAAGCACAACAACTTCGCATTTTTGCTGGTAGATCAAAACACTGCGATGAATTCCACAACATCGTGCTCGGTGTCAAAGAAGATTGGCGCCTATAAATGGAGCTGTCGTGGACTGCGATGATTTTGATGATAGGTGAAATGCAACATTGTAGAACCAGCAGCTATGAGTAAAGGCGGGTCTACTATTTTGTGAATCTGCGTCGCGTATCACATGTTCTTGTAGGATACATGAGTTGTATCTGTGATGTACGTGTTACTTAGACGTGTTTGCGTGGAAGTATGTTGAAACAAGAACTTGTGTATTTCCATGCTATGCACCTTATTCATCTTCTTCTTCTTTACTCCGTCTTCTTTGGCGACTCACTGGAGTCCTGGTCAGATGATGATTCCATGTGCGATGTGAAGATGTATCCCCAAGCCTGTGCGACCGCGCACAGCATCACTGGAATCGATGGGCCCAAACAGATACAAAAGCCGAGATAGATCGAAAAAGCGCCCGTGTATTGCGGATGGCGGAAGGTATCAAACGGGAAATCCGAAACCCACGGGATGCTCTTGCCTGGTGGTATCATTTTTTTTAAAGATCGAAAACTGTATAGAGAAGAGCCCGAAGGCGAACATCCATACGGTCCATAAGAACTCAAGAAAGTTTTCTTGAAAATGAAAGCTATCATGTCAAGAATTTGAGTTATCGAGGTAGTCAGTAGCAGTTGTATTAATGTTTGAACTAGTTTGTGAAAAATTGCCTCCATGAATCGAAAGTTGGTTCAAAAATTTAAGTTGATTACCAAATTTGAATCCGTAGTAGACTCCATCCCTGCCAAGCTTTGCATACACATGGCTTTGCAACCAGACGCCAAAACTGATCAAACCTGCACCAACCACATAAGACGCGGCAATAACTGCAAAATTATCAGTGTAAGCGCCGATATTCGGTACCTGATACGTACGGACTTCAATTCGAAGAATCAATATGCAACGATCGGGATGTGCTTAGTTAGTATATTCTATGTCATAACTACTAGTTGTGCATTCTTTCTTGTACCTGAGAAAGAAGTAGATAAATTATATAAGTGCAGCCAATCTTCACAAGCCTCGACTCATTTTGGGCAGGTGCTTCTGCTTGGCTTTTTTTTCAATCCATTCCCATTGGGAGCGAAAAAATCTAATTAATTATATTACCTGAATATATTGCAGCAACAATAGCGGGATGATCGTTTTTTGGATTGTCACCAGGAGGCACATGGCCGCGACTGAACCCTCGCCGAAGAGCGCGTGCCATTTCGATGCGTAGACCCAGCCAGCTGGATAGATAAACAGATGGGTTTACATTAGAATTTCATGTTAGGTTTAAACAGGTTATTCCTTGATGATGTCCACTCCCGATTCAGATGCTGAACTCTGCTAGTTGCAGTTGTCCACAAAATCAAAGAAAATCACTATCGTCTCAGAAATATGGCAATTGGCAAAAATTTTGCCATAAGAAGAACTGGAAAAAAATCGTCAGCATGATTGACAGCGTTACGTGTTGGTTAAAAACGATGAAAGTTCCCAGTGCCGCGGCCGTTGACACCACCAACGATGGTTGCTGGAAGAGACGAATTAACTCCAACATTGCAGCTGATGAAATTAAGGCTATCTAATAACTCTGGCGTCACGACCAGAGTGTAGTTTTTCCCTCGTAAGTATTTTTTCTTTTTCTTGTCGTATCAATCTAAACCTACACGGTCGGCTTCTACAACCCACGTTTCCTCTCACAAAAATTTTTCTCAATTCTCACTAGAAGACGTTGAAAATCAAAATAATCTGTTGATTCAGACACAGCTTGTGGGAAGACCCTCGGATCAATGATGTGTGATCTTTTGTATTTTCCCTCAACACACACCTGATCGGAGACAGACCCAGCCCCCTCCTACTTTGTCTTTGCCAGAAGAGGACTAGGAAAGAAGTAAGTTGGCTGATCCCTGATGAACGCCACAAGCAACCAAACCGCGCATCATGGAACTGTGTACAATTTCCGAAAGCACCGATCTCAAGCTGCTCTTCGGTATTTGGCAATGAACACAAACGAGGAATCCTATAGACGTTGTGAAAAAAGCGTAAAGAATATTGTCACAGTCATTTACCCGTCTTGTCTTTTTCTTCCTCTTCACCTATGCGCTATATGAAAACGCGTAGGCAACACTGGATGGAATATGTATGTTCAGGCAAAAATCACGGAGTAATTCAATCTGTAGTCGGAAAACAAAGTGATCATCATCTTTACATCTCAAATGACCGTGCATCATCATCAGCAAGACGAAACATCAATTCCTGCGACGCTCAAATAAAATCCATAAATTATGCATTTGCTCCTATAGTATGTTCCCGACCCACGTGCGTGTGTGTTGCTTAGTGTAGGGGTACTTCTTACTTCTACCTTTTATCGTAACACTCGTTGCGTTCGGTCAATACGCATACAACGTGCGCATTGGCAGGATCGGGATCCTTTTTGTCGTATTGCAGGATACAGCCAACCAGATTGCCAGAGAGACCGCATACAGTTGTACCACTGCTATGCCCCTACAATCATAAGAACTGGACAGCAAGCTGATCTCCTCCCTGGACGATGGAGGAAAAGCAACGCTAACTCACCAAATCAAAATTGATAGAAGACATAATCAGAAATGCACGCCGATATCGAGGCCATTGCCATGTAACCGTGGTGCTGCTTAACAATTGATTCCCTAACATCAAAAATCATGTAACCTCTATCCCCCTATGCTGGTAGTTTGCGTCGAATATATCTCTTCGTTAGAAATCCTCTTCGATTTGTGCTGAGTAGTATGAACATGAAAAGAAATTGACAGAACTCACAAGAGGATGAATACAATATATATTCTTACGGTCGTGTCAGTATTTGAGGGAATACCACTTCTGTGAATGAATACACGATAAATATTAGCCGATAGTTGACCATACTTAGCGATGATTGACCAATAGACTTAGAAATCTTGAATGAAAAAATAGTGGAACGAGAGAGGACGTTCTTGTCGTTCCCCTGCTTCATGGGAAAATTGTATTGTCATCAAGAGAACAATCATGAAGGAAAAAAAGCCGATGCACAGGGATGCTTGTTTTATCGGCAGGTTGTGGTTTCGCAGGGTGATAGCGAAAACTTTGAGACATCTTCTCTGAAGATTCAACAGTGCGACGGCGCACTGCAAGAACAACATGGAAATACAAAAATTGATAAGAGCAAAGCGACCTTGATGCGACCACTTCGTTTTCGCGTCATCTGGGGTGACCCTATAGCCGAACCTCCTTGACCCACTCCGCCTCAAATAACAAGTACTTCGTCCATTGAGAAGCAGAAATGCCGACGTGCGCCGTTATTTACGCGTAATATCTACGCAAGAATTAAAATGTTGGTCGAGTAGGAGTATTACAACAAACCTTTTAAAGCTTGGGTCCTGCTTTTTCCTTCTCTTTCCAGACCTGCGCCAGGGTTTTTCCCTTCTCGACGCACTCAACCAAGAGCTTGCTGGGCGTCCAGTACTCAACATTGCGATAGCTCTTGTTCCCCGCGACAAGGGCTGTGCGTTCCTTGCCGTATTTCCTCAAGCCAGCGAGGATATTATCCAGTCCTTCGATGTTGTCTGCCCAATGCATCGGACCTCCCTTGTATGGCGGAAAGCCGTATCTGTAATAGGAGGAGTGGAAGTTAAGATAAAAAAGAAAGGTTTAAAATTAAAATTTTCTGAGAATAATTTCAGTTTGCATTCAAGTTTTTCTTTTTATAAAGACAGAGATGCTAACATAGGTTTAGTTGTCTTCAGCGCTTCCTTTTTCAGAAAACATGATGAATACCCGTAAACGTAGACGATGTCGATATCACTCGGACGCTGAGCCATATTTTCCTCCAAAATTTTGAATCCTTCGTTCACCAATGGATAGAAGAGGCGCTCGCACACCTCTTGCGCTGTGAAGGGTCTCGGCTTAACTCCCTTCTGCTTCTGGATCTCAGCCAATTTCGCTGGCACCTCAGGGTCCAACTTCAGCTTCTTGCGGGTCTTGGCGTCGTACAGGAAGATACCTAGAGGTGCACATGGAACACATGAATTCAAGATCTTCATCTTCATTGATCATGTTCGAGAACGTGACACTTAATGAGGTCCTACTATATCAAGTCAAGAAAAGAAACAGGAATTACAGCACAACACCGACCAAGTTATGTAGTACCACGTCCCGTCTTGACTCCGTATCGTCCCTGCTCGCAGAGCCAGTCACCCATTTCGTATGGGCCGATAGAAACCTTGGTTTCTAGCTGCATATTTCCAGCTGCTTTTCTCTGCTTCCAGAATAGCTCCAATCCTACGAGATCAAAGAGGGTAAACGGACCCATGGGCATGCCAAAGTCAAATGCGGCCTTGTCGACGACGCCCAAATCTGCACCCATCTCAACCATCATACGCGCCTCTGCGCCGTAGGGACCTTTGAGGTTGAGAAATGAGAAGTAAGCACCAGTCGGTTCATATTAGTGTGAAGGTTGTAATATGGCAGATGTCTATGCCAATCTTGATTTCGTTGCAGTAACTATTTGTGTTCAGCGACAGTTGTTGTAGAGAAGATTGCGAGCAGTTTTTACCGAGCATTCTATTGCCGACGAAGCCGTCGCAGTTTCCGACGAGTACTGCTTTTTTGTTGATGAGTTTGCCCATAGCCATGCATGTTGCAAGTGTGACGGCGTCAGCTTTCGCGGTGCGCACATTCTCCAATAGTTGCATCACATTCGCGGGGGAGAAGAAGTGCGTTCCCATCACTTTTTCCGAGTGTGGGTAGACAGCCGCAATCTCGTCAATGTTCAAACCACTCGTGTTGGTGCAAACTAGGCAGTCCTTCCTGCAAACTTTGCTGAGCTCCGTGAAAACTTCCTTTTTCAGGGACATGATCTCCGGGACTGCCTCGATGATAATGTCCACGTCCTTCAAATCGTTGTAGTCAAGCGTTGGGGTCAGAAGCCCCATAAGCTGCTTCATCTTCTCAGGCTTCATTTTGCCTTTTGACACCTGTCGTAGTGAGCAATGGGGAAATGGAAGGACTTCTAAGAGTCACATATTTATAATAGAGTCAGGAATTTTTTGGCCCGTCACGGGTCGAGTTTCTCGGGTTGCTCGAGTTGCTCGCCGCAATTTTTTGCGCGGCGCCCTTCAGGCGCAGCTTTGTGAGACTCTGGGATACCTTAGCAGGAGCATACGACATTCAACGACATGCCTCCGCTCCCTGGTTTTCTTCTTAATGCGCACCAACGACGAGAGTGAGTGACCGCCCTCAGCTCGGGAACTCCTCCCAGCCACTTGATCAAACACGCAAGGCATCCGCCACATACTCTTCTCTACTTGCTTCCTCAGCTGAGTGGGCCGCTCTCCAAAGCAAGCGGGAGCTCGCTCTCAGTCCCAAAAGAGAGGCACTGGCCACGAACACATCCGAAGAAAAAAGGGAGAGACTGGCACCGACCCAACGACAAGCCACAGCGACACTCTCTCCCCTCAAACAAAAACAACGAGGCGAAGCCGTCGGCCCCTTAGTGCCCGGCTGTGCTTCGAACGCGCGCCCACACGCGAAAAAAAAAAAAGCCGGGGGGGCTCGCTGGGGAGCCCTTCACAACCGGCCGCCCCTCTCATGAGAGAGCAACAACAAAAGCAGCCACTCCTTCACTTCGCGCAGCCACAACCGTGCCCATACCGCCCTGCTGCGCCGCATTCCGATGAAGCGGATGGCTTCCGGTAACTCGTGGCAACTCGTTCAAGAATTGAAGCCCTTCACTTCGGCAACTCGAGCAACTCGTTGCAACTCGAAACCCGATATTTTACTTACTCTATTATAATGGTGTTGAGACTGAAATTTGAGAACAACGAACCGTTGCGATTACAACAGGAACACAATCGTATTCATTGTAGTATTTCTCTCGGAGCAATCGCATCTATTCTCATTGTAGTTCAGACTCTGCAAGAACAGAAAATTAGAAGGAGTATTCGTAGCTGTTGCTGTTGTTTTTACCGTAATTTCGTAGTTTTTTCTGATCGTTGAGACGCCGTTGTCAAGCCATTCCTTTTTTGCGTCTTTGATGATGACTGGAATGCCTTTCTTGAGGAAGTTCATCGCGATTCCGCCTCCCATGAGGCCTGCGCCAATAATCCCGACTTTTTTAATTGGCACCGGCTTTGCGGTGTTGCCCTTGACTTTGAGCGCGGCTCGCTCGGCAAAGAAGATGTTTCGCAGTGATGCGCTCTCTGGTGACATGACAAGTTTGCCGAACTCGTTGAGTTCGACTTGCACACCATCCTCGAAGCTCTTGCCGAGGCAAGCGGCGCGAAAGCACTCGACGATGGAGTCTGGCGCAATCATACCTCGCGCGCTCTTGGAGGCCTGCAATTTTGCCATCTCGAGGCCGCCTCCTTGTGCCATCACCTTGTTGGCGACTGGAACTTTCATCTTCGAAATCGGTCGCGGGCCTTTCGTCAACGCAAATGCGGCCGCAGCATCGATCAGGTTGGAACCTGCATTTATTAATAGATATCGTAATCGTTGTACTTACAACATCTTCAATAGAAACAGGTGAAGTAACATGTAGTTATGCTAATGGTACCAGAAGGTGACAAATAAACAGAAATACCCTTTGGCTCGACCTTGTCCACAATGCCGGCTTTTTGTGCCTTGACCATGTTCACGCTCTGTCCTGTCATGATCATCTGCAAGGCCACATCGAATGGTGCGACACGAGGCAAGCGTTGCGTTCCCTGTCCGCCAGGCAACAAACCGAGCAAGACCTCCGGAAAACCTAGTCAACCAAAGAAAAAGTGGAGGAAAAAAAGTTACAGTTGTTAAAAGGTTCTATCGCTGATGTAGTGAGGTCACGATCATGATCGAGTTCAAAATGTCGACTCAAAGTCTCATTTCCAATACCAATTTGCGCGGTTTCCGTGGCAACACGGTAGTGACATGCGAGAGCGACCTCACCACCGCCGCCCAAGGCCTGGCCATTCATGGCCGCAACAGTTGGCTTCGGGCAGGCGTCCAATCCATTTATCATCGCATGCATGTTCATCACCTGTATTTTTAAGTACTGGTATTAGCAAATTAAAAGCTTATCAGGTGATTGCCGGCTGTAAAAACCCCGCCCCATCATAAGAAACTGTGATATAAATAATGGTACTTCCTCTCCATCCTTAGAGTTACTAGCGAGAACTGAAAAACCCATCAAACAAACTCACAGCAGGTACGCATGATAGTATGAAGAGACTGTCAAAAAAATTACCTCGGAAGCAAGAAGGAATTTTGATAATGTTGAGCCCCTGTGCTAAGGTTACAAAATCCAAGAAGACAACATACCGCTTGCGGTCCAGCAGTTGCGAACTCCTCTATTGCGAAGCCACCACAGAAAAGCGGTCCTTTACCCGTAACAACGACAGCCTTGACTGCCGGATCTTTTATCACTTTCTGCAAGTTCTCATTGAAGGATTTCACCAGGCCCGACGCCAAGGAGTTCACAGGAGGATTGTCCATGACAATCACTGCCACCCCGTCCGGACGGACACTGCATTGTGTCGTCGCCATTTTCTTTCTTCAATTAATATCTGCGTATCAGTTGCCAAATTAATGTTACTCTAATATTTTCTATTCCAATTACTTTACGATGATCTGTGATTCTAGAGAATGAAAAGACCTTACAATGACCGAACCACGTAGACAAAAATTTTCAGCAGAAAATTTCGTGACGCCAAACGAGTAGTTGCTTGTTGTTGAGAAACAAGAAACAGGCAGACTCCGAAACAATTATAACAAACTGCTCTTGCTACCGATGCTTCCTTTGCGAGGAAAAGAAAAGTAGAGAACTCTGGCGCAACCACCAGAGCAAACGAAACCTGAGAAGTGTTACCGCCATATTCAGAAGATTTTGTGTCCAGCACTCGCTTACTTTTTCTTCCGCACTCCCATCTCAAACTTTTCTCCTACAAAAAAAAGAACTCCTGAGAAGAAAATCACTCGTCACTCTCGTTCTCATCAACGACTCAGTCTCTTTGTAGCTCATTTTTGCTTTTTGTCTCTGACCTCCTGCTTCGGGCCAGCAAATACAAGAAAACGGAAGTGAACGTTACACACTGTCACCAGTGGAAAAAGACCGACGAAAACAGGACTCTTCAAGGTATATCGGACGATAAAACATTTTTAAAAAAAGACGCACTCTCATCATTTGAAATTTATCACACGGATATTGACTTACTCGTCCTGCTCGTCCTCACAAGGAGTGCTCGTCCTCACACGAAGTCCTCGTCTTCTGCCTGCTGAAACAGAAAAAGCGAAGACCAGACAAACAAGAAAAAGCCGATGGTGCCGACACGGAGTTTCGCGTCCTGCGAACGAATCGTTCGCCTCGAGTAAATCTGCGCAATTTGAAATACTTGTTAGATTTTTCATCTCAGGAAGAGTATGTAGAGTCAGAGACGAAGAGTTGTAGTAAGTGCAATCAATTACTCACATCGTCATACTTGTGTGCTTTCTTTAAGACACCGCTTCGTGCTTCCACCGTCCTCTCCCATGCAACCTCGTGTCTTTTCTCACCTCCCACCTAACATCTCTTTTACCTTTAGGTAGTCTGTCCATCGTCCTCCTCATTGAAGAAGGTCAAGGGGCTAACAGTAACATCTACTTTTGTTGAAGATTAGCAGTGGGACCAGCAGTCCTGTGTGTTGCGAATAATATGTAGAAGTTCATAACAGATAGCCAGCAACTGCATGTTAGGCGTGAGGGTGAGCGCTAAATCGATACACAAAATAATTTTTTCAAAATGTAGAAGGAAAATCTTCTCATTTCATGTTTTATTATGTGCGACAAAAGCTCATGGTAGACAATCGATCATAATATTTCCGTGCCCAAGAAAACGAAATCCAAATTCGATCATGTTTGACCCGCGTTCACCCAAATCTTTCTCCTTACAAAAACGTCGTCACTTAACCAACACTATATGCATGAGAGACACCAACTTACCTTTTCGTGTTTGCCTTGTTCCTCATAAATGCGTATGCACGAGCATATTATGTACACACTTCTTGCCCAGTAAGATGATGAATGGTGCAAGTACTGAGTACTCGCTATGTTAAGGACCAGCTCGACTAGTGATTGAGCGAACGATATTTGACCACGACGCACTTATGCTCTATAATTCGTCAGAGTTTAAGCAGGAGCTAGAAGATACTACGTACAGAACTCGTAGAGTAAGTCACCTTTGGTCGATTATGTTCATCGATACATTGATTGATGTTGTTGTTGTTCTTGTTCATATATAATTGGCGTTGAATACATTTAATAGAAGATGCCAGCTTTGAAGTCAATGCATTCATTTGTAAAAGTTGTAGTCGAAAAAAGATTGTTAACTACACAATACTTAATACGCTGCTGTTTCTGCTATGTAATTCTTTCTAAAAATTGGAATTCTTGGTCTTTCTCCTCGCCGACCTCAAACGATGAAGTAGAAGAATGAGGAAGTATGGAAATCGCAGAAATCAAACTTTTGCGAAAAGCAAATGGTGTTGGTCTCAATGTCTGCTCGTCCGCTAGATTTAGAGGCGTCACTTTTCTGAATTAAAGGCATGTTTCTGTGGCCGGAGCAACGTGGTTTGTCTCAGTGGCGATTGAAATCATTATATCGAAACTTCGATCTTGATTCGACTCGGCTTTCGTTCTACCTTTCTTGAACAAGCAGCAGCCGTAGTTCCGCATCTTCCATCAAGGGTCCTGTTCTGCTGGTCGTTCTTCAATCCTGTTACCGTTCCGGGCACTTTCTCACTCACTTGTTCCTAAAAAAAATGCTTCTGCCTCCAGCTTCTTGCTTTCATGTCATGCTCCTTGAGACTCCGACCCCACACTTCCACAATTATATGCTTTCCCCATCTCAAAAAGGTTCATTCAAAAATTTCGAAGTTCATCTTCGTGTTCTTGTATTTCCATTTTTCTCATCGTCCCATCGAATACGCATTTGAAATGTTATACAACTGCTTACTCGATCTCATCGAAGTCCTCCACACCTTCCGATTCAGTTCGACGATTTCGATTCTTCTCATCGATCTCAGCCCTTCTACCACGTCGTTTTGTCCCAGTCTCGTACTTCAAAAACTCTTTTAGCGTCTCTTTGCTGCAATGATCTTTTCTTTGATCTCTGCCTTGTCGGCTCGGTTCTTTTCGTGGAGCTCCTTCAGCACGTCTTTCAAGGTTGCCTTCAGCATAGACTTTGGTGCACTCTCAGCCCTCTTGATTCGCACGATCGGCGGTGTCTCCGGTCGCAAAATCTAGTGGTTTGTAAGGGAAGTAAGGGAAGTACAAGAATGCATAGATTTAGATAGTTACTCCTAGTACTTGTTGCTGTAAATATAATTTTCTGGAGGACGAAGTTGAAATTCAACATCTCGTTGTACTTGGCACACGATTTTGATTAAATTTTAATTTACTATTATTTTCAGTAACTACCATATCATAGATATCCTTCCGAGGGGTCGTTAGTGGAGGGCCTAGGAACAATCTTCACCTGCCAAGAAGTACCAGCACTACGTTTGACACGATTGAAAGTACCTTGTTCATCATATCTCCATAGGCCTGATTGCGGTCCTGGAGGCACTTTGGGTCGTCCTTCGCGTTTCTGTAGCTTTCTGCAAACTGTGCCTTTTTCTTTTCTTCCCGAAAGAGCCTGTTATAGAATCGAAGATATGATATGTTGCAGAGTGAACGGTCCTAATAGAAGATCATGGTTATTCCTAAGCAAAAGACAAGGACATCGATCTACAAGCAGATTTTCTACAATGAATAGCATTTTTTATTTTTTGCCATAGATACTTAACTTTTTATCAATACGAACCCGACGGTCGGACATCATCGCGTAAGAAAGTGTCACTAATGTCTGCCGTTTCTCTCTCACATAATGTGGGTGAGGACGAAGATGACAATATTTTCTATCAACAACTAGTAAGTATTAGTAACAAACCCATCACCAATTTACATATACTACAGAAAAAACTATTATTTTACCTGTTGTCTCTAACGAGCTGCAGATGCTGAGACGAGTTGCAGTGGACAGGTACATGGTGCGGCAGGTTCTGATCCGCGCCAAACTTGTGGAAGCCACCGGTCCACCATCGGCAGTAGCCACTTCCGTGTGCATTGGGCATGCACATGCGATCCATCTCGTCTATGAATGGCAACAGCAGGCATGGTGGGTAGATCTGCTTTGCAGTCGGTGACAGAGCCGACATGTTGTGCAGCTGTTTCGCACACCCTGGGGGCGGCATGGAGGTAGCACGCAGAGAACTCGACATCTTGCTCCTAACTTGTTGGAGACGTCAGTTTAGAGTCTTACTTATCTTAGCTTCTATGTGGTACAAGTATTAATCTGAGTAGATTATCACTAATTTTGATGCTGATGAAGACGTTGTACAAATTCTTCGTCTAGCAGGTCTTCACCCCTCTTTAATCATCCTTACATATTTTTTTCTTGAAAGAATGACTGGGATGGAGAAAAAACAGAATCCAAAGAACGAAATAGGAGCATCGATTATTCACGAGGTCAAGGGTCGTAAAAAAAAACCATGGATTAGGGCAAGTGGCGAACAAATATACGCAGGGATGCAAACAGGGGTTCATTGAATTTGGAGAAAGCGCATGGAATAAAGAAAAAAATGAGTTATCCTTTATTGGCTTTGTCTCTCTCTCTCTCTCTCTCTCTTGTACCAACCAAAGAAACAAGAGAAGTCACCCTTTATCGGAATGCAGACTCCAAAAGTGTTGAGACTATCACTCGAAGATCACAAACAAAGCACTTATACTTAAGCAACTCAACAGGTATTTGCAGAAAAACAGACTGTGTCGACCCTCAGTTACAGATGCTTATAATCGCGCCGAACAACCTCATTCAATCGTCGGTCACAACCAAGAAGAGATCATACCAGGGAGAATTCTGAAGACTCAATAAACAGAAATGAGATCAGTTGCTGTGAACAGTTCGACTTCATCAGTATCATGATGTAACGGGAACAGCCAACAATATGCTGGATCTCAGGACACCACAAAAACTTTGCAAACTGGCATCGCATCAAAAATTGTTGTTCGTCAGTGACACTCATACATCTTCCCTCAGTTTAATGAACATGGTATTTGTCCGGCGCGCGGCCGATGGGTGGCGACCGCTTGCGGCCCCCCTTTTCCCGAAAAGTGTGACAGTATCTATGAGGGGAAACCAGGCACGCAAACACAGCCGGCGCGCGGCCGATGGGTGGCACATCATCTGTGGCAATAAGGGCATCCGCAGGAGTGGATTGACGAGACGCCCCTCAAGTAGTACATCGCCTCCCCCTAAGTCGTGATGCAGAATCCGTCCATGAACTACTAGATCGTCTGTGTCTACTTCTGAAGTGCCGCACTTGCTCTACCTCAAATGTTGCAACTATCCACAAGAGCGAACTCAAACTTCAAACTCAAAGCTATCGCTATGTCAAACTCGAACTTCAAACTCAAGCTATGTACAGAATGTGCTGGTGGGTATGCTATTTGTGTTGCTCTCCCTTTCCGTTTCGCGGTGCGTGATGGTTCGCTCCGGTACCTCTTCGAAGTACGGCGACAGCAGCCCGTGCCTCGCCGTTATTGTTTCCTCGGGGTCGTATCGCAGCAACTTTTTCAGCACCGACAGGACGTCTAGCCTCGCGCGGAAGATCAAGTGGTCGATTCCCGTGCCCTCTTTCTCCGGGAAAGCCATGTCCGAATTCAGCTTTAACCTTCGAAGCACCTCCTCGGTGGGAATGCCAAATATACCATGAATCTTCTGCAGCTGGTCGTGGTCCATCTCGTTCTCCCCCAAGAAAAGGTGGAATAGGGCCATCAGCATCACCTGTGTCGAGATTTTTTAATTGTATACAATACAATACAACTAATCTCGCACAGTTTTCCGCGCAGACTGCCGCGCGGCGTCATAGTGTTTCGTCACGATGCTTACTCACACAAGTTTTGACTAAACTAACAGCAACACGGTACTGAGGAGAGAAGTGGCAACAAACTTCCTCAAGCGCTACCTTTAAGCAATAGTATCGGCCTACTTAGCACAAGCACGCCTGAGCATTATTATAAAGAATCTATCCTGCTCTAGCAGAGATTTCTTACAAATTTGAATTTCAGATTTGTAAGAAAATACTAGGAGGAAGATTTGTCTGAAGTTATTAAGAAAACTGGAAGTAGTTTGCGTTTTTAAGAAGTTTGTAAGAAAATTGTAAGGAATTTGTAAGATAGTTGAAAAAAAGAAACTGTAGCTGACGCTTCACTGTGACGCCACTACTTTCTCTCAGTGTTGTTGAAAACGTTAAACAAACAAGCAACCTTTCTAGCTTCCTAGGTTAGCCTAACTCGTCTTCGTCTTGGCCCCCCCCTAACTCGACCCCCCCCCTTTCTGTCTAACACTCCTGTTGTTTTTACGCCAAAACCCCCAAGCCCTAGCACCCGGCCCCCAGCGGCGCAGCGTCCTTCTCCTCGCTTGCGTTCTGCTTCTTCGCTCTCTCCTGCGCTTCGCGCTGTGCTCGCTCAAGCAGCTCCGCGAGGCGCCCGATTGCAGTCTCCCCTTAGCTGGCCGCATATGCCTGAAGGCGACGCGCAAGCTTCCGACAGGCCTGCCCTTGCTCTTCGCGCACGAGCACCAAGCGCGGCCATCATCCTCCCGGAGGCCGAGAGCTGCCACGGGCGGACCCCATTGCACAGCGCGGCACGCCTGGACTTCAGTGCGGCGCGCTCCAATGCCTCACAAGGCAGATCAGCTTGGCCAACCTCCGCGAAAAGCGACCGAACCGCCGGGCCTGTCTTCTTTACGAGTGGACGCAGAAGCCCACCCGCCGGGGAGGTGTCCCCGAAGCAGCCGACGACCCGCGGCCGCACGTACGCGCACCCCGTCGAGGACCACTGCCCCGCCCATGGCCTGCCACGTGGTGCCTGCACCTCAGGCGCACGCTCTGCCTCATGCTCAGCAACCCCGTCCGCCTCGACGCAAGGGCAAGCGCCTCGCCCGGGAGCAACTGGCGAGCGTGTCAACTTTGTGGCATCGAACTCAGCAGCAAAACGACGACCCCACTGGCGGCCCTGAACTGTGAAGCCGCACTTACGTCACTAAGACTAGTGCAAATATTTACAATAAGAACTGAGTGGGCATTTATCTTGTTCCCTTGTGTTCTCTATATCACTCAAACACGACGAAGCTGAGACTACCTCAAACCAAACGCAGCCGGCTGCGAAGAGGTCCATTTTGTAGGAGTAGAAGCCATCTGTGAGAAGATACTCCGGTGCCCGGTACCATCGTGTTGAGATGTACTCCGTATATTGTGGTCTTGAGTAGATACCTACCGCTTCCAAAAGACACAAGAGTCGCTTTCCGTTTTTCTGCTACAGGAATTGTTGAACAGGACGTGGAAATCAGACTTACATGCGCATTCTCAATCTCATCGTGATGGAGCACAACCGCAAATCATAAGTTACTTCTTTTTACCTCTGCAGCTGCCGAGGTCCGCTGGTTTCACAGGGTGTTCTCCTGAAAGAGGAGGTTCTCTGCTTACGTCCCGATGAAAGATGCCATTGCGGTGCATGTGGTCTAAGGCACGCAACAGGTTCCTCATAAAAGTCTTCGCTTTTTCTTCTGGGACGTAGCGGCTCAAAAACGGTTTTGGCATAACAACATCCTCGCTGAGCAGCTCAAAGTACATGTAAAGCTGAAAAACACTCTGTTTTTTTTTTTCGCATCTACCTTCTCCCGCGAATGAGCTCGTACAAATTCATGTCCATCAACTCAAACACGAGCGCTAGTCGCCCCGCTGGCTCGTTCGTAAAGATGGTGGCCGTGACTCTTCTGCCACAAACACGCGCTTCGTGCGGGGGTTAATATACGCCCGCTCTGCTCTCTCGGCTAACTCTTGGCGGATTAAGCCGCCACCAACACGTGTCTCCGCTTCCGGCTCGGCCTCAGCTAAGCGCCCGGATCTCAACCCAAAAATCATGTCCGTCGGCGTCATGTTTTTGTTTTTCAGCTCCGGCAGCACGAATTGGTGGTCGTGTCGCTCTTTCCACTGCGTCACGAAATTCGCCGTCCACGCCGGGTGCGGGTGCTGCCAATTCGCGTTTACGTCCGCGGGGTTCGCCGGCGGAGACAGCGTGTCAATAAGCGCCATCAACATTGCGTTCAACGGGGTGGTGCCATTCGGCGTGCGGTTACGCAACATGGATTGCAGACGGTGTAAGCCACTCGCGCCTTCCTCCGGCTGCAACAGCACGTAGTTGTGGTCGGCGTTCCACAACCAGCCCGGACGCCCGGTTTGGAACGGGTCGTAGCCCGTGAACTTGTTCCAGCGCTGGCTGCAGCAACGAGTCGCTCACGGTGCTGCGGTCAAGGGAGCGCGCCGTCGTCATGGGCTGCAGCCGCAGCTTCATCACAAAGTCGTGCTCCTCGCTCTGCAGAGCAACAGCGGGCTCCTTTCCCGCGCATATGCGCTAAGCCTCGAAAATCTTGTGCCATTGGTGGTACAACAGCTTCGCTATTCGCTTACCAGCCGCGACCGCCTCCGCGGGAGGTTGTGCTTCTGAAGAAGCTGAGTTGACCTTTTCCTTTTCCTCTACTTGGCAACCGGAAGCACTCGTCGCGGAAAATCCACCGGAATTTCCTTCCGACTCGCCAAGTTGAACTTCCGGTAGATTTTCCGCGAGCTCTCTTACTGCGCGGTACAGCCTTTCCCCGATGAAGCCGAGGTTTTGACTCAAGCAGCGCTGCGTGAGAAACCACCTCCACCGCTGCCGCAGTTCTACCCAAATCCACGAGGACAGTTGACAACTGAGTTCTCGTGTAATCACGACCGAACTATTTTTCGAGGAAGCAGGTGGAGCAGGCGCGAAGAGCAGTTCCACGTTCCGTGGGTTGTCTTTGCACAGCTCCACGAGGAAGGACCACAGCTCCCGACCGGAATACTCCACCTCCCTCGCCTTATCGCGTGCGAACCCGCCTTGTCGCGCGACGGAGTGGCAGTGGAATTCCGTGGCGGACGGCGCCCGGCTTGCGATGTCAACGTCGGCGCCAAAAACAAGATCACCAGATAGTCCTCATCCGAGGCAGCTGTGTGCAGGTTGTACAAATAGCTTCCTCCACGCGTCATGAACACGACTTTCGTGGCGGGCGGCGGCCACTTCGAGCGCAACCGCGTTTACCACTCATCCGGTAACGTCCCGAAGCTCAACGGAAGATGGTTTGCGGGTGGAGGCGACGTCGTGTTCTCTTCAACAACAGCAGCTTGCCCTTCTCCTATGCTGACACTGACATCCGTCTTCCCCTTCCCTTTCTGAAAATTAGTATTCGTCTCTTTCACGAAGGACAGATAGTCCTGACTCCGAATATCGTCGATCCAGTTGTCGACACTCGCTGACAGTCATTCGAAAACCAGCTTCCCCCTGCCTTCCGGCGTCCGGACTGCTGCCGCCATGAGTTCCTTCGCGAGTTCTCGCACGTCGCCGACCCTCGCCGGCACCACCAACTGCGAAGTGTGCGAGGGGTGTGAGGTCTTCAACAACGTCGAGATAACGTCTGCATGAGGATCATTTGCAGAAGTTCCACCTAGATTCATGTCCACCCCGAACGTTTTCCCCACGCGCTTAAGCAGCGCGAAGTTTAGTTCGATCTCAAACGCCTCCACCCGTCGCGCCATCGCGTCTGCTCCACTAACAAAACTGCATCTTGTTGCTCCTGCCCACCTTCCTTCGCCAGCCGTAGCAGTCCGCCCGCGTAGCCCGATTTGTACCGCTTGCCAACCAGCAGCGACTTCCAAACGGCCTCCTCTCGGATCACGGATTTTATCAACCCCTGAAACTCCGGCCCCGCAAACAGCACAGGATTCAGGCTGCCCTTCTCGTCGATGGTCTTGAAGAAGGGGATCATGCCCTGCAGCCGGCAAATCGCCTCAGTGTTCACAAAGCAGTGCTTACGACGCACCAACCCCGTCACCATGTCCATTTTCACTCGTTCTTAAAGAGAACACCTTACTAGCAGAGAGTCCGATCCATAGACCGACCTTTCACGGCAATCGCGAAAAAACAATAAAGCCAAGCGGTTTGGAATTGCAATTGGAATTCAGTGCGATACTAAAAATCCACTATATCTTGTTCGTGTTAACTATGCTTCTAGTAAGTGCCACAACGAGCTTCATGTTCATCTCAGCCTGTTGTAGAAAGATATCAGTGATAAAGAAAAAAAAACTAAATGAAATCTGAATTTCGAGCATTTTGTCATTCTTAATGTCAATCTGTACTTATTCAAGTCCTCATCCACCGGAGCGAGAAAGATCATAAGACCAAGGAAAATCTTAATCGACTCAGATGTAAGACCTTCATTATCCGTAGCCCCCGCTGTTGATCTAGCTCCTGTCTGCAGTCTTTCGAAGATCCAGGGAGGGTACTATTTGTTGTCGCCCTAAAAATCGAAGTGGTGAATTGAGAGATGATGTTCCGAGGAATGACTATGCCGACTTCCGGAGGTTCCGTCTTTAGTGTAATAGCCATCTTGATCTTCAACAAGATCATCTACGCCGCCGCGGCCGCCGTCTCTCGATGTTGTGCCACTACCCGTTTGCGTCCCTGGTAGCTCGTCTTGGCGAAAAAAGTTTCCCGCTATAAAATCTTCCTCCTTCATTTGCTGTTGTCTTTTTCCAGACGTTTTCTCCTTGCTACAACGGCTTCTCGTAGTTGTCACATCATCACCACCTTCTTCAAGTACAACAGAATCATTTTCACTAACTATAGCCCGCTCCCCTTCCGCCCCAGACTTTATCTGGTGATGTTGCTTCCCACTCGCGTGGTGATGCTCGCCTTCAGGTGTTACCTTGTGATGGTGCTCCTGGTGCTTCGCACTTGCCTCATCTTCTCCCCCGTGGTCTGCGCCAGAATGTATTTGTTCGAGCTGGTCGTGATGGTGCTTTGCGTGTTCATCATGTTCTCCCTCTCCCTCTGGTGCGGAAGATTTTATTTTGTCTTTCTTTTTATCTTTCTTCTTCTTTTTCTCTTTCTCTTTATCCTCGTCATCAATGTCTGGTATAATCGCTGTTCCCCCCGGTCTCGCAATCGGCATCAAACCGGGAACGTTCCCTGGGCCGAAACTGACATCACCTGCAGAGAGAGGGAAAGGAAAATGCAAACGGATTGCTCGTCAACTCAAGTAGCAACCATATCGAACTAGAAATATTGCAGTCCATATCTAGGCACAATTTTTCACCAACGAGTTAGTAATACTCGAAGAACATCTCGTTCGGATTGATCGTCTTCATGTATTTTTACATGTACTATTCCACTCAGTGTTTACATTTGTTCCATTTTATAACTCTACTAAGCACAGCTACTTAGGTGGAAAAATTTTGTACGCAATGCTTAACACAAATCTCTTTGACATACTCTTCAAGCGTGGAGTCGAGGAACAAAAACTACATCGAGTACTTCTGCTATCATTTTCCAGCGGAGCCCGCAGACGATGAAAATGTAAAAATTTCTGGGTTGTAGTATTCAAACGACGATAAAAACGAATCATAAAAATCTTACCGAATAGCCTCGGGCGCACTTCACCGTCGTTCTCCTCTTCATCTTCTTGAATCGCTAACATCATTTCCTTATTCATCTTCTTTTCTTTCTTTTCCTCCCGTTTTATTTCCTTGTCTTCGATCACGCTTGTCAGGGTTTCCAAAGTAAGCGAGTCTGGGTCCATTTTCTCGAGGCCAGTCTTCTCTTTCTTTTCCTTTTTCTTCTTCTCCCCTGTGCCTGAGATAGGCGACTGCGACCGAGGAGCAGGCACTACGTCCTCGTCCTCCATCTTGCATATGTACGGAAGAAAGGAAAATGGAGAAAACTCAATCTAGACCCAATCGATCCTAACTAAGTAAGCAAAGTATCAAGTGAACAAGAATTACGACATTAATTGTAGATCGCTATGAATTTTCCAAGCGAGAAAAATATGGAACAAGTATCAACACGCCAGATTACGTTTGCATACTCACAATTTACTAGTACAAACGTCGCCAGATGATGGGGTCCCATGCCCATCGTCCAACCAAAAAAACAAATTTTATGGCAAGCTATTCACAGAAGTTCCATGAAAGTTGCTGCAACCTAAAGAGTCTACAAAATCACCCATGCGTATTCTTACCTACTTAAAGATTTAGCGACACTAACGTCATCCTCATTAACAAAGAAAATGTTCTTCGGGTTAATAAGGTCCACACTTGCTCTACTTTCATGTCCTCCATGCACATGTACGTGTAGGTTTACACTCATTAATGTGTCAAGTGTGAGGTAAGTGCGACAATTTTTATGGGCGAGAGACGTGGATACAGGAGCCTCGTCATTTGGGGTTTAGGGTCATTGCGGAAAGCATGCGCTGGAGTGAAATTGGAAGCCATTGGTTGAGTTCGAGAACAAGTACTAGAGGAAAACAGCTTGAACTTCAATCTATCATAGAGATATTAAACCACAGTTAAGAGAGTACTTAGATACATAGTAAGTTGCATCATCTATGAATTCATCCTCGACCTCTCGGCTGATCAATCACGGTCTTCATGTTGATTCAGTGAACAGCGCGTCTCATAAACAGATATGCAGAAGATAAACAGAACGAGATGAATCACTCAACAAGGGGTCTCTTGTTGGACAAACGAGCTCACCCTCAAGAATAGACCGTCAATTAGCTCGGCTCTCACACTCAGCACTACCACATGGTAATCTTAAACTCAATCCACAACTTAGGCCTCTCTACTTGCTGTTCTGCACTCAACCTCAGATATCTCAACATTACAGACCAAAGCTTTCTTTGAATATATCTGCTTCTAGTATGATAAGGACGAACACTGGAGGATTCTTGTCTGTGATTGGCTGACGAGACACAGACAACTGAACCACTCCTTGAAGGCGACTCTCTACTTATTAAATCATAACCGATCATAGTACGGTCGTTTTATCTTCCAGAGTAAGTAAGTAGATACAGAATTAGTGCGGTCTCTGATCGGGAAGGAACACGAATTTGCTTTTTGAGGCGTTTGAAGCACGTCAACAGCGCTTATCCACGCCTGCTGACCGGACAGGATACGAGAGCATGACCTCCGCTCGTCTCCCAGACATATTTCTTCCTATAGTTAGTATCTGAAAAACTTGCGTAGTTACAGCTTCTAGGTATCCGAACAGAGACATGTTTCTCCAAATTTTCGGAAAAGTTTCTGTTTCCCTAGAAGTTACATTTTCACGTGCAACAAGACACACACGACTTGGTACAGTCGCGTGAGCCGCACTCTTCGGGAGCCTCCTAGAGAGAGGCAGTACCTCGTACAGTAGCGAAAATATGTTTGTTCTGATAGAAAATAAAGTGAGACGAATTATGAGGAGAAAAACTCAACTGCATGCACAAAATGATGAGTAACATGGAACTCACCGTCCTGTTAGAAGTGGAAGCGCAACACTCGACAAAAATTGACAGATCTATCAGTATGATATCTTATTAATAATTGCATTTCTGAAATTCAACAACCAGCATGTAGCTGGTGAGAGAGACAGCATTTTTAGGTATCAGGAGTCTGTGCAATAACGCTATATCAAAAGAACCTTTTCTACAATAGCAGCAAACTCATTTCATGATCGGACATGCCGCTGACGGAAATATGGCAATGGATTCTTTTTGCAGGAACAGGAACAGGTACTGGAATATTAAGTATCTTCGGTAATATGTGATCGTCGAGGTGCATTTGTTACAATTTCGATGAGGAGGCTAAAAACTATGCACAAAAACAACGTCTAAGCGACACAGTGTTTCTTCGCGATTGCTGAGAGTCTTCAAGATGAATCGAAGTTGATACTCTATACACTCGCAGTGACCGCAGAAACGAGAACTGAGACTGCCGTCGAGCTCCTTCCACCTCATTAACTACATTTAAAAAAAAATCTTTACACAAAGTCAGTTATTTTGGCTATTCTTGAATGTAGAATTCGGATTTTTACTGCACGAGATGTTCGTTCCAAATTTTTTCGCTGTAAACAGTAGATTGAATTTGACTGGTTGGCGTACTAGATGATTTTGTGTGACCACTAGAAATCATCAGTGGTGTGGCAAAATAGATGTCTCAAAATCTAGCATTTGTCCAGCGCGCGCTGGAGTGCCTTGATCAAATCGTCGGCCTCCTCGATGCCGCAAGAGACCCGAATAAAACCATCGGTAATACCAACCTTACGGCGATCCTCAGGGATCATGTTTGCGTGCGTCATGACCGCACACGCGGTGATAATACTCTCGGTCGCACCTGATCAGTAGTTGGAGCAATGGGGATCGATTGGGTTGTAAAGTTGATGTAATCTTTGGGGGAAGCTATTCGCTTTTCCGGGAAAAAATGATCACTTTTATTTCAACTGAGTGTAAGTAGTTCAACCGCAATCTACAACTAGCAGCGCTAATAAATACATCTAAGTTTAAAAAGTACCGAGATTTTCGCAGAGGCTCCACGGGCGCTCAATTTCGTCCATCAGCTTTACTGGATCCCCGCTTGTCTCGAACCACAGCATAGCTCCATGAATGCCATTGGCGTGATACTTGTCAGCAAGCGCTTTCTGCGGGTGTGTCGTACCAGGGTAGGTGACGGAAGTCACTTTCGGGTGCGTTTCGAGCCTAAACAAGCCGGGCGGAAAAAGAGTAAAGCTTTCTGGAAAAAAACTGCTTCTCGGCGGAATGAATATGAAAGGGAACTACGGAACTACAAAGGAGCGAAACCAGATTTTTCAACACTTTTGTTCTCCTACACCAAATCCAAAAATTCGTAACAAAAAAAACATCTAGAAGACAAGCAAGGTACCATTTTGCGATCTTCGTGGCTGTTTCACTCTGCCTTCTTACCCGCAGGGCCATCGACTTCATCGTCTGCAAGATGCTGAATGCAATCTGTGGCGCCATAATGTTCCCATGCATGTTTTGACACAACTTGATCTGGTCCAACAATTCCGGTGTCTTAGCGATGACCGCTCCACCAGTACCTTCGAGGTCAGTCATGTAAAAAGTAGAAACGAAGTAAAGCGAAGCAGCTTTCGATAAAGAACATTGATCTTGATGTTGTTCAACATTTTAGATGACATGCAGAAGCGTAAACACTCAAAAATCGATAATGAATGTGAGCGAATCCATAGGACATCAGCAAGTATCTATTATAGATGAATCTTATTGACATTCAATACCGATGTTGTGTCCGTCGTAGAATTTGGTGAGCGACTGCATGGTGAGATCGCATCCCCAGTCAAGCGGCTTGAGCATAACCGGTGTGGCGAACGTCGCATCACAGCAGTGAATGGCGCCACCCTCATGGGCAATTTTCGAAACCTCCTCGAGGTCCACGAGACCGAGCACCGGGTTACTCGGTGCCTCGGACCACACCAGTTTGGTGTTCGGCTTCATCGCCTTGCGAACGGCCTCGTTGTCGCGGAAGTCCACGAATGAAAACTCAATTCCGTACTTTTCGAACTGGACACGGCACAAACGGTTAGTACCACCGTAAGAGCAATCGGTAATCACGCAATGATCACCTGGATGCTGCATTGGACGACATGAAGCTTAAGAGAAATACAACAGGAACAAATTATATATAAACCACGAATTTTATAACTTCTAGATAACATGGCAGGACGAGTACAACGAATAGCACAATCACCTCTACGCAGGAGATGTTGATAACAAGATAAGTAATCCCGGAACAAAAACGAAACGGCTGAAGGCCAAAAAACATGTTGCCTGTGAATATTTGTAAAAATTCATACCCTTCTGCAAGAAGGTCGACATAACGATGGTCGTCGCAGCCATGCCTGTTCCAGTCACAACCGCACCAACACCACCTTCAATAGCCGCAACTTTGTCCTCCAAGGTTTTCACGGTCGGGTTGTTCGTGCGGGAGTAGGAGTACCCCTTTGCGAGGTACCTGATGAAGGCAAATCATGTTATGTCATCTGCATTCAAGTTCAACCTGACGAAGGGGTTGTGTTCTATCAAACAATTTCTCTATCTTAACTTGAAGTATCTATGCGTGACACTGGAACTGCGTATTGCCTACTTACGACCTAGTAGCCAAGAAAAAGAAAACTGAAAATCAATACTTTGCGACGCTCTCCTGCACAAACGTGGTGCTCTGGTAAACAGGTGTGATGATGGCGCCAGTTGCGGGTTCAGGTGTGATGGCTGCATGGACGAGGTCTGTGTCCTGATGCATTTTTCCCGGCATCCAATCGCCAGCCTTCCGCGCTGCTCCGGAAACGGCCAGGAATTCGCGCTGCTGCTGCTGCATCGCTGGCGCGCGCAGTGCCTGTTGCACCGCCATGCGCGGCATCACCATCTTCGAAAGCGCCATGCTGCTCTTTTTGGATGTCAGAGGTGCAAAAATACAGCTGAATCAACTACTATTTATTAGTATTACGAATAAGAATCTTGTTACTTATATCTTCTCGTTGTAAACAGACTTCTCCTCGGAAAGAATCCACAGACGAACAAGGATTCCAAAGAAGTCACAAGAGGGAAACCAAAAGAAGTCAAGATTGACATTGAAACTCGTTCACTAGAGCTGGACACTTAACAGAATCAGGACATAAATAGTTAGCTAAAAACGTTCAGGGAACAAACTAACACTAAAATTTTGAAAGTCGTCAAAGGTAAAAAGGACTTGCATGGGAGAGGGGGAAGTCAAGAATAACTCAGCCGGCCACAATAGGCTGCCTGACAAATCATAATCAATGAGTCAGAATACGAACGAAACGGATCTGGACGAAAACGTACACGGTCTTGCAAACTCGTTTGAATCTAAAACCGAACGAGAACTGCATTATCCTCAACTTGTCCTCTCCCGTTCTTGTGCTCGTGACTTCTTAAATGTTCTTTCAACGTCCGCGTCCCCGGGGCGGGATGTGAAAGTGTACCTAAAATTACTGAGAGCGCTATCATTAAGGACTAGCAGTAATTGCATCAACATTTTCTCAACTCCTCGTCTCTCTCTCTCGCCACTCCACGTGTCTCGTGCCTTCCTTAAGGCACTTACCGAATCATGGGTTCAGTTTTCTTTACTGAAGAAAAGCTGTCTGTTTCTTTCAGCGATGTGTTGCGTCAGTCACCACGGCATGATCTTGACTCAACATTGTCATTCATTGAATTTGTGATATTGCGTAAAAAATGGTTCTTCATGCTAGTGCGTTTTCCTGAATGTCTATGTCCCAGTGTTGAGTGACCAGTCGTATTTGTTGAATATGAGTGCAGGGGCCTGCTCTCCACCGCCCGCTGCGGCAGCCAAAATCTTTTCTCGTTTCTCGTCTTCTAAGTAGCTTGCTATGAATGCTATTCGTTCTTCGTCGTCTAGGCCGAAATCGTCTCCATACCACTTGAAAAGCATAGACGTGGCCACGCCAAGGCGAGGCTCCCCCTCCGGACCGAATGGTCCCACGGTCATCTGGGTTTCCCCTCGTAAGAAAGTGCGCGCCGCACTCTCGAGTCCGCGTTCCAGGTTGGCTGCACTATACACTTGAATCGCTGGACAACCTTTTGCGCCGCAAACAAGCGCAAAATGTATTCTCGGGTCCAAAGGCAGCACCCACCAAAAACGCGGATCAGCTGTTGTTGTAGCACAGTGATTGTATCAAAGGAAATTTGCGGCGGATGAGAATGCGCTCAGATAAACCAACCATGCCGGACATGAACCAAACTACAAAATAAATGCTTATGCTAGAAGTCCTTAATAAGCTGGAGTGCTAGTACAAGTATCATCTATGTATTATCTCAAGGAAGTTGTAAGTACCTGTTTCAAATCGCTTTTTGGCGTTTCCACGAAGCAATCCGTGTTCTATGTCGTCAAGGCTCAGCCGCTGCCCATCGATCTCGTAGGCTATGTCATCGAAGAAGGTCACCTTTTTTCCTGCTGCTTGGGCGGCTTGAATCGGGTGTTTCTTCTCGACCAAGCCATGGTGTATCAAACCATGCATCATCAACACGTTGTACAAATTGATCAAGAATGCTTTCCGCTCGTTTTCGTCAAACGGCATTACTGGTCGAGAACAATCGTCCGCGGCGTCATTTTTAGGTGTCTTTTCTTGTTCTCCTTGTCCTCCTTCTTCTGTAATCGCTTCAAGACAACTTGACGTCTGTAATTCCTCGCCGCTTTCGGGCGACGATAGTTCTGAGGTTATGTCCAGGAACTCTGCCCACTCTGGGGATGACTGGAGCCCACTGTAATCGACCTCACGGCCGTCAGCAATCCATGCAGCCTGGATCTTCAGGGATGCGAGTCGCAGACGCTCCGCTAGTGGCTTTTTCGGTGCCGTACTAGACGAAGACGACCGCTTCGCCCCATTCAGGACCGACCTATCATCGTCGCATGACACGCATAAAACGTGCGACGCACATGCAATTTTCATCTCCTGCCCGCCGAAACCGCCGATCGTGCTCGGCATGTTTCTCGTACTCCTTGGGCAGATCCGTGTTGAAATCAAAAGTCGCTGTTACCAAGGAAACGACAACTTTTTACGCAATGATTCCACTTCGTCCGCTACGCTTTTTTGTTGCAAGCAGAAAGAATGCAGAGTTATTCTATCAACCATGATTGTTGATTTCCTCTCCTTTTTGTGTGCAAGTCTATTTTGTGTGGATTAATCAATGAGAATGATTCTCTTTTCGAAACTGCTACGCCGCATTTCTACGGTCCAAAGGAGAAAAGACAAAAGAAGCAGAAAGAGAGTCGCAGACGCTGCGGTAAGCACGAGCTGAGACCGATTCCGCTTGTTCTCTTTTCTTTCACATTGGTATATCTTTCACGCCGTGTCGTGCGAAATTTTATTGATGTTGTTCATCTCGAAGCTCTTGATATTGCTCTTACATGGAATGCGTGTGTTAAGAAATAGAACGTAGTTGGGACATGCCTTTATTACTTATGCGGTTTATGTTCAACATGATCTTCGTGAAACCTCCGAAAAGGCCATCATGTCGTGCGTAATACTACCACTTCATCTTCTAGCAGTTGCTGCAAACATGTGAATTATAATGCATCGTTAACTTCTATGACAACGATTAATTTGAGAAACTTCAATACGAGTCCTCGCTACAATTCTACCCTCTCCGCCTCGGTCCGCCAGATGTTGAACCCTAAGTCTCGCTTTGGGTTTGCCAGTGGCTGCTTGCCGTTGCCAGACTTCGCAAATTCGCGGTTGCTCTTCTTATGCGTTTTGCCCAAGAAGCTCCTCTCCAACTGGATGGCGCCAGTGAATCGGCTTTCCTGCGTTCCGATGAAGAAATCGGCGCGTGCCGCGACCCACATCTCCACAATGCTTTGTCTTCCTGGCTGTGGGTCGAATTGCGGCGCAAAAACGAGTTCTGGCATGAGCTTCAGGGCAGCAGCCTTCTCGTCCTCAGAGGCGTCTGTGGCAATGAAAATCTTCTTCAGTCCGGTCTCCTTCTGCAGTTTGCGAAGCTGCTTGATGATACTCTCCCATCCCTCAGGAGTCGTTCTTGTTCTCACTCGCAAAAAATCAGAGCGACGGCAGTGAGCCGCGATAAACTTCGTGCCTGAAGAAAATGCTCAAGTAGTTTTCAACGGGTTTGGGCTGGCTTCACTGGCAAAAGACGAGGAATAATACGCAGGCCTAAAACAACGAACAACGCAAGAAGTTCGTTTTTTAGGCATGGGTATGACATCATCAAAAGTATCATTTGCGTCATGAAGAAAGTCCTCCATTTGCAAACGTAGCTGCGGAAAATATTGAGCTTCTAGATGAGCACCGAAGTAAGTAAAAATACCTCCGAATTGTTCTGTCATGAACTTTTCGCCCATTCTGCGCAGGTCCTTTTTGAAGACGACAACTTCACGCAGACCAAGGCCATCCATCGTGCTAACATCGGGTATCGCCAGATAGTCGTAATTTTTGAGCAAAACAGTTGAGACGTCTTTGTTTTGGTCGTCTAACAGGTCCACGACCGAATTTTCGAAAGGTGTTCGGAAGAGCGCACATCGCACGTCTTGCGAGATGACGCCACCAGCGCAGTATCCGGAATATTAGAAACAAACAGAAAATACGACTAAACCCAAGCAAGAAAATCAGGTGGAATTATGCGAAAAATTAGGGAGAATATGTAACAGTGTTCATTTTTCAGAGTTGCGAAGTGAGTTGTTTTGTGTTTGAGACATCTCGATCATCGGGGACGCGCTCCCAGGTGTCGTGTCTGTTTTCAATTTTCTCCCTAATCTTTCGCAAAATTCCCCCTGATTTCAGAGGCCAGATTAATCATGTTTGCTTGTTCATAAGAATACACTGTTTCAAATGTTAATTTCTTGGAAACATCGCTCCTTTTTGGCCTTGAAAGTGACCCGCTGTTTTCGCAGGTCGAAAGATCGTCAGCCCAACCGAGAAAATTATCTCCCGGCTTCCCAGGACTTGGTATTAGAAAAGGCGAAATAGCGCTGCATGTTTGTTGAGTTTATGTGCATCTTGTACCACCTTGTTCTTACATATTCGTAAACTTCGAGTATCTATTGATGATAATCAGCTCCACGCATTGCCGTTGTTCATCTTCATCTATTTTCTATTTCTAGTTCTACTCAGGAGGTACAGATAAATAAAGACTTCTATCTCTCTATAAAGACCATTGCTCAGTACATCAAGTTTGCCTATCCGTAAAATGAGTCCTTCCTTCTGCGCAACGCTGTAGTGGATCACTCTGTCTACTTCGTTGCTTCCGAGTTCGTTGAAGTCGGCTACAGCTATCGGTAAGGACTTCAACAAGTCCATGTCAAAAAATTCTCCCCATCCTCGGATGGGAGCTTGGTCGCCCGTGTTGTTCCAGTGCGCCAGGTTGCACCACGGTGGAAGCACTAGACCCCACAATATGCAATCCGGGTCCTGTCCAACGATTCCAGCTTCCCCGCAGCGATCCTCAATTCGCAGGTTTAGTACTGAAACAGCGTGAGCCACGCGCGGAAAAACCTCGCGTTGGAGATTGAATCCCTCACCGAATTTTGCGTCGTACAATAACCAGCGACGCGGCGAGCCGTCTGGCGACCCAACAAAAGTACCCATCGTGTCGATTCCTGGTCGGCTCTTCGGGTTCACGGGCTTCTCCGGATGTGTGAAATTTACCATGGCTTCTGCTTGTTCTTGCGTTAGTCGTGCGGCTTCCGCCTCATCGTCCGCATCTGAAATTTTCATCGCGGTCTTCATCTTCTCCTTTTTGGTCTTCTCCTTGCCTTCTGTTTTCCCAGCCTTTTCTGCCTGCTCCTGCTTTGAGCCAGACGAAGGTGACCCTGTTGATGTTGATGCGGACTTCGTTGTAGTTACAACGTTGCTGCAAGCAGAGACGCAACTTGCAAATGGCCGTGTCATTTCCTTATCGTAGCACGTACAGGTAGGTCCGTGAGGGCCATCTTTGCACATAGCGCCGCCAAGGACTGTCGTGTGCGGTATTTCCATCACGCCCTTGCACCAAGTGTTGCACTTTGGAATATCCGCATCGCGCTGGATTTTGTTGCAGCAACATTGGTTTCTTCAAAACATTTTCATCAAAAGAGAATGAAACACCTAGCCGTAGTCCTAGTGAGTGTGGAGTCGACGAACAATCTTGTTGATCAAGAAAAGAACCGTGTAGTCATTTTCTAAATCGGATTTGGTATACTCTAGTAGTACAAACACGCCTCTTTATGTATAATATATACCGGACATGGATGCAGCACTCCCGACTTGTTGTTCTCGCCATTCGACTTTTTTTTTTGTCCTCCTTTCCCCTTGCCTTTCTGACCGCCCATTGCTGCTCTCATCACTCGCTGCTCTTCGTCCTCATCATCTTCCTCGTCTACCTTTTTTCCCTTTTTTGCTGTTGGTGCATCGACGTCGTCAGCATCCATATCATCCAACTCATCTTCTTCGTCGTCTTCCGAAGCTCCTGCAGCGGATGCACCGGACATTTGCATTTCTACGAAAGAAACGAAGTCCTCGAATTTGCGACCGTCTTCCATTTTCTTCGGATTTTTCTTGCTCGTCTTGCTGTAGAAGTAAATCGTTGGATACCCACTGATGCTCGGAATCACTTTACGCGCATCCTTGTTGGTCGCATCTAATTTCGCAATCACGACGTCGGACCGGTCCGAGAAGCTGTTGAATTGTAGTTGGAAGTAGCAGGAGTCTAGCTGGTCGTGGCTTTCCAACTTCCTCCTCAAAACCACTTGCAAGAAGAAGCGATACGAATAAGAAAAACAAGATAAGGATATTTATATATATAAAGAATAAGAAATTACAAGAAAACATAAAATAATTTGCCTGATTACTGTTGCGCCACCGATCGATAGGTCGGAGCAAGATTTTTGCAATGCCCACACCAGGGTGCGTAGAACTCGACAAGCACATGCTTCGTTTCGTCCATGGTAACGGAGCGGAAATTTTCAACCGTCAATGTGACCAGCGCTTCTTTTTCAGCCTCAAGCTTGTTTGCTCGCCAGTCCCTGATGAATTTCAGCAGATCCTTGGGTGATTTCGGAGGAAAGGAGGCCAACCGGAAGACCTTGTCCGTGTCTTCTCCCTCGCCAAACTCCCAAAGGAGCATGGCAGGAGGATCAACCTTCTGTCCGAAAAAGTGCGACACGAAATCGTCGGCCCACGTGCCAGGACGACCCGAAAGCCACTTTACTTCCCGTTTCCCCCCGCTACTTGCTGCCTTATTGAGAGTGCTACCAGCATTATCTTGGCGCTGTTCTTCAACATCGATCTCACTCTGCGCTACCGCTGCCTCATGAGCCAGTCTTCTATGCGCATCGTCAGAAGAGTACATGACAGCAAGCGCGTGTCCCGGTTCCGTATTCTGTAAAAAGAGCTCCTGGTTCTCAGCGGAAGCGGTAATTAGTTTGCCAGCGCGATTGGCATTGATAAAGGCGATCAATGGCGATTCACCCTTGTCCTGCGCCTGCTGAGCGGCCACGTCAGCCTCCTTATCGTAAAACACAATGCGATCCTCAAATTCAATATCTGGGAAGGTGAATGTAGTTTCACATAACAACCATTCTCGCACTTCCTGGTTAGTAGACAAATGAATACAAGATGAAGATGATCTGCCTGGCACTAACGAGGATCAAATCAAGTACGCAAGTAGAGTCAAAAAAGCTCCGTAATTTCTCCTCACCATTCCGGAATAGGTATGCCCCTTCCCGCCAGTCATTCAGCTGCCTGAGAAGCGCATCGGACTGTGCGTAGCTCTTGTTTTTCTTCAGTTTTTTGACCAGGTCCTTCAACAACTTCGAACCTGTTTCTGCGTAGACGACCGGAAATCCATCAATCGCTTGTGGATTCAGTGAAAATCCAACGCCGGACAAACACGACGGCTTTTTCCGAGATGCTAGCGACTTCTCTGCACCTGCTTCCGCGCCTACCTTCAGCAGAGCCAGCGGCTTGCTTGTCAAGTACTCGTAGAGCGACGAGGACTTCGGAGACGATGGGTCGCCGAAATCTTCCGCGACCTTAAAAAAGGGTAAGTCAGTCACCTTTTGCATCAGCCACCTCTTCATAGCATCTTTCTCGCGGCGACCGTTGTACTTCACACTGTATTTCGCGTTCCCATGGAACAGCAGCAGCGTCGGGAATCCACGAACTCCAACACATGAAAAGTGATGTGCGTCTAAAAGGTCAAGAACGATGCCTGGTCAAATGGCAACTCGTGAGTTCCCACGTAAGATGTTCTCATCCTTAATATTACAGGCATGTCCGTGCACGTCCAAGTGCAGAGCATTTAATCATATGAAACTCGTATTTGGACAGAAAACCGTAATTAGTATTGGTATTTTTTAAGTACACACAATCAATGTGCAGAGGGATCATTTCCGAAATCGGAAGAAGTTCCAGAAGGATCCAGCACCATTCATTGTTGCTCAGCATAAAAATCTTTGTGCCGCTTTTTTCTCAACCGTCGCGTCAACTTTCGCCATGCGGATACTGCTCGCTGGGATTTCGTCGTCCTCAGCGAGCTCATCCCATATCGGCGCAAGCTTCTTGCAATGTCCGCACCATGGCGCGTAAAATTTGATGAAGGTCAGCGGAACTTCCTGCAATGAGGTGCTCTCCTTCTCCAGAAGATTTGCATCGGTTAGCTCGAATACGGACGCCGACGCGATAGTACCAGTGGATACTAGTACGAGCAACGTTGCCGCCAAAATTTTCCGCGGCATGCTCGGGAGCCGACCTCCAGTACTGAAGAACATCGTCGTTTTCGAGAGGCGTCGACCCTGTATTGTTAGCAGCACAACGGACGTACCAAGATTCAGCACACAAAAGCAAATGAAACACTCATCATTCTAATACAACCTTGCGTGTGCTATATTCTCAACAAGGTAAGTAGTTCCCGCTCAACATAGATATTACCACTCTACTCAAACTCTCGAGGTTTGGAAGCGACATCATGAAATATTGACACAACTCAACCTGCATTGTTCTCGGCAGTGAAGGAGTCTCACCGACTTGGTGAAGTGACACCCCCTCTGACAGAAAATGAAGAGCCTATTCTACAGTACGCGCAGAACACGTAGCTACAGAGCCATCATCACATTCGAAGCTGATCCTACTTGTAATTAGTTTGTGTCACATCGTCGAGCTAGTGGTCAATCTAAAACTAAATTGAATGGGATCGAAAGAGCATTCGTATTTATTCAACAGAAGCATGATGCTAGTGTTAGTTCATATTCATCGAGTCCGATTGCGCAGTTGAATGATGCTTACAGTACCTCTATCGAAATCGATGTTCAGAAATCTATGACAACAAAACTCTCTCGGGGCTTATATCTAATCAGAGATCAACCTGGTAAGCGTAAGAAGCGCCATGACATTTGGAATGGCTGGATGATGGAAATCATCATGGATCGATCTGGGATGAATATCTTCTAGCTGTGATTGTGGATTAGAGAGTCGCTCGAATAAATCCTGCCGGGGTACAAAAATGTCGTTATGATGCTACTACTTCTTCGCCTTCAGATAGCCATTGCCCCTGCCGTAGATGATCCAACGAGTGCCGGAGTATTTTGAAAGCCTACAAGGCAGTTCTTTTTACGTTGCAATCCTGCTCCGCATATTTCGAAAGCCCATTATTCCGATCGATGTAGCTTTCAGGCCCCGTGACAACGCCCTCAACACGAACCGGGATATACGTTAGCGGCGTCTCAGTCGGATCGATCTTGTACCTAAACGTTGTATGCGTTATAATTCAAGCCCTTGCTTTTAACGAGCACCCGACTAGACAATGATCGACAGATGACATCAACATATGTAATTTTTACAACAAATTGACCAATCTTGAGTTCTACTGGCGTGCATGCTAGAGAGTGTACTTTGAGATTGGAAACAAAAACAATCATGTACTTTTTTTTGTATTAGGATCAGCAAAACCTGGAAAATTATTAAACAATACGGCATGTCTTTCCAATCCATTTCACCCTTGTAGCCAGCTTCGCTCAAGTGCGTTCTCATAACACCACGATTGGCCTCATCAAAGTCTTCAGGTTGCATTGGCTGCCCAAAAAAGTATGTACCTGCAAAACGCGAATTTTTTCTTGACAGAAAGAGCAAGTAGATTTATCACGCAGATCGATGCAATAGGTAAAAGCATCAGGTAGAAGTCAGCATAGCTGTAACATGTGGTTCTATACCTGCATTCCCTTTATATGTATTTTTCTCCCTTCTCGTTGAAGCATCTTCGTGAACGCTTTCCCTCTGCTCCTTCCAGCCCTCGCCGCGACTCATGAGCGCATAGGTCGAATGTAACTTGTCGTGATACCGTTTGGTCTGCGTCTTGTTCGCGTAGCAGGGCAGCGTAACTTTTTTTCCCTTCTTCTTTCGGTCTAAATTTTCCTTCCATTGTACAATGTACTCCTTCTTCTGCCTCTCCCTGCGATCTAGTTCGCTCTCCGCCGCAGACGCTGGCAGCGGGTAACCTTCGCCATCGAAAAGCGAGTCTGGCCGTCTACCCCACCGTTGCATCGGCTTCACGTTGACATTGAAAGGCCTAGGGTCCCGCGTCCGCAGCCGTGAGGCCACCATCACGAACGGGCGGTTCCCGTCTACCGTAGCCGGCTTGTCGCGCGGATCTAGAGACATGCCTTGGTAGTTTGACTGCAACGGATCGATCAGCTTATCCAATTCATTCACGCGCTTCTGCAAGTGGGATATATCTTCAGCAGGCTCCTGCGCATCCGCACCTACTTGTCCTCCTCCTGGCGTCAACATGGAGGATGCTGATGCGGTTTTGCGTTTCGGCGCCGTCGCCGCTCCTCCTTCACCCGCAAGAATTGCAGCACTGCTCGACGGAACCGCACTCAAAACTGTCACCGACTTCCTCCCTCTACTCTTCGCCATCGTGCTTTCTCCTCGTGCTGCTCCAGGTCCAGCTGCAGTTGAGGCCGACGAGCGCCTTGCCCACACCGGAAGCTTGAAGGCCTCCCGTGGATCTGCGGGTTTGGCAAGATCATCGCCGCCCATACGACGGCCCCCGCTGTGGTACGCTGGTGGATGCTGCATCTTCTGTGGCGGCTTTCTTCGGTTCTCGTCCACGCCCTTTTGGTACTCACCCTGTGACGTGAATCGGTGCTGCTCCTTCAATTTCCGGGTTTTATTCAGTCGCTTCTCATACCGCCGCTGATCAGAGCCAACGCTCGAAGGCGGCGCAGAATCCAGGTTGGGCACTTCACGCCAGGGACGTCGACTAACGGGCAGCCCGATTGTGCCGGCGCTTCGTAGATGCGTTTCCTGATACATCGAACGCGCCAGCGAGGGAAACTCTGCACGGTCCTCATCATTCCCATAGCAGGGAATCACCGAAGGAATCGGCTTGTACATTCTTGAATAGTACTACGTAGACTACTGTATTTTCACTTCCAGCCTGTCAACACTAATGGATGCAAATACTAATACGTGATCATATCAGGGATACGTAATCATATGTCATGGTAAACTCTGTGTGCGCATCAGCGAAGAACACGTGAGGGCGTGGAAGGAGGGAGAAGGACGTTCTACCGATAGATAAATAATCAGTTTGACCGAATCTAAAAAGAGCAAAAGTGCTACCTAGAAATCCTGACAGCCGAGATGAGCGTGAAAAGAGCTTCCGCACAAGCTGCGCTCCACAACGAGTACAGACCCACTATCAGGACAGATTCTTCGTACAGACCCACTTCGCAAGTACGAGTCGGTCGCAAGTAGGTACACGCAGCTTTTTAGTTTAATACTTTTGGGACAGTGGTCCTGCACAATGATGGGGAGCATGCAAGGAGAGAAGGTTTTTTCGGCATTCGATCAAAAAATCGATCCATGATGGCATCATGGAAAGTTTACATCGATACTACTGGCATATTTCATCAAGGTAGCATACATCGCATGAACATCAATAGTGAATTACGAATTGGAACAAGTTGAGCATCATGCTGAGCAAGAACTAATTTCCTATCATGATATTTTGAAGTCATGCAAGGAGTATTCAATTTAATAATTGTAATAATTGTCTGCGCTATGAATCAATGGCGTAAAACGAAGTACTTATTTACAACTTATGATTGAATTGTGTTCTGTCACGTCTTGTACTTAGTTCATTGATTATGTGCATGTTGGGGAGAGGGGATAGGACGGAACGGAACGGGTACGGGAAGCAGACCGACGTGTAATATCGAGTATAATATATTATGTTCGTAATAAAATCCTTCACAGCTCGTCGCTTCCTCTCTTCGCCTTCTTCTTTTCCATCGGAGGCACTATTTTTTGGACATACTCGATGACATCGTCCGCATCCGCTTTGAGGGCGTCAAAGGTCTTCACTTCCACCTGGTATGATCGTGATTTCATGAAAGAACGTTTTCTACGTAGACGTACCTACGAAAATGCTTCTCCTACGGCAGGAAAATCACGCGGACAACGACAAGAGTTCGAATTACTTGACTGCAGATGAAAAGGTACTGAAGAAAGAGTCCTTGTAACTACACGTTTCTGAAGAACGAGAGTCTTTATTAATTCTTTGACAAGATTTTCAATACACATTTTCTAAATACCTTGTTCCATTTCTTCTTCTCTGCGTCCCACTCCACGACCAAAATCTTTCCTAGCCGCGTCTTCGGATTTTTTTAGAGAGGACGCCACCGTCATAGCAATTCATCCCTGTCCCTGTGCTAGTGCTTATATATTGGATCACGAAAATTACTTTCAATCTATTCGGCAGCTTGCCAAAGATTTCCCTGACGATTGCTTATTGGACCCTATCGCTTGACACAGTTGTTCCAGGTGTTCCTACTTGTAGAAGGGTTTGTCTAGGAATAATCAAAAGGCGTTCAAGGTGTAGAAGGGTTTGTCCAAAAAACTTCACATACTTACAGTCACACTCGCGAGTCACGACAGAGATGTTAAATGATAAGGCTAATGTTTGTTGTTGCACCAGTATAGAAATATTAGAAGGAGCCTTAATTTTCCGGGTCTGAGAACTCGAAATCCTTCACTTCCATCGCTTCCATGAGCGGTAGAGCCGTCGCCGTGCTCATAGAGATCCAGAACATGGAGTCTGCCTTTTTGTGGTCTCGTACATCCCATGCCGCTTCTCGGAAGGCGCGCACGATGCTATTACTTTCGTCCAAGTTTGGAAACAAACTCACATTAGAAAACGAAACAAGGAAATGGTTAAGGGCCTTGAATCACGACAGTTGATGATCTATAAGACAAGTACGCTTTCGGTTTCATCACTTCCTTGTACTTCTATCGTGTCGAGGCGACTACGCTGCAAGCAACTATGTCACAAGATTGAGATTCCAGGACGAGGAGGATTGGTGAAGAGAATGAAAAAGAACTACAAGATTCTTAACTACGATTCTCCTTTGCGCTGTGCTCTTTTTCGGTTTCTTTCGGAAAGTCTTCTCGACATCCGCTTTGCTTTCCAACATCTTTGCGAAGTGAACACCCTTGCCTAGGTACTTATTTAACAAGAACCGATGGCCGGGCGGGCTTCCCTGGTACATCGATACGACGGCCTTAAAATCCTCGGTCGCTACCTGAGTTGGTGGAGTTGGAGATAGGCGGTAGAAAGTGCAAACTGCACATATTTGATTCACACAAAGATGCGCATCTTCGTGTAGTATATTTTGGGTAAAGACAAAATGAGACCGACTTGTCGTGCTGGTGGTTAATGAAGAAGTAGGTATATTGTAAGTAATCCGTTTACCACTAGTTTTTCACTATTCAATCGTGGTTGCGTGCATTGAATACGAGAAAAACCAAAGATAGCAGAGATAAAAGTACCACCACAGGTTCGCCATTTCTGAAGAGAATATTTGTCGGAATCTGGTTTGGCTCGAGAAGTGACTTCGCGAATTCCTGGTCTATATTGACATCTACGCGTCCAAAGGCAACATTTGTGTGCTTCCACTCCTTATAAAAAGCACTATATTTGTCGAAGATATCGGCATTCATCTTATTCGCATGGACCCCAGTGTAGAAAAGCAGATAGACGTACTCGTGCTGCTGCAAATACTTCTGAGGTTCAACACCTGGGAAATGGTCAATCGATAAACAAACTAGCTACTTTGGGCCACGGATAATACTTTTTCTAACAGGTCAAGCAAAATATATTCGAGGTCAGTCAGACTAAGGCTAGTGAATGCAGCTTTCTTCCAATAGGTTCTACAGACAGCCCAAAAAATGGCAACAACACACGTTACATGCTTGCAGTACTTCTGCAAGAAATGAATTGTAAATGTTAGTTGTAAAACAATACAGCAATCGCAAGTGTGTGACGTTAGCTGCATAATTTCGTCTGGATTCGCCTCGCAAACTTTCCCTCGTGCATTCCCGACAAAATATGTCAGGAAAGCGACCAGTTGTGAAATCCGTTTCATCTTCACGAATGCCTCGATGAAGGAATTCGTGATAAAGGCACAACGCTGAATTCCTTAGAACCACACGGCCATTCTTTTATACTGTCTTAGACTGGCTTACGCTTGGTCAAATCAAAAAAAAGTTTCACGAATCTGCCCCAATGGCAAAGGGGTATCTTCCCTGCTTCAAATTCAACTTGCTGTTGCTGCTGAATCATCCGACAGCTACTAGAAGGCAATGAATTATGCGGTGTACTAAGTTCCACTAGAAAGTAACCTTTCTTTCATTTTTTGGGCAGATGTCATGATGACGGTCGAGACTCATGGTTACTCCCTCAGTGTAGTAACACATTGAAAAAACGCCTCATCCTTCTCGCGCCCTCCTACACTTCTTACTCTCCATGGTTATTATTATTATTATTATTATCATTATTATTAGGAGAAGGATAGACGGTTACCCACAGACCTACAGACGACCAAAAGGCAGAATCTGAAGCACAGAGACGCGTTAGCCGCTAGGCAAATGCAAGAGAGTCCTAACAAGAGGCGCCGCGGTCCGGGTGCGTTTGCCGGTGCCGTCATGGTAAAAAGAGGCCGGAGGCCTCCAACCAACACCGAAGAAGGGTAAGCAGGTGCAGCGGTAGAAACAGCGAGAGAAACAGCACCAGGGGCATCTAGTCGAAAGCCGGCGCGCCGCGCCAAAGCAGCCCCAAGGCACCAGACCCCCCCGCGCCGGGCTGCGTCGTAGTTCGGAGCGTAAGCGCCCCGACAGCAGCAGGCCTGCACAAAGTGCGCGAGGAGGGAGCGGCGGCACTCCTGCAGGCGCGGCGCCACCGCTCGCGCGTATAGTTTCCGAAAAGCCAGCGCATCGCTGACCACAGCCCGCAGCCCCGTATAACCGTAAACCCACCAAGTAGCGCAAACCAAAACCAAATAAAATCGAAGACGCAGTGAAATCTGGCGCCAGTCCGTCACTCGCCGCACCGAGAGAGGCCGAGGAGAAGAGACGAGAGTGGTCAACTCAAGAACGGCGCTCAGCTAGGGAGCACTTGCACTCGCCCATGCATCACATCACTCGCACAGCGGAGGGGCAGAGCATCTCGACAGAAAGGGCAGACGCCCATCTTCCAGACGCGGAGGCGCTCACGCAGCAGAGGCAGCACGTCAAAAAGGCCCCACTCCTGTCCGGCAGTGGTGTGGTGGTGGAGACCGGTGGAGACCCGCCGCGCCAGGGAGAGAGAAGCCGAGGGAGCCCCGAAACCACCACGGGCCAGGATGCGCGAAGCCTCGCGCTGAAGTCTCTAGCCCACAATCCGAAAGCCCAGACATGGGCACCGCACGCCAGGAAGGGGCAGCCACGACGCGTCGCAGTTCGCTAACATGAGCGCGCTCCCTGCGACGGAGTGCAGCGCCAGCCTTCCTCTATCCACGTCGTCACGTCGTAAGCGTAGAACCACGAGCCAAGCCCCGGCCCGCCCACGGGTACCGGAGTGCGCAGGTCATCTTTCGACGTTTCGCGCGGTAATATTGTCCCAATGTGACCCCGATGACCAGCCGGGTTCTTACTCTGACTCTCCATGCCGTCCCTCTTTCGCTGTCAACACTCATATTTCAACTCGAACAACTTTACCAACATTCGCAACTCCTTCTCAATTTCAACATGTTGCTGGAGAAGTTGTATACTACCACGCAACAGGTATGACTTCGAAAAATGTCAATTTCTTCTCATATTTCGTGCATAGCGACACTGCACTACATTTGTCTTCGGCAATGAACTGATAACATAATGGATCATTATCAAATCGGGGGAATAAAATTCGGGGGTGGCTGCAAGTGGCGGTTCACGGTATGTGCATGAGGGATTTCGTCGTCAGCTTGCTATCCGGAAGAACAAGAAGATGATAATTCTAGCCATTACCAAGTCGGTTAGAAGGACAGTTATAGTATGAAATGCGTTGTTCTACTTGCAGCACCACTTATTCAATTTCAATAACTATGACATCAGGATTATTTCGAGTGGATTCATTATGGCGCGGAAAGTTTAGTTAATTTCGACGTTAACACAAAGTAGGACTAGGAGTATCGTTGAAAAATGAAAGTGCATCAAGATGGTCAATCGCCAAACGCGATTTTTGGTATGCGTATGATAAGCCAAGAATCAGTCTCTACAACATCATACATGCTCACATGGCATGATGAACAACATACGATCATTGGTTTTGATATATATATATAATCAGTACATTTTCTAGTATAGATACATACATCTTCAATATGCTCTCTACGCTGGCGAATAGAAGAACATATGCGTCCGATACATCAGCGCCAAAACTTTGGGTTTCATTTTGTCTCCTTCGATAAGATGAGTAAGTCAGAGTCGCGCATCAAAGTGATAAGGATCCTGCTCGAGGTCTGTGGATGATCATCTATGATACGATGAATGCGAAACTCGGTCGAAAAATGAACGGAAAGATCATTGATACATGTTTTGTTGTTGATACGATGCTAATGGTTGTGTTCGTTGAAACTTGAGAAACGGTAGGAGAGCTCTGTACTAAAAACCGCCTGTGTCATTTCTGTGCAAGGGAAGCGGATTTCTCCTAGCGTGATACCTGCATCTGACTCCCAGATTCCTGCAAGTTTCATTGACGTCGATCAGCACGGTCCTCTCCCGTCACAAGGCACTTACCTCCACCGCAGTCACTCTCATCTATTAAGAGGCGTTTTGGGTCGTTTGGTCATCACTGCCGGGTTCACCGACCGGCTCATGTTGACGATGCGCGAGGCCCCTGAATGGGCGGAGAAAAGGGTTCGTCCGAGCGTCGTATTCTCCCGAATATCAGTCTTATTCGCGGCTCTCCGAGTCCGGAAAAGCTCCACCGCTAGGTTTCCTTCTTGCGTCATATCCAAATACAGATTTCCGCCAAAAGTAGCCATCTGCGGCGGCTTGATCGTCAGTTGCCCAGCTCCAGATGATGATGACGATCGGATATCCAGCAAGGCACCGGACGAAGCAGATCGAAAAGGCCTTTTGAACCCGTCTACCTGAATCATCATATAATTCTTGTTCGTAGTAGATAAGAAGTGCCTACCGTGCTGTCATTATAGACTAGACTATCGAAGCAAATTGCTAGACATCGTCGGAAACAAGAGTAATTGTACGGGCATAAGGAGTGCCTTGCCAACAGGATTAAGCATGTTCCTGTGAAGACAAAATGTCGATAGACGAAAAAGCTAATATACATAGATGTACAACTTAGGAGAGGGAATATAAAAATACTGATTATGTGAATAGTATTGGAAATACCTTCATTAATGTTTCGAATAACTTAGCGTTCGAAATTGTTCCTGTGGCAGTCCGACCCAACTGGGTGACCATCCTCTGCCGCCGTTTCCATATATGGTCTGGCTCGCGCATACACTGTGGCCAGTCCACGGAGACGTAAGCCGAAATATGTACTTCGTCTATTCTCCGCCGCTGTTTAAACTTCTTCTTATTCTCGGAGGGTGCTGGTGACCTACTGCGGCGATCTTGACCACCTGTTTTTCCTGCATCACTCACGCTATCAGAGTGAAAACGTGCACTCTTGCGCGCACTCGCCTGCACCAGAGCTTCTACCTCTGCCTCATCAGGGTTGCTGGAAGACGGCCGCGGCGAAGGCTCCGGCGGGCCCTCTAAGTCCTGGTAGAAGCACAATGATCAAATCTATCAAGAATTAGCTGCTAACATGTAAGCTGCAACTTCTAGATCAACATCAATCAATGATGGAACATTCAGTGTTGTAGCAGGACTATGGACTTACTACAACCGCGATCTTATCATGAACAAATGGTTAGTAAAAAGTCTCATCTCATGTTACTGCTGCTTGCAATTCGTCGTCCTGAACGATAAGATGCCGATGTGCGTACGGGATGCGCAACATTGCCGCCGATAGCGGCATGTCTTCGTGTGCGAGCAATGCAGACATCTTCTCCTTCCGTATGTAACTCGGTAAGACTGGATCCCGCCCCGTTTGCATCGGTGTGTCTCCGGTGAGATCAATTGCCTTGAGGTCTATCTCACGGATGAACCCTAGCGGGGAACGCGATCTCGACTGAAACGCACTGCCATGACCGCCAGGACTGCTTCCGCCGCGGCCACTGTGCATTGGAGATCCTCCACCGCTAGGTCGCCCGCTCGGAGCAGGGGAGAAGATGCCACCTCGCGAACGGCCCACTGCGCTCATTGGCGACCGCGGCCGCGGTCGACTGGACGGCATGGGCGAACGGCCAGGACCTGATAGTACTCCAGTGCATATCATCTGCTTGCTACCTGCGCTCGTTGTATTCTGATCAGGAACAGGTGGATCGTCATTCTTCATGTTGATTGCACTCGCTCCACTTTGCAAAATCCTACTCGAGCTACCCCCTCCTGCACCCGGCTGCTCGCTCGCACCTGATATTCTGCCGATTCCTGCTGTCGGATCTGCCCGGTCCGCCTGCGCGGCGGCCTGTCGAAGATTCAAACGCAGATTCGGATTTCGCGGACTTGACGGGCTCTCATACTGCGATGCAACGCGACGTGGCGACAGTTTGCCGCGCGGTGTGAATCCATCGAGCGGGTGGCTCTTGCGGCCACGAAGGTGTGGAGACCGCGCTCGTCGTGAGACCGGTGAGGCACCACCACGGGTGGATGAACTTCCTGTGCGTGTGGTTGAAAAGCATTCACGCTTAAATTTTGTCGTCCACAAGATCTTCGAATGATCATTTCTTTGTATTTGAGTTATTGTTATTCCTCATTCAGATCATAACTTCATCAAACAACGCAGCAGCACACGCCTGCAAAACAATGAATTGGTTCTCCACCAACAACAAGTCGTATCTGTTTCTGTTGTTCTCTGCGTAGTTCAATTTCAACTTCTAGTTCTTGGAGTGCAGAAATACTTGCAGGCGATCCCAATGTTGACTTGTCGGCAGCATCTTCCTGCAGGAAATCGCATAAATCGTAGACTGTCATCGCATCTTGGAGCTCTTTTCCTGCGTGATACCTCGACTTGTATTCGAATGCGTCCGAGCTGGGAACCACCTTTCCTCCTTTAACGTGGTCCTGCTCGCGCTCTTCTGTCTCCAGGAGGAGGTCGATGTTGTCCTCGACGAGCTCGAAATGCGACAAAAAGAGCCGAACTCGCTTGCATCCGAAATCCACCCGATATTTCTTCTCATCTCGCGCCCCTGCAAATCGAAATCAAATATACAGTTCGTTGGATTTTTCGTTGGCTTCAGTTGTAAATGGTAAATTGGAGCTAACAAATTCACATACAGTTGAAGTTCGGTGAATTCGTTCTGAACCAGAAGATAATCATGTTGTAAGTGATTATTCCTTGCTACTTAAGACGAGACAAGCCGTAGTTGTACTCGCCTCCTCGAAAACTTTCTTTCGTATTTCGCCGACCGTCGCATTTCCGGAGAGCTCGAACACGAGATTGCCGCCACCGAGCGAAAATCTGTGCACGATGATCTTCTTCGTCTTACTCGAGGAAGCTTCCTGCTCCATTATGCACTCACAAGTCCCATGTGCCTACGGGAAATCGGGCAAACAAGTAATAAAGGAAGTCCACCTCAGCTGCTCTTTTAGCCTTCCCTTTCTTGTAGTTTAACAGTAAAGGCGGAATTCGTGAGTCACAATTCGGACAAGTATGTCGTCCTCGCGTTTCGAATTTGGACAACAACAATATTTCTTCGAATGAGGATGAGGATGAGAAGGAGCTCGTGGGAAAACTTCTTCTGCTTGACGAGTCAACAAGAACTACAGGAGCAAGAGGAACGCACACAACCGGAGAGTATACTTTGAGGGGCTGCAGGTACATCGAGATTTTGCTTTGGGAGCCAGCTGTCACAAACAAGCTACATCAGTTAACATAAGCTCTCTTTAAAAGGCAAGACAAAGTCACTTGCTACAGATAACGTTGGTCCACAGATGGCCTTTACCTTCGACACGCTTTCCCGCTGGACGAGGCGTTGTTCAGATGCCGCGACTGCACCGCATAGGTCCTGTCTTATCTCTATCATCTTGGTGTAGAAGTAAAAAGACTAAGACATTTTATATTATTTATTTCATTCTTTTGACTTACTACAACATACTTATGTGGCTTGTGTTCCTCAGTGATTTTTCTCTTGTGCAATGCAACAATAAACAGACAGCAAATGCTACGAATCTTCAACATAAGAAAAGCACCAAGATGGGTCGCTTCACTCATGTATCTCTTTGTTTTCGTCTCCATTCCCTTCCGAGTTTTGCTCCATCTTCGCCCCTCCCGAAGAGGATTCCTTGTTGCTCTCGAAAGCCAAAGTTTTTGCATCAAAAAAGTACTCCTGCATGATTCCGTGGCGCGGCACTGCACTCGCACTGGCACTAAAGAGCCAAAAAGCCAACTTGCTTACATAAACCTCTTCCCGCATCCGGACACCACTTGGAAATCGGGATTTTACTACATTATCGACGAAATACCGCGCCAGTGACGCCATACTCGCAAAGGCTTCCGCCGTGTGATGCACACCACGCAATTCGAAATTACCTTTGTCATACGGCTCAAAGTACTCGAACAGGTTTTTTTCTGGATGGAATTGCACCGCGACAAAGGGGAACTCCTTCGCTTCTGCCATAGCGACGAAACTCGTATTCTTACGATCTTGACCAGTTGCAACAACATGCCAAAAATCATGCAGAAAGTCGGACGCTGTTCGTGAGGTGGTAGAGACGCTTACAGATACAGCATCTGATGAAGAAAGTGGCTCGACTGCATTAGAGGATTCATCTACTCCAGTTTTCGCCGCCCCTTGCTCCTCCGCTTCGTGTGACTCTCCAGTCCTTCTTGCACCAGGAGCAGGAATGGCGACTCCCTTCACATGCATGTTTACCGTGACTGGCTTTGTCATCAGCGTCTCCTGTGCGTGCTTCGGCAGCGAAGTCCAGACAGGGGTTGTCGCTGCCTCACTTGCAAGCGACAACGGCAGCAGTAGTTTCTCGGCATCCACTTGTATTAACGGAATCAAAGTGTCGGAAGTATCTCCACTTTTGAGCCCGCTGTAGCTGAGGAGCTGTTCAAAACCCAAACAGGTTCCCCACAGCGGCAAACGATGTTGCTTCGCGTGCTCGAATATGCGCAGAGACGCACGTCCGTACTCACTCCGAATCGGGTCAATGTCAGCGCCGCCACCGGCGAAGAGGATTCCACTTAGTTGCGGGAGAACTACATCCAGTGTCTCCTTCGGCCAGTCGTACAAAATGGGCACCGGCCGCGCCCCCGCTGCCTCCAGCCACTTGACATAGGACGCGGCTATGTAGGATGTCCTGCTACCTCTGGCATTTTCAATCACGCCATCTCTGGGTGACATAGTAGAAGCGACGGTGCCTTCTTCGGAACCCGAAGACAGAGTTGGTGTGCCATGTCTCATTGACCCAGCAACGCCATCATCAGCATCGATAATATGCACAGGCTGCGACACAATACCGATGATTGGCATGTATGCATCGCCCAGGTGTGGTGCGAGGGCCACAATGGCGACACAGTGAGGAAGGACGCGGGAACCTTGGCTCATTATGATCTTTGTATTTGTCATTCTTGCAAATAACTAAAAATTACTCTATCTGGTATCATTTTATCTACGTTTTTGAAAAGCTTTAACTTTTTACTGTTTCTTGGGAATTCAGTACTATCTTCAAGGCGAATATTGTTCGATGTATCTGAAAAATACACCTTTCTTTCTTCAGCTGCGTCTAAACAACCGAGTATGACTAGCGATTTCGCTTACTTCGCTGTTCTTTTGGCTCGACGTTAGGTTGTGTCATAAAAATGAAAACTACTGCCAGGAACACGCGGCGATATGACGTTCGCACAAGTCCTTGCTTCAAGGATGCCTTGTGTCATGCAAGAGGCAGTCTGTCGTTGTGCGCGTGCTGTGTTGGAAATGGAAAGTATGCGCGGGAAGTCGGCATAAAGCAAATGGGCTAGGGTCTTGGGTATTTGAACATTACCCGTCACACGTCGCTCCAGGCAAGTATTAACTCAGGGAGCAACCAATAGTGATAATCGACTGCAGCCATTCTTCCCTGATCAGGCCAGGACACTTGCGGACTGCTTAATGCTCACAGACTCATCTTTGTGTCTGATCTCGTACGAGCTCGCCCACTCACCACGCGCATTCACGGTCCAAACCTGAATATCCCCCGACTCGGGACTCAGAGTCAACATAGTGCCGGTCATATTCCAGTTACCGCGCCATATCAAGTCCGGGCCTTCGCAGAGCACACGAAGCTGTAATTATAGTAAATTGGGCGATTTATCATACATGGGGAACAAGTTGTAATTTGAATTTGATCTGCTTTCCTAAAATTGCTGTGGTACTGAATGAGAGGGTGCAGCGTAACTCCTTAACGAGCTGCAAGAACAAAAGGCTCTTGCTGCTCAAACTGAGCACTCCAATATCATAAAACGGAAACCATGAAGTTTCATTTCTCCAGCTATTTTGAATATCAGGTTGTACCACAGTGAGCTTTGTCTGCTCGGGCCCTGTATCAAATCGCCACAGCTTCGCGTCCCTACCGCAAGTCACAAGAAGGTCATAGGGTCGGCAAAGGTTTGGCGAGAATTGGACATCTTTCACAGATCCAGGCTCTGCGTGGTGACGCTCACTATGAAGCTGCTCCCATTTCCGTACGTTTTTGGTGTGAATGTAAACCTTCCCATCAGTCCCGACCTATTTGTAGGTGGAATCGAAAATGATGATGCATGAATGCTAAATCGAGTAAAATCGCGATGTTCGTCGTCAATTGAAATGGAAGGCGAAAGATGACATTGAACAAAACCAGACAACAGCACCATAGACAAAGGAACAAAATAGGCAAGATAAAAGAACAAGACATGCGACGTCGAGAAAGAAAAATGAAGTACCGCTGCGATGTATTCAGCGTATATGTCTGGCGACCAACTAAGTGCTTGCACACCTTCCCGACTGTTGGATATACAGTAATCCTCAGTCAGCCAGTCTCCAAGGTTAAGGGCGTCTGGTGCTTCGTACACTCGCACAAAACCATCTAAGGACGCCGACGCCATCTTCAAGCCGTGGTGTCGTGGAGCAAAGCGCACGTCCACAACTGCTTTCGTCGCATCGAGCCTAGTTGTCAGGATCAGGAATAGGTCAAAAATGTATTAAGTAAGAAGAAAAGGCGAAAATCGCGCTCGCACTAGATCTAGAGGTCATTACATAAAGAATAGTCTTCATTAAGACTTCTTCCAACCTAGTAGTACTAAGCACCAAATTTCTTACAACTCTTATTCATCACTATTTATTCCGCGTAGTTTCTTGTTGAGCCGGAATTGTACCTCGACGCTCGCTTTTTCCAGCCTGACCGCTCTCCGTAGGTTCTTTCTGACCAAACATTGACCGCGCGATCCTCTCCGCATGACACGAAAACCCCAGGGCCAAACTCTGGGTTGGCCCAGTCTAATCGCCATATTGGCCCACTATGCGCGCAATCTATTGTCGCTATTTCCTTCCATTCCAGCTGGGTGTCGTCTGCCGCTGAGTGGCTCAGTATGCTACTGCCTGGGCCGGCTCCAAGACCTGCCGGTCCGCCGAAGCTTTTTGACAGCGCAGCAAAAGAACCTCCTGTTTGTGCAGTACTTGGTGTCGCTGCTTCCCTGGGAAAGCTGTCAGCAACTGCTTTCTTCTCCCAAATCGAGATTTTTTGCCTCGACGTGCAGAAGGCAACGCGAGTGCCGAAGTAATTGAAGGCCACATCATGGATGTAGTCCGTGTCGCTGCCGACTTGCAAGTCAAAACCACGACTAGACGTAATCATTCTTTCAATGTTTATCAAAAAAATCCAGAAGTAGATGTAGAAATTGCCATAGTATAAATATTAATTGAGCGAATTATATTTATCAATATTCGTGGATAAAAGTAAGTAGATGAAGCACAAGTAAGTAATTGATTGATGGAGGAGTATTAACCAAAAGATTTACCAGTGCGGATGTTCATGCCGGCGAGCATGACAATACAATACAGGGGCACATCTCCATCCGAAAAAACGGAAACAAGTAGACGCACATCAATTCTCGAGAATCCTGATGATCAGAAAAATTCAAAATAGCAAGAACATCGAGTCTACATGTAATAGCGAGCAAAATTTTCGGCCTCAAACCAGGTGGTGAACGTGTCGTATTCCAAACGAAGGACACACGACATAGTATTTTCGTTCTGTAATGTCTGATATCGTCTCCGTCATGATCCAGCTAAATTACATCCGATCACAGTCCTGAAAAACCTTGACTCGCTAAGGTAGGATCGGTTCACAGCCAAAAGGCTTCTCTGTAATTTCCATCTTTACCAGGTTTTTCTGTACATGGTCCACAAAACCCGTGTGCATGAAGAGGCTGGAGACGGACCAAGGATTGTTCCGTGTAGTGGAAGAGCCCATCGGAGTTTCGCCCATGCTTTTTGTCGGGTACAAGAAAGGCTCCTGTAAGGCCTCAAAAATTTCGATCACAATGTTTGGTCATTTTGAATTTTTATGACGCTAGTTTCTTGGAGGTGCTAGTGGTGCTTTGATTGTAGTACTTCAGAAATCATTGGCGACGTTCTGGGTGCATACAAAAAAAAGTTCAAAACACAAAATTCTTGACGAAGTGCTAGCTGCGAGTTTTTTCATGTCTCGCAAGAGGGACAGGAGGGGGCTCATGTGTCGATGTCTTCAAAAACCTCCTTCAAGCAATTCGTATCCGAAATATCCTCGTTCTCTGCCACGCGGTCCAATACCTGTATGACTTTGCGCAACTCACTCGGGACTGGTGCAGCAGCAGAAACCTCAGAATCGGAGACAGGTTCACGCAACGTCATTCGCCAGCAGTGGAGAAATAACCGAGGACACCAAGAATTGAGACACCGCTTCGCGCGTCCACGTATGGGGTCATACTTTGCGTCACCTACGAGCGGATATCCGGCAGTCTTCATGTGGACACGAATCTGGTGAGTTCGACCTGTCTTTGGAAAGCACAACATGAGCGAATAGTAACTAGACTGGGCAGTTGCAGCTGGCCTCTGAGAGGACAGAGGACCACCTTCTTCTTCGGAGGAAGAAACGCCGTTCTCCGAAAGAGCTCCGCAGCTCGATGTGCGCGTCTTTTCTGAGGACATTGAAGGACGCGATGATCTTGAACTCGAACTTCTGAGGGACCTCCTTCTTTCCTCAAGAACAAGACTGTCAGGTGGAGAATCTTTAGACAGATTTTCGGTTTCAACAACACTTCTTGCACGAGTAGGAAGCTTTTTGTTTCCCTTTTCTTTTGCTTTCGTAGTTATACTGCGTGTACTCTCCATTCCATCAGCTAATCCAGAATAGTGCGCCAAACACAGGAAGTTCGTCTGTGCCTCTTTGCCTTTGTAGCTCACATGCGTGCGACCTGAAGCGGTGGTTTGCAACCGGTAATCGAGCCTCGTCTGTTCTCCCGACATCGGAACCCTGCCATTCACGAGACACAAATATGACTTTTCAACTCTTCTGGAACGAAATTCTTCCTTTAGAAACTCTGAACTCGATGTGTCGATTGCTGTAACCAGCACGCCACTAGTACCACGGTCGAGACGACTCACGCTGCGACAGTCCGCAATCTTGGCTAAATACGCGATAACCTGCTCCGTACTCACCCCTGCAGGCTTATTCGCAATGAGCAGCGTGGGGGACTGGTAAATAAGATCAATGTGCTGGTAGTGCTGGGTGGCTGTCACCGTTGCGTTCTTTTGCCTTTCATCACCTGGACGGCCGTAGCAGGGTTCTCTCGGGCGATACCCCGCTGTGGTGACGGTGGCAACGCCGTCGCGGCGCGTAACCTCGCTTTCAGAGTTATCATCTGTGTCCTGATTCGTATTCGAAGTGTCGATACCGTCATGTCTCAGCGACAAGTCATAAATGTTGCGATTTTTCTCGCTTGGAGTCGCGAGATAAAAATTCTCGAATGCCTTTAACAGTAACATTTTCAGGGATCGCCCACGTCGTAGGCGCTGCACCCTAGAATCCCGACCTATGCGTGACAGCATATCATCAGTAAACAGCCTCGGCGCAATTGCTCCATCCATTTCACTGGTGCTGTCTTTACGCAGCTTCGCCCAGTCTACAAGCTTTGAGTCCAACAAATGATCCCTAAGTAGCCTCAAATCTGTTACTTCATTTTCGTCACCTGTCGTCCAGTTTCTGGCCTCATCTTTTCCTTCAAGAAAACCTGCAGCAACTCGCAACGAGTCCACACCTTTTGCCGTCGACTCGACATGATTCATCTGGTCCAAAACAAGCGCATCAAGACACGGACATTCTGGGAAAATCCCCTGTTTATCGCACTCTGTGCGGTTCGGGTCGTCAGCAACTGTCTTGTTCTTCCGTTCGTCGCCACTTAAGGTTTCTTCGCTCACAGTAAACCCCCTCCCTCGTAGAATGACTTTGAGTCTGGACATCAACGTTACCCACCAGCAGAAGGAACGCCCAAGCGCTTTGCACTGCTCGACATCGCGATAGAGTGCATTCTCAACTGGGTGCAGCAATATATGGTGGCTCAGTTTCCGCTTGATTTGCCTCTCTTTAACCAAAAAGGCTAATGGAACTGAGCAGCCTTGTGTATCCGAGACAGACGATACCACGGTGTGCTTCCTCGCGTTAACTTTTTTCACTAGCTCCTTTCGGAAGAACTTCCTTCCAGCGACTTCCACTGCGTTGACGAGCTCTCTTTCGGTTGCTCTAAGGCGCCTCCCAAGGTCATCAGCGATCCACTGCGGTGAAGTTCGCACAACGGAGCAGGACCCTTCCCGCCCAACGCAAACCAACCAGTCCCGGGAACTCCCAGAGCTAGCACACACTTTTGTATCAATGTTTTCGTCTTCAGCCAGTGCACGATTAACATCGCTTGCATCCTCCGCCCGCTTTTCTATTCGCAAGAGATCGCAATGCTGTCGAACAGCTTCCAACAACCGACAGTCCAAAAAACGCTTCCGTAAAGGAGGATACGCTTCGAAAAGCAGGCTCGCCGGCATGCTTCCCCCTTGCAGATGAACACACTGCACAACTATCTCCATGAGGCTCCGTGGTATTTCTCGGAGCTTGGGATCGAGGCGCTGTCCCGCACAAGGAACACCCAGCGACTCCACCGAGTGATCCGACATGGTCATGATGTGCCCTAAATATTTTTCAGCAGTTCAGTACGTGGCTGCTTAGCAAGGACAAGAAGAAAATGTAGAACAGTTTTCATCTGTAAACATTCAAAGATCTAAAAGAGCCTGCGTGAGAACTCACTCAGACACATTCTATGTCATTTGTTGCTCGCATTTTTTCACCTTCCTCAGGTTGGACAGACAATACAAGAAAACTTCGGGAATCTTATCCCACTCGGCTGCAACCTTGATTTTAATTCCAGCCGCTTCCACCTTTTCCAACTCACACATAAGGACGGGCGCGGCATAATACCTCGTCCTAGATACTTTTCTAGAGTCTAGACGTCCTTGCGAAACTCTAGTAGATGTGATTCAATTTATGAAATCGATTCGAACTGTCCAAAAATACCAACCACGTAAAGGTGGAACGATTCCCAGCGGCGACAGCTGCGACTCTTGCTACAAAGCGCTTTCTTTGTGTGTGTGATAGATGATCTCCTGGTGGAAGCGTCTTCTATCAGGTGGGATTAGGTTCCCATATAAAAGAGTGGGGGGCAAGGTCAGTCTTTCTTCGCTCGCCTTACGCAAGCAAGGTTCCGCCCGGGCAGAACGCTGGGGTACTAGCAACCAGAGCGTCATGGTCGCTTTGAAATCAAGAGTACGAAATCACAACCAGGTCGAATGAACAAGTTAGACATGAGTAATAATTAGTGTATGATTGAACAATATGCTGACAGTTACAACATCCAACATTTATGATTGTCGGTGAGATGTATACCAATATTGTCATAGCGATCCGAGATCCAGTTCCAGCAAAAATGCTACGAACTTGATCAAATGAACTGGCCTGCTACAAGCACGACAATATTTGTAAGTCGGCCAGCCAGAGCCAGCTACAAAGAACGGACATCTTCTGATCAGTCAACATGATCTGGCACTAATAGAATTATCAAAGTTAGGCTTTACAATCCTCTTGGAGCTTACATCAATCAACGCGCCGCCTTTGCTTTCGAGTGTACAGTGGCATATCCTGTTTCATTTACTTTTTCGTCAATTAAAAGATCATAGTCGACATGATTACGATCCGCGATATACAAATAAACGTCGTTATTGGGTCTATGCGTTAACTTGGATGAACTTCTTGCGATCTTGAATCCACGTGTTCGATCAACTCCTGCACACTGTAGGGCAGAATATGTCTCTACAGACCATCCACTTCTACCTGAAAGTCCTACTTAGATGGATAGACAGTTCAGGTTAGCTTACAACTCCTCCTTTCCCTTCTTCGCTGGCTTGGCGCGGGGGAGGAACTTCGGTCGATCCGCGCGCAGGTACGTCACACCACCGCTGATCTTCTCGACCATAGCTCCGACACTCTTCGCGGTAATCGCGGTTCCACTGCTGACCCGCACGTACGACAGGAGACCTTCGTGATTGATAAATAAATATTTCGTGAATAAAGTAGACGCAAAAATTGATACTGAGTGATCGTCAAAAAAGGACGAAGGGGGACATAATTTAGGAAATCCTATCACTCTTCCTCAAACTGCTCAAGCACATTCGTGTCAAACGATGGATTTGCGAGAGTGGAAATCAACCATCTAGCTCGAAAACTTAAGCTGCTGATGATTAAGTTCAAGGTTTAAGCATCGACCTAGGAATATGTATTAAACTAGGAGTACCTTCCTCGCGCTTCTTCTTCGGGTTCGGAGGCTTGACGAAGACCATAGTCGGGTATGTGATGGGCTCGACATCCCGGTCCTCCTTTTCTGCGGTTTGCTTCTCCTTTTCTTCGATTGTCTTCTTAAATTCAGCCTCTTGCGAGACATCCATCCACATCCAATTGTATTTGATACCACGATCGCTCTTCGGTGCGAATTTCGACTCGAAGCTGACCAGCATATCGGCGGCTGCGAATTCGAGGTATAGAGAAAATTGGTCAAGGATTTGTCTCGTGTAGTGTCACAGTCATGCTTGTTCAACTTAATCTTCCTCTTAGAGACACTATAAAATAGAAGGCCAATAATTTTCAGGTGTTGCAATTATTTCCTGCTACCGAGTTAGATATTAATTATGTTCAGCGACCCTAAAAATCACAAATAGAGCAAAACATCTTCGCATCAAGAAGTTGATTTAACAGTACCCTTATCCTCTATCTTGCCCTCGGAGAGGTAGATCGCGCAGATGCTGCTCTGCTTGAAGCACAGCTCGTTAGAGCTTTTCAAGTGGATCTCTCGCACCTTCTCGTATTCGACTTCCTCAGCGGCTTCTTCAGTGGTTCCATCCTTACCCTTAACGGTATCTCCCATACCGGACTCGCTGTTGACGTTGATCCACTCATGGAGGGCCATGTAACTGAGATCCTTCTCCTTGTACCAAGTGTTTTTGCCCTTGCTAACCATCATGACAGCCGGAAGCTTCTTCTTCTTCGCTCCGCTCTCGCTAAGCTGTTGATGTGCAAGGAAGAAGGGGAATTTTCGCCCTCAATGATTTACATTGATTTATATATTCATCAGTATAATCAGACCAAAGGTGACTACAAAAACACACCGACCCATGGCGTATTCGTTTCTACTGTCAATGTCAATCATCACAAAACAATCATAAATTACCACATCCTCTTGATCCGGCCCGACGAAAGCGAATTCGACTGTGCGTGCGAAGACGGTATCCGTAGACAAAGCCTTCAGGATTGTTGGCGCTTTCTTCTTATCAGAGAAGAGGGTAATCTTTGGCTTTGTCGGATTCTTCATCTTGAATTGTCTGAATTCGTCAGCACTCTTCGGCATCGATATCTTGTCCGACGGAATCACTGAGGATTTATTTATCAAAAAAATTACAATTGAAACTGATGAGTAGACTGGAAGTTCTTGTATGCATGTTGAAATATTTTTTTCGAAACAAAAGCTAGACGGTCGATGTTGTAGTTGCTTGCAACATATCATCCGCGGCGAGCTTCGGCAAAACTAATTCTCTTCTTCAAATAAAAAAATTAAATGATGCGGAAATAATTTTGAAAAGTACGTTTGTAGAGTTGCTTAAGGATAGCTTCGGATTCCATATCGCCTTCGTATTTGAAGTGCGGTCGTGGTGTCTGCGGATAGATCTGGACATGTGGAGTGCTCGTAACTCCGACCCGCTCGCAGTGCTTCGCTGCGTCATCACAATCCATTGCTGCCACTTTCAGCATTTCTGGAGGAAAGAAAAATACAGATGATAGGACAGGAAGTAGAGAGAAAGATGAGACAAGATACCTCGAAAACCCTCTCAAGATGATACGAGAGCTGACTAACAAGGCAGCGCCAGAAACGTGTGATGGTCCATGTGCACTATCAGCAACTTATGCCTATTCATTCATGCCCATGCACACAACAACAACAGTCCAATCGAAGTACTACAGAGTCCAGCCAAAAATTAATGTAGAAAATACTTTTCGTCTTGGTGGCCACCTCGTTGTATTTCTCGATAAACGCCTTGTCTTCTTTGCTGCTTCCCTTGAAATACAATACAGATGATACCGTGAGCGGGAGTGATGTACCTGAGAGCATGAAGAGCATTAAATTTTTCATCCTACTTCTCGTGTTAGCAATAAAAGAAAGACTACAGTGCATAAATGTGGTGCAGCATATTCAACACAAGGATCCGGCGTACACATCGGGTATAATTCATTGCGCAGCACAAGCAGTAGTTGTCTGTGCCGACTTATCGGCTTGCGACCATCATTCACTAGTAAAAAATTCATCTCGCCTGTGCACCACCGCATGCATCGCAGTGGAGCAAACCCTTGTCATATTTATCAGTTGATGAAAGATCGGCCAGTCGTACAGTGCTACATCTTGATGCGCACTTGTTTGTACTGTTCGTAGTGGGTAGTACCAATGACGCTATCGAAATTCCTCGGGTAGAGCTCCTGAATATCGTGCTTCATAGCATCGATTTGCGCAGGCTTCTTTTGTGCGGCCGCGACTCCTGCGAGCGCGAGCGCAGCAACGGCTTTGCTTATTGCCATCTTTATCGTATTACTCTGTCTACTCCAACAACTCAATAATTAGGAAGACAAAAAATATACGGGATAGCACTCTAATCTACGAAGGTAACGTTGGGGATTTTTCACGTGCAGAAGTTTATGAGGTGGGACAGGGGTTTAAACCCGAACAAAAAGACACAAAAACGTGCAAACGAAAGCACGACGAAGCTTAGGAGTCTATTGCAGGCAGCACTTGCAAGGTCATCGAGTAAAAGCAAGAAAAAATAAAGAAAGGTCAATGCAATGGCACCAAATAAGACGCCCAAAAGCATCCAAGACTTGCAAGAAAGAAACCAATCTACTTCAACGAGCCAGAACTTGGACTTGCAGCCTTGCGTTTCCGCTTGATGAGCGGTGTATTCCAGGACGAAGTGATATTACTAGTACCAAACTCATGTAGATTTGAATTCCTATTTCCTCACAACATTATAAAGGGCTATCGGCTCACATTGCACGCGTGATCTACCTGTAGTCGGTTCACCAGGGATCGAGCGTGGAAATTCACATTCTTTCAGCACCTGTACGATCAAAATTAAGCGAACATTATTGGATCTTTCCTGAAAGGAATTCACGCATCAAAAACATTCTGGATTTTGATTTCACAATGTGTGATAGATTGGACGGAGGTGACTGATTTTTTTTCATTCTTGTCGCCTCGCTAACCATATGGCTACGGTGAGCGTCAGCGTCAGACACTGGGAAAGACGTCACTCCATCGGCAATCGATTGTCTCATTCTCTTTATGTCAGCGGAGCGCTTGTCGTCGTTGCTTACGTGGACTAGATGAACACATCACTCGCGGCAAAACGTGAACAAGTAATTAAGGAGCGCCACCGCAATGATTATTACACGGCAAAGAAACGGCTCATCTCGGTGCTCAAGGCATGATCATTAATTTTCATTGTCATAGTTCGTGTGTCAGTTCTTGGACTTCTGGTTTTTGAGAAGCGTAATCCCATTGATGCTCGCCTATTTTTTTGGGAATGGTATATCGGTCGAATATACAACATCATAGAACCGCATAGATACTGTCGTGGCCCCGCACATTCATTCTTGCGAGCCTGCCAACCTATCATTATATATATATCATTATGTCTCACTAATTATCGTTAAGTTTTCGTCGATGAGTGTGTTATAGTGCTGCCAGAAATTGCAAACCAGAAACCATCACTACTAACTCACTACTACTAGTAGCATCACCTGAGCACCTGTTGTCTGTGACTGTGAGATGTAAAGCAAACTAATTATTCGCGGTGGAAATCCAACCAGTCGGGTAATCATCTTGATGCAAGAAACAGCAGGTGCCTAGTTTTCGTATTCTCGTTCACGACGATCCATATCTATAATTACATCACGACTGAATGGGACTAGATCGCAAGTTCTCGAAGTACAGACTTCGGGGGCTGGCATGGCATCTATGTCTATTCTCTTGCATAAGCATAATCTTTGTAGAATGGGTCATCATAGTCATGCTCTGTGTGTCTTCTGTCGTCAGTATCTTTTGAAATGAAACCTATGTTGGCAACGCCTTCGATATACCCAATTGAATGGCGGCACCCACGAGGATTCCTGTAACCAATGCTGTGCTCACCGCAGGGCCCAAAACACCCAGTTCTTTGTCTGATTGTGCCTTTTTCCCGCTCTTCATAAATAGGTTATTGGTAAAGTACCCCTGGGTGAGTCCAAAGAAGAGCATGAGGATAACGTGCAGTGAGAAAGGCACGCCAAACAGCGCAAAGATGTAAAAGAGTGGCAGCACCACAGCGCCGCGGATCAGCACGCCCACGAGAAGGAACGTCGTCTTGTGTATCGTGAACGGAAAGACGCGCTCCTCTTCGTCCGTCTGCTCGTCTTGTTTGTCGATCAACATCGCACCCTCTTCTTCTTGTGTGTTTCGCTTACCACGACAGGCACAGCAGCGCCGAGGACAACTGATCGATGGTATAAATCGGCCAATGGCGTCGCCAACTTGAAAAATTGCATGCAATACCTGCCAATATGCCTCGTTGCTCAGCTCAGCTGGAATTGTGCCGCTCTTACTCCACAAAAACACGACGGACGGGAAGACAATGAAGGTAATCACGAACTGTAAAAACATGGCCAAAATAACCTTCCAGCTGCCACCAATGATGGAAAAGAAAGAGCGTTCTCCGCCCTTAGCAGAATCTTTAGGAGCTCCTGCTGTGTTTCCACTTCCTCGTTGTTGTTTCACCTCGTCCACGTTCAATACACCCGCGTCCTGAGCATCGACCATTTGATAGTTTGCCTGTGCGAAGTCTTCACCCTGAGAGTCCCAGTTCGCGCCACTGGGGGGATTGCGTGTCTTCGCGACCATTGTGATGTACTTGCGAAACACAAAGACGTAAAATAAGTAGTACAGAGTGGCGAACAGTCCATTCGCAGCATACAGCCACATGCAGAGAATCTTGCTTGGCTGGAAACTCTCCTGCAACGCGAAAGCAATACTGTGGCAAGAATGGTTGAAGTGGTGAGTATTCTCTACTCGAAAAACTGAAATAAGCGAGTAACTAATTTAGATAAGAATCTCAGATACTCGGTTAATGTATTTGTTACAACTCGCTTATTTTCAGTTTTCGATTAGGAAGAGTACTACATCATGTGTTTCTAATTTATATGATAAATCCAAATCATACGTAGAAATACGTGATGAAAGGAAAAAAAATATAATCTATCATGAATAAAAAGCGGGAGCCTGCTGTCTCATAAATGGAAATTGAGAAGTACCCAAGCAATGTGGCCGGCCACGCAGCCGCAGCGCATCCTAGGACGTACGCCGCGAAGGCAGACGGCGTGTTCAGCGACGCGGCGAGGGAGCTCAGGCATCCCGCCAGCCAATTTTGCGCCAATCCTAACAAGAGCAATGAAGCAACGCCTAACCCGAAGCTCTCGAGACGAACAGCTAGGATCATTGTCGGAGCAAAGGAGAGCGTAAGACCGGCAAGCGCGAACACGAATCGCCCGTGGAAAGGAGCCCAGCGGCAGGATCCCTTGTAGCGTCGCAGATTCGTAATCAGCACATAGCTCAGACTGCCAACAACGCAGGTGGCGGCGTAGGGTAAATTCATAACGGAACCCCAATGTTGTCCGAACACTTTTGTTTGCAGGTACTGGACCAGCACAAGGTGCGTCGAGAAGCCGCAAAGCTGGAGCATGCCACCGAAAAAAAGCGCTACCCATAACGCAGTAGGCAGTCGCCGTTGCTCGCTTCCATCTTCGCCTTCGTGCAGGCTCACTTCTGTCAACCGAATGCCGCCACTTCTTAGATTCCCTTCACCTGCCGCTCCCGCCGCTGCTGAACGGCTGGTAATTGGTAAAACCTCCCCATCATCATCAACATCCGCTCGCAGAGACGTCACCTGCGCCATGGAGCCGAAGACTTCATGTCTTCCGTCCTTTGAGACTACCGACATTTTTTTGTGTTTGGGGAAAAAGCGAAAAGAATCGAGATCGCAAAGCACTTATTCTCAAACCTGCAAGAAGTCGACGTGCAATTCATAAATCCAACAGCAAGCAACGCAAATGAAAATGGACTGCGCAAGGGCAAGAAATAAGCTACGATCTAGAATAAGAACCTAGATAAATATTTTCATCCTCATTGCATTGATTACAATTCAACAGTCACGACGACAACATGCATCACACAATCATCAGAGGAGACACAAAACGATACATGCATTGATGGTGATTTACTGAGTGATCACTCAATTTCGATAAACATCTTCTCTCAAGTACAATCCAGTTTGTTTCTGAAAAGATCAGAACTGCGGAGGAGTGGATCAAAGGATAATGAAATGATGATGGGAAACAAATCAGTCCTCTACCTCTTTTGGTCTTGACTTTGATTGAAACTAACAATGTAAAGTAAGTATCTCTCTTCAATCTTTTTGATCGGGCTTCGCCGAGTCACAGAATTTGAAGAACAACAGATGATGTTAGTAGATCGAGATACCGAGTTGCCCTTATAGATGATTGCTCGTGTTAAGACAAATCTAAACTGACCTCTGCCGCTCACAGTGTAGATGGATACTCACACTCACGTACACATATGAATCTCTTTCTCATAAATCATGACAGATTCTCGGGGTCATCGCACTCAAATACAATCTAGTTTTGACCTTTCGGTCTCTCATCTCGGTAGCGCACCAAGAAAACGAAAAGCCCAGATCTACAGAACAAGCAACAAGCGTTTCGCACGCCTCGTCTACCCATCACTCTTTCACTCTAACCACAGAAGTCTTCTAACTTCATTGTTGTGGCTGTATAATTATGAATACAACTGGATGGAGGACTTCACAATCAGAGAGCCCAAAGCATACTTTTTCTTTTCAGCAGGTCACTGTGCAATCGTCTATTCAATGCAGAAATCGGGTCACTAATCGCTCAAAAGTTGCCGCTCTGTTCAGCATGTCAACAATGATCATCAGACATCGATGCCGTGATGATTGATTAACCATTTTTCACTATGTTTGAGCTACCCACGACGTTAGAAGAGCGCAAGACTTCTATCGAAATCAGAGCTGGCGAGACGCGCCCTACCACGAGATTGAGTGTCCTTTGCGGTGGCTCGCAGTTCTTCCAGCATTGCCTCCTTTTCCCTCGCGAAAACGTCAGTCTTGGCTGCCGGTGCCTCCCACGAAAACGACGACCGGTCAAGGTAATATTCTGTCGATGTCAGAGATGAGTCTTGGATATTGAAAAGATAAGCTCATTGAATCACGGAGCAAAGGCGAACCTCTATACCTACTCAGCCGCCAAAACAGGAAGCCAGTGACACTACGTGCTGGGGTTCAATGATTGGCAACGCATCAAGAAGAAAGGATAATTAACGATAATTTCAATTAACTCTGACATCAAGAATCGAGAAGTACTTTCCGCTGACTTCCTTCCCTCGCGCTGTCTCGACACGTTTTCCTCTTGTTCGCACTGTAGAAGCCTAGGTCTGGCAGCTCGCAGAACTTGAAACTCGACGAAGTTTGGATCGTTTTCATTTTTGCTCCCCAAGCTTGATCTAGACTTCGACGCACTAGGCTTTCCGCCTGTTGCCTTAGCAAGCACCAACTCCGCTTCACTGTTCCCTGCATTATTGCTCCTTCTAGCTCTTGCTCCAAGAGTAGCTGACTTCCGAATTACGACGTCCTCCGTCAACTTAAAATGCGTCCCATGCTGTTTTGCCAGTGCGCGCCGCTGCCCCTCTGTCAGCTGGATACCCTCGTGTTGCGAAATTTTGTGCTTCTTGCCCTCTACATCGTACATGGTCGTCTTACTCTCGAAAACTGCAGGCCTCGAAGGTCTTCTACTTTGCAATTTCCTGGCTCCTGTTTTTGACAGGTCTGTCTCACCAACTGTAGTGCTCTTTTTCCGCGTTAACAGTACCCCTGGAGGTGCTTGTTTTATCACTGGCGGCGGCGGACACAGTGAAGCCGCTTGCAGTCCTCCTGCTGTACTTGGTGAAGGCCCATCGCGTATGCCCGACCCCGCATCTCTCCCTTCTACTTCTTCGCGTGGATAGTTGTAACCTCGGCTTACACTTCGTCCATTTGCAGTCACGACGTCCCGTAGATTTGCAGAGCGCACGCGCGCATCCGCCTCTCGATAGACAATTTCTCGGACTGAAGGTCCTCGACGCCCGCGGTCGGGGTTGGCGACGCCAAACTCAGACCCATAAATCTCGGTTTCGAACTCCCGCAGTTCAAGCCCGTGCGCCGATCCGAGGAACTCGAGACGCTTTTGCAGGTTCTTGCGGAAGCGGCGAGCATCGCGCATGCTCTGTTTTCGAAGTCCGCGCTCTTCTCGCAGAAGGGTGCGACGTCGTGCGCGATCCTCTCGGCGCTCGCGCTGCGCCACAAACGCTGCCTCCACGTCGTCCATAATCTGTTCCCCTCCAGCGCCGGATAGCGACCCAAAGCCAGCGGCACCATCCATATTCACCCCCTCATGGTAGTTGCGAAGATGCTCGATGACTTTCACACCGTCACAACCTAATGAGTACGGCCCGTAAGCATCTGCAGCGACAACACTGGCATGATCACCAGTATCAATGCTGTGAACACAGAACTGGTCTTCGCGCGGCAAACCCCAGGTCGAGGGACGCAACTCTGCGCGCGCCAGCTCCTCGAGGCGGAGTCGCTCTTTTTCTCGTGCTTCCGCCTCGCACGCTTCCCGGCATTTCATGACCACGCTAGAGTACACTCGATTCAAGGTGCGTCGGGCAATCACCTGATGCTCGTGCTTCAGAGTGCGCAAGGCACCCGCCACCGCGGCACCGAGAATGCCGTCAACTGCGGTCGCCTGAAGGATCTGCTCACGCCGTGACTTAGTGCTGCGTCGCGACGATGTTGAGTTCGTTGGTGTAAAAAGGCTATCGACGTCCTCAACGCCAGTCCAGGAAGGAGCATTATGAGTGGGGGCGCGCCGCTCGTGCTCGCTGGAACTATGCTCCGGAAGGTCGTGCATCGGTTCCCCAAACGCATGCACTTTTACTCCGGAGCGATCCTTGAACGAACCTCTTGCATCGCCATTTACCTCTACCTGTTGATCCTCTTGCTCAGGAGTATCGTCTTCATCGAGACTCAGAATGCGCTGAACCGCCCTCTGGATGGCCGCATCAGCTATCCCGCCGTTCTCCAATTCAAGGACACGGCGCGTCACGCTAGCAGCGATGTCCTCTAACAAACCAGTCGCGATTTCAGCGTCTTCATCTGCAACAACTTCGCTCTGCACCTGCTTCACACAACCGGCAACCACAGCCCGCGCTGCCTCCAGATCCAGCGCACGGTCCACTGCCCACCAATAGAACGGCGACAAATACGCACACGTGTGGTCCAAGGCAATGCGGCGTCGTGTTTCGAAAGGAGGCGGCAAGGGCTCGTCCGCGTCGCTCTCTGCGTCGATTTCCTCGAGCTCCGCATCTAGGTCTCGCATATTCGCCACGTCATCACCCAGTAAGGATTCGTTGAAGATGCTATCCGGTGCCGACTCATCTGAGAGAACGTCGAGTTCTTCCACCGCAGCAGCCTTTACGTAGAACTCCTTCGCCGGCCAGCTTTCGCGCTGGAAGCCTGAGAACCATGATGGGTTCAGCAAGTGGTTATTGTAGCCCGCGCGATAGTAGTACTTCTTCACTTGCTCGGCCGCAGAGTGCACTTCTGCCGTCTTGTAGACATGCTCGTATTGCATGCTGCGAAGAAAATCAGCATCAACCTTGTTGCGCTGCGCACGCGGTGCGGCGTCTCTAGTTTCAGCTGACCAGCCTCTGCGCTTCGGCGGCGAGAATGACTGCGTAACGCGGCTACGACCCTTCTTGTTCCTCCAGCGCCCTCTCCTGGGTTTGCTAAGAGCCGTTTTCTGCATCGCTTTCAGCTTCACGAGGTCCCAGAACGTCATCTTCTGGAACGCGCGAGAGTCCCCGAAGTGGTAACTCAGCGTGCGCGGCCGCCCCAGGGTCCAGGCTAGAGAGTAGCACTTTTGCGAACCGTCGATCAGTGCGCGCTGGATGCCGCGATACGTCACCGGATTTGCGCCGCCGCCGGCTCGCTTGGAGGATGCCACAAATCGCTCACGACCTGTCGGCGACAGGCCGGTTTGTGAAGATTCTGCCAACTGATTTTGCTGGTCAATGAAGTCCTCATGATCAGCATGAAAATCATTTCCCCCTGTGCTATCCTCACTTCCCGCTCGACCCCTGCTCTGCCGAGATTTCATCTCTAACTTCGCTACCCTCGCCTTTTCAGCGCGTTGAATTGCAGACTCTTCTAGAACTTTCTGCCGTTTCTTCCGCGGACTCAGCTTGCTCTCCTCAGTGCCGTACAATGCATCTACCGACTCGACTTCCAGTTCGCAGAATGGCCGCAAGTGCGGCCGAGAACGCCATCGGTTCTCTTGAGCCTCTGCTATGCGAAGTGTCTCTTGAACGCCACCTGATGAATTTCCTCCGTTTCCACCACTCTCTAACGCGTCTAACGAATCCGGGTCCACGACCGCATTCGAATTATGAGCGCGACGCTGCCGAGCGCGCTCAGAGATGCGGTATTTGGCATTGCGTCTCAGGCGGTTAGTATCCAGTGCACAGTTGAACTGGAAAACGACTTTTCCCGTGACTCCAGAAGCACCCAAAACCGTTGTGTTCGTCTCTGGTTTGAACACGTACACCTCCAGAACCAAAGATTCCCTCTCCGGTAAGGCAAGTCCCTGCATAACAGCTGTTCGCAGCGGGCGCCGCTCCTCGCCGAAAGGGTCCGCGAACTCAACATCCACCCCACTGCGTGTCCTAGGTATGTGTGGCGCAACATCGCAAGCGGCAGTTCCACTTCTATTATCTTCTGCTTCATTGCTCGCGCCGCCGCCAACGCCATACTCTGTCTCAACAACGAGCGGCACACGATTTCCACGTGCGACTTTCGTATCCCTGTAGTCTTCTCTCGGAAAGTGCGGATTCCCGTATTCGTTGCGGGCGAGTCGCTCTGAGCGCGTCGTGTCTCGCACGGCTCGGTGCAGCTTCTTCTCGTCAAAATGGCCTTGAGACAGGGGAGCGCTGTCTCGCAGTGTAAACGAAACCGTTTTGTCAACTGGGTTTACGCCGATCTCTCGAACATCAAGCACGAAACCCTGCTGCCAGGTAAGTCGCAGAATGTGCAACCGTTTGCGGTCGATGTAATGTCCTTTCATCCCAGGATCATGGTCCGACATCAGAATTCTCTTCTTCGAATTTCCGGTAGAAGGCTCGCACGAGTCATCTTGAACCTTTCTGTCTCTCCGTTTTTGATTAGCAGCCCTCCCTCCAGTATTACTTGGAGCCCCATTTATCCGCACGGTCTGCAAACCAAAGCTGCGTGTGGAGCGACTGCAGTAGTACACCACCGAATTTTCGTGTACGACCGATGCTGCGCTTGCCGCACGCGAAAATGGATTGCCTTCCGTGCCGGGTGGACACGCAGCTTGGCCGCGGGCGCTGAGTAAAGCCGTCGCGAGCGCTGAAGATTGCTTGTGTTGCCATTTGCAGACGATAATGCACGTCAGCGCGTCATTGCGCACAAGTGAAGCGAACTCAGGATCGACCGCTGCCGTGTCGTATGGCACGTTGAGCACCAGCCGAGACAAAAGCAGCGCCAAGTCACCGTTGGCAGGAGACATGTTAATTCTGGTCTCGCGCGAACCGAATCTGTATCTATTTAGCTAAGTACTTGTCTTAACCCTTATTCCGCTCTATTTCCACCAATCAATAAAAAAAAGCACTTCTGGTTCTGCCGGGCCTCTTACGAAAACATCAGATGTCTAAATAAAAAGACTCGTCCGTAGCTCAGTGAGAGCGTTGTCGCGTTTTGTAGAAAGCGTCTTCCTGAGAAATCGAGGATGATCAAATTCGAATTCAGCGGCGCTTTCAGCCTTGATACTCCTGCAGTACAGGTAAGGATCGATCGACCGAAAAGGGTGAAGCCACTTCTTTTTCCAACAACGTGCGATCCTTCAATCAAAACAAAGAAATTCACGAGAGCCGTCTGCAAGATAAACTCTTCGACAAAAAAATAAAGAGGACGAGGTGGTGGCGCGGAGTAGTTTTAAGGTCGATACACCTAGCTAAGAGGCCTGTGGACGGCTGAGTATCGAAGCGTCAACTGCCAACACTGCGTGTCATGCCCAATGTAATGACTTTACTATCTCATTTTCTTTGACATGCACAAGACTTAGCATTGTGGCATTTTCGGCGTCGACATGATTATCGCTATTCTTTGTGTGTGTGCGTTATCGTGGAAACAACGGTCCGTTGCTCTAGAATAATTGCTCTGCAATGGGAATCGAATTCGAAAAATGATAGTTGCTTGGACCGTGTGTGTGCTTCACTGCATTTGATGGTGCGCCAGCAGATAATCATATGGCGCAGCCAAACTCAAGATTACTTAGTATTCTTTCGACTACCACTACATGCTCCCTGTTGACAGGTGAGGTTCGCCGGGGAGCTCATCCCCCCTCACAAACAGCTCGCGCTGATGCAAAGCTCAGCTCGAAGCGGCGCGGCAAGGTACGCGGTGTGAAGCGGAACCTTAGCACCACCATCGAGAATACCAGCCAGGGCCGTAGCGACCTTTGGAAAAGATGGGCAGAAGGATTTTCGCATAAGAGAAACAGACTCTGGCAACAGAAAATCTGTAATCACTCAATTGTTGTTCTTACAATATCAACCAGACCCTCGTTCCAAGAAAGACTACCTGGTAGGCGTTTGCGACGAACATCTCGTAGTTTTCTCTTGTGGGGACACCTCCAACTTGCCCTGCCTGTGCTTGCATTTGCTGTACATATTCCATGGCCTGTGGCGGGGCTTGCGGTCCTAGCGCGCTTACCGCTTCGCCCATCTTGCCTAGGATCCAAGACCAGTTCCAAACTGCAGCCACGACGTTCATATCTGGGTCCTTCTCGAGCAATCGCATATTTTTGATGCCGATCAGGGCAGCCTACAACAATTTTTTTTGCGAGAGTCACAAAACAAAGACGAATATCTTCCAAATTTTCTGAATATCTTCCAAATTTTCTTACTGCGGATAGATATACTGAAAAAGACCTAATCATGCATGAGATGCGTGCCCGGTCTTCATTTCCCGACTCTAGTACACCAACACTCAATGATTACCATGACTGTCAAAAAAGCGCTCACCTGTCCTTGTGGTACTGTTGCTGCAGGTGTAGGTGCTGCGGCCGACGTGCTTTTCGCTGACGCTACTTGTGCTTGAAGGTGCCGGACCACTTCCGCAGTCTCCGCTTTCTCCTTCGCGTACTGGTCTGCAAGCTGCTTTGCGTGATTTTCGGCTGCCTCTGCTGCGTCCCTTGCCTTCGAGGATATTTTCTTTTCCTCGGCTAGTTGAGCCTTTAGGCCGACCAGCGCAGAAGTGTCGACATTTGCTTGCGGTGATCCAGCGTCGGCTTTCGTCATTCGCATAGACGACCCAGCCCCGGGTGTGACGGATTCTGAAATACAGAAGTGAAAAGGTCATCCCTTTCCACGTCAGTCGGTGACAATGAATTTTCGATCGAAATAATCTGTGCCAGATACAATCAAAATCTTTTTGAAACCAATCGAGCAGCAGCAACCAGTTCGTGATAGACATAGCGCTGTAAAGAGGTGTGGAGAGTCAATACTCACATTCGACCACAGCAGCTTTCCAGACTTCGGCACTTTCACTGCAAGCTCTACTGCGCCAGAAAACATTGCCCCGACTACGATCCCTGCTAGAACGACGATTATTGCAACCAGCACTTTCGGTGAAATGCCGCTCTTTACGATGACCGCACTACTTCCTGCCGAAGATACCACCTGTGAAGCAAGGTGAAAAAGATTATCTTTATCTTCCGGATAGTTCGAAACGGGAGTTCCGATTCATGCACAAAAGGCATAATAGTTTGAAGCTCATGTTAACATGCGAAATAGCTGAAGGTCATTGGGTAGAAGTAGAAGCCACAACGGCACGTGACCTAGAAAAACAGATGAAACAAAAAGCGGTCGCTCTAGCAGTAACAAGAATCTTGATCTTTGTCCCGCCTTGACGGCAGGCACAAATGCTCAAATATTACTCCTTGTATGTCCACCTTCGGCTTCTCCTTTTCTGCGGCTGGCTCCTTTGCGCTGGGCTTTGTCGGGCTCCGATTTCGTTTCGGCGTTGCCGCTTTCCCCGACGACGCCGCCATTTTCTCGGAAGTGCAGGCTCGGAACTTCGATGCTAAATCATGAAACAATGAACGATAACCATATATAATAGTAGAACCTCCGTGAAAGACAAGGATAGTCTAGGGTGTTGTCCGGCGGTAGTAGTAAGGATAACTCATTACTCAATGTCGTGCGTTTGTGAGTTGCCTTTTTTGCTGCGCACTTTCTTAGTCTACAGCAATTTCTCTTCTCTCTGCAACTACATCGTACTCGAGGATGCTCTCAAAAACCTTCGGTCCCATTCACAAACAGAGACAACATTTTGAGATACCTCTTCGCGGCATCGCTTCGTTTCGTATCCGCTATGTATTGGCTAAGTGGCATCACTTGGACCCCGCAGTGTGCAGTATTTTGCGATGTCTGCCACTTTTCATTGCTTCATTGCGAGGTGTGAATCGTGCGCCATCTATCTAGTGTCATCTCTATCAACATCAATGGCGAGAAACGAAGTTGTGGTCCAACGTTCGCAGGAGAAACTCAAAACCGTTCGGGTGCGGTGGAAGCGCTGTACTACATTATATGCTGCGTGTGAACCCCAGAAGTAGGTCGCGGTTCCAGGTCAGATGTATATTTCAATTTCATCATCAAAATTCAAAACGGGTACTTTCATTAGATTTAGGAGCATGATTGGTCGTAGGAGCTGCCTATCCCAGAAACTTCATGAAGATACTTGCTTCTAGCAAATGACAAACACAAATTATATATTTTCATGAAACCCGCACTTGCGTTCAACATCGAAAGCCATATCTCTTCATTACATTTACATGTTCTTAGCGAGAAACGGAAGACCTGGCTGTATAATTATGCCCTCATATTTTACACCCACAGCAAGTTGACGAACTGCATATGAGATAAACGATTGCCAAAACGATGCAAGCGCAAGATGTTCTTCGCGAAAACACACTTGTAAAGCAGGAACCTTTTTGGTCAGCGCAGGCCATAATTATCACCAAGATAGGTGCAGAATTTTTAGTTTCAAAAACCTACTACCTCTGCCATTAGGTACAAATACCCACCCCTTATCCTAATCTATCAAAATCAAAGATCCCCCTCTTAGTATACTTGTTGATTCAAACACTTTCCTCACAGCTAAGTAGGATAATTCACTCGTCATCTGCTAGTAACTATGCACAAGCTGTTCTCCAACAGCATCATGACAAAATGGAAGACCATTTCCTCATGCTACGCGCTGACGCTTTGCCGCTCCGATGAGGTGACGGGCTTCCGCTTCCGCCTCGTAGCGCTTCTTGTCTGCCTGGTAGCGTTCCTGCATTTGGTGCTGCCACTCCTTGCCAGCTTCGGTGTTGCTTGGTGGTATTTCACCACTCCAGAGCTGCACCTTCTCCAGCGATCGCTTCCGCCCCTCTGCGCTCATTCCATTCGCGCGAGTCGCTGGATTCGCATTGAGGATGCGGCGCTGTTCCTCGACGACCACGTACAGATTGCTCATGGCACTCATCTCCGGGCCTACGTCGAAACTGCTGCCGCTCGATTTTCCAGCGGTGTTATGCATTCGCGCGCGGAAGAACCAGTCTGCCACCGGGAAGGCGTTCGACACGCGACGATCGTCTTTCACGTTGTAGAAAACCGGAGTTGAGACACGTCCGTGACCTTTCTCAGCCTGGGCTGGGGTGCGACGAACTCGATGCCACATGCTCTTCAACAATGCTGTGCTTTTAAGTGCCCCCTTCTCGTCAAGTTCGATCGTCTCAAATTGCGTATTGGCTTGCAAAAAATCCGACAAAAAAAGGTACCTGTGAAACAAGATGAGTCCGCCCAATAATCTAGCGTTGTGAATCTAGTACTTGTTATGAGGACCTCAATCGTCTATTCCACAACATGCAGCTCCGAGAAGTCAATCTTCATCATTTGAGTCAAGAATGAGTCAGTTGTACATATCGATCTCCCCGGGTGCAATTGCGTGCCACTCAGCAGAATCTTCAGCAGGTCGCTCCAAAATTTGTCCATCGCCGACAAAGAGTTCGAGACCCTCATCCGTGGCAGCTGGAATAAGCGTCAGCGCGCAAATATCTGTGTGACTACCTGCCCAGACGTCGCTCTGGTCCAGCTTTGCCAATGTATCATCGACACCAGGATACCTTTGCGATTGATAAAAACGCATAGAATCAGTGCTGGTGACCCCTTCCATACGCTGAACAAAAAGATATCGATTTGACTTTGACCGTAAATCGGGAGCAAAAAATCTGATAGTCTTTTCGTGGTGAAACAATGTCGTAAACTCATCAGAACAAGATCTTCCTCGATTTGAAGTTGTGTAATTTATTAGTGAAAGCTAGTCGCTGTGCTCACCACAGGTTCCTGCTGTATCCCTGCTTGGTGTCTTCGATAAAGTTCATGAGGATGAGGTCGTCCAGCTTTTCCCGCTGAATCCTGATTCCCTCCCTGACGCGCTTCAACAAACTTCTTCGGTCAACCGTCATCAAAGCACCGTTCTCTGAAGGCCTTAGTCCCAAAGAGTCATTTACATCTGCCATGTACGTGACAACGAATCGGCGCCAGGCTGCCTCAGCCCGGCTCTGGTCGTGCATGCCCTCTTGCTGCAGCAACACATTCAGCAAGTCAATGTCCTTCATCGCACCAAGCTGCTCGATGCGTGCTTTCATCTCTCCAATAATCTTTTCGACCTCCGCCTGCAACGCGCCAAGGACGGCTTTTGCGAAATTGTTCATGTTCCGCAAATACTGCGGCATCAGATAGTAAAACAGGCCCCACTCGTCGTTGGTCTTCAGGTCAAAGAAAACGCTACTTGTTGGGCCCAGATGCGTTCGGACATGCTCCTCGTATTCGTCCACGCGCTGTTGCAGCTTTCCAAAGACATGGCAAGCTTCCGCGGAAGCATCCAATGGCACGCCATCACGTAAGCCCCTGAACACGGATAAGAATCCGATGAAAAGTTGAAAACTAGCTACTATGGGGAATTCCAGAGGGAGAGAGATGGAGTTTTCATCTTCCGTTTCGCAAATAAAGCGTCAACACATGCGCGAGAACAAATCTTCTGCTATGAAGAAAGAAAGCGTCCAGATAGCGGACACAAAAATCAAAGAAAGTTTTATTAATTTATTTAGTACTTCTTCAAAAGACGCTGCTTAGTTCTGATCAATTCGATCTGCTTGGTTTCAGCGTTGATTTGATCGTTGCCGACAAACGGGAACCACGGAACATCGATAGACCACTTGTTATCCGGAAACTTTTGCCCCTCAGCTTGCTCTCCCGGTAAGACAACGAAGGCCCAGTCTCCGGAGGGATCCCACTTTGGGTTCACCGTCTGCAGGAACAAAATGAAAGGGGATTGTCCTTTTTGAATATCAATATTTATTAAGGAAGTCTCTCTTGCAGGAGCTACGATCTGAATTATGGCAAATCATTCTTCTAGAACATGCTCGCTTCTTCGATCTCTCTAGTGACCTCATCGTGGTGTAGTCACGTGGGTAGACTGCTACTTAAATGTCAGCGAACAGCTTCTTACAAGAGTCTGACCCACTTCTACAACTAAGAATTGACATTTGGTTCGCCATAAATTTCGCGTAGTTCATGAGGATGCCGACCTCATGTTGGATGAAAGACATGCCCAATCGGAATGGCACCGACTGCCAGGTTCCGTGGATGGCTCCTTTCGGGGGCTCAACAACACCCGGGACTTGGTCCACTACGGCCGCAACCGACATGGCAGTCTCTCCACCCGGCAATACATCGCGATGCTGCTCGGTCCAGTGCAGTGTGTTCGTCGGCACCGGAAGCAAGAAACGGAAGCGCTCGGTCAGCCCTTGGCCTTTCAGACCCACAAGGCCTTTACCTCCACGCATCGGGCCACCTTCAACGAGCTTTTGCGCCAGTTCCCTGACATCTTCAGTGACTTCCAAGACCGGAAATTTGTAACCAGCGAAAGAAGGAGTGGACGGTTCTTCTTCGGAGCCTTTTTCACCTGAAAAAGAATGGACAAAGAAATTTCTGACTTGTTGATAAATGGTACTCCTGATGAAGTCTTCGTAGTTTCTGAGCTTCTATCCTAATCACACGTGTTGATATAATTCATCGTGACATGACGACCATGTTTTTCATCGTGAAGGCGCGGCTGGGGCTCCTACGCCTTTCGGCTACCGTATCTGTTCTACATGATATTCTTGACAAGGCTATCTATGTATAAGAACAAGCCAACCACATCCCGAGAAGAACAAGTTCTACTTAGTACCCTTCGATACAACACGTTGCAATACTTCCTTGAAAGTTCTTGCACCCACAGGGATATAGAATTCTTGCGACTACACAACACACAGCAGTGCAGCATGAGTATCTTCTAGAAGATATTTCTACCAATAGCTGGATCGCCAGCAGTCTTCGCCAGGAATCCAGACTTTTCCGTTTTTCCGTCTGCGGTCGCGGCCACCATATCTGCAGCAAGAAACGAGGAGGAGAAGACACAAACTGCACGAAACGACAACATTTTTTGTGATTCGTGATGTTGTTCAAGTGAGTTTATAGCGTAAGAAACAAGACACGACGAATTGGGATATTGACGCTTGCCTTGAATCAAATACGACATCAATATTCGCGATGCGAATTCTTGCGTTTTTGTCCCTGAGCTATTATCGTCTATTTGGGCCGTCAGCGGGCACCGGAAAAAGGAAATCTTGCACAGGATTTAGTCACATTTTAGGATAAACGCCCAAAGAGAAAGTGGCCCGAACACGGAAATTAGGTCGAGGGCGCGCGAAAGCATGGCCCCAGGAGAACAAAAAAGACCAACAGCCCAAAAATTACCACGACACGCCGCTTCTCGGAGAAAAACGGCAGCCACAGTCGTGACCGTGATCCACCAGACACCATTGAAAAAAAGCTAAACATCGCAAGAAGTTCGAGTCCAGAACACGAACCAACGAAGTATCCAGCATACCTTGATCTACCTCCGTACCTCCGTACCGACGCCAACACCACTACACACCACGTACTTTTTACACAGGCTAGCATCATCTGCTACTGGTACAATCACACGCATGAAGTATCACAGGCCGGGACGGGAAAGAAGATGCAGAACGACAATGAGACGCCCGCCGAAGGCGGACAGCGGATGAAACGTATCAACGGGTCTTGGAAATGGAGTAGAGAATACTAGTACTTATACTGTAGGCCTACCAATTAGTCTGAATTTCTTAAGGGCGTCCCTTAAGGAGCCTCCTTAAAACGAAAATCTTTAAGGATTTTCTATGTTGTATTCTAAATAGTTATAATAGCTTTGCGTTAAAGGACAAAAAAAACTCTTAAAGAGCTCCCTTAAGGCGGCTCTGTGATAAACTTGGGCTAATAATAAGACCTTCCTTAAAGGCCCGCCCTTAAGTGTGGGCCCTTCCCTTCCTTAAGGGCCCCGCGCCCTAGCTGACTTGCTGGCTTACCGCTTGCACGTACGTAGCTAGCTGCCTAGGTTCGCCGTAGCTAACCTGCCAGGTGCTTAGCCATGGCTAGCCTGCTAAGTGCTTAGCCAAAGCTAGCCTGCTAAGAAGTGCGCAGCCAAAGCTAGCCTGCTAGCTGCTTGGCTATAGCTAGCTAGCCTGCCAGCAGGCGTACCCCTTGCCCGTAGCTAGCCTGCTAGAAGCTTCGCCATACATAGCGAGTCCGCTAGCTCCTTGTGTCCATAGTTAGGTAGCGGATTGGCCATAGCTAGCTTGCTGGCTGCTGAGCAGCTAGCCGGCGCAGGCATGCCTAGCCGGCTAGCTGCTCAGCAGGCATAGCTAGCTTGCTGGCTGCTTTTTAGGCATGCCTAGCCTGTTAGCTGCTGCGCCGTAGCTATCGAGCTCACCACCCCGCTAGCTGCTCGCCCTTATCTAGCTGGCTGGCTAGGCAAGCTAGCTCCTTGCCCATAGCAAGCCTGCTAGCTGCTTGGCGAAATCTAGCTTAACAGCTGCTCTGCCATCGCCAGTCTCCTAACTTTGCCGCGTCCCGCGAGCCTGCTCGCTAGCTTGGCCATGGCCACCGTGCTCTTATCTGTCTAGTTGCTGCCGACTTATGCCCAGCGCAGCGGGCCCTTGATGGGCCCGCTTTCTGGGCATGTATCTATATAAATATATGAGCATCTCGAAGGGAGATTTTAGTGATCGAGGAATCATAGTGTGTGCGCTCTGCGATGACGGTCACCTGGAAATACATTTTCTTCGGTTGTTAGTCCACGAAGGAGGAAATACACGGACCACCAGATCCCACCGAATTGATAAGAGAAAATTAGAAACAGAGACGAGTGGGTCTGTGAAGTGCCGGACAGGGAGATTAATTCCACACGAATTCGGAACCAACCTGTAAACTTCATCTTTGTTTTTTATTTTTGTGCGTCGTCATCAGACACTGTACGACAAAATTGAACACGACCATCTCAACCCATTATCGTGACCACAGTTATAGTGGATATGCCTTTCTGCCACAACAACCCAGAATCGCCGAAACGCAGTATTCATTTCCTTCATTCTTCAACAAAAATGACCAACAAATAGCTGAGTGATTGATGTACCCAGTCACTGGGTGTTCAACTGCTTTCTTTCATTTTGATGCGAAGTTCGCTCTTCCCCGAATCAGACTCGATTCTAAATCTCAATCAACATCTGTGTAACTCGTCCCCGCGTGGCTGGTTTCATTACTGTTAATAAAAACCGTCGATCCTGCATGAACCAATTTTCCATTAAACAAAAAACTTTTTTGCCAACAACCGAGACCCACGCGCTCGCGTAGTACCACTATGATTTATCTCTGGTCGTGTATATTATCCCTTGACAGTAGTGACACAACTTTCCCATCGGTTACCTTAACTGGGCCAGCTTCTTGCTCGCATCATAAAAAAGACTTTGCAATTGCATTTGTATATTTCCTTGGCGAAACTGAGAATCGATCTTAATATAAACCCTATTTATTATTGAAACCATAAAATAAATTTTCAAAGCAGAATAGGTTTACATTCGTTTGCTGGCTTTGCAGAAACGAATGCGAAAAATGCTTATTGCAGTCACACCGACCACTGCAAGAACATCAACAATATCAAGCTTGAAAACTCTGTTCCAGGTGATTATTTTTGTTGTTCGGAGTATGAGTAAAAAAGTGTATTATAAGTAGTAGAGGATTTCTTTCATCATCATCAAATAATGCTGTCAATAGTCGCCATTCTCGGTTTTGCGCACGAAGCGTCGCGAAAAGCATCATTCCTGCTACCTTATAGCTGCAACAAACAACCCAAGAAAATAATGTACAAAAACAGGGTGATAGTGACAGCCCATAGCTATACAAACACTAACTCATGTATACTAATCATATTTGCGACCAGGAATTTCAGTCTTCATTCGTTGCGAAAAGAACAGAAGAGAAAGGAAGGAGCCCGCTGGCCTTGGGGTCCAATAAAATGAAATCCGTACAAGGAGGGAGAAAGGACCACTGGCGGCCTCGATACAAGTATCTATGCGCTACAGTGTTCGATCTACATGTGTTTCAAGTATACACGACAGTCTTCAGCATCAACTTCTATCTAATATTATCGGACGATGGTAATTGAATTTCCAAAAAACCCTTGGCTATGGGTGCATCACTTTTCCAGAAATCGAAGATACAAGAGAACTACTGAAATATCTTACCATGATTTCCGGTCAAACATGCACTACTCAAGGCTATAATTAGAATGCATCACAAAGTGCACGGTGGACTTTCAATGAATTACACTTACCCTTACAAACTCAGGCGGCCGCGGCCACCAAACCTCTGAGAGCCTCAAGCAGCCGCTCTGAAATACTGAGGCTAGGATACTTCTCCTTGAGCGCCGCAAGAATATCTGTCGCTTGCTTCAGTAAGGGGTTGCCACTCGACCAGAATATTTCCAAAGTCTCCAAGCGGTCACGAAAAGCAGGGTCCTGTGGAAACATTTGAAAATTCGATTTCAGACTTGCTTTTGCCAGGCTAATATTTATTGATGATAAGAAGTGGCATCCACTTCTACTCAGCCGCTGAGATTCATCGTACAAGTTGCCTCATGAGCCCACTTAAGTAGTACTGAAGCTCTCCTTTGCGTCGATCATGAGAAAAGTAGGCACTTCAAGAATCAACTAAAAACAAAAAGATTGTTCGTTCAACCTGATATTTCGCCAATTTCTCTTGCATTTTTTTGTTTTCCGACACGATGGCTCGATATCGTTCTTCCGTCTTTGTTACGTCTTGCATCAGCTCTTGCGCCACATCTAAGGCCTCTCGGTCCTCCTCACGCGCGGCATTTAGTTCCGCCACCTGCGCTGTTGCCTTATCCTTCTCAGAACGCAGTGACAGGGCCTTCTCCTCCAACTCTGCATTTCGCAGATTACACTGCTCCACAGTGTCATTCAAGCTCTTGATCTTCTCAGCCAACTGTAACGTCTCCTCTGCGGAAGTCGTACCTTTTGCGGCTACCGGAATGAAGGAAGACAGGTGTGACAGGGACCACTGGAAATAGTTTACGTACTAACAGACAGGTTAACACAGTCAGTCATACTCCCCTCGTGTTGCCAGTCATGTAAATACCCCTGCCCTTCGTCCTGAGAAAGCATGAGAAAAAACCACTAAACATTCATGGATGTACATATATTCTTAGCGACGTCTCTACAACAAAGAGCAGTTGTGTCAACAACATGACCATCCCATTTTACATAAGTTTTTCACGCAAGCGTTCGTTCTCGGCATGTAGCGCGCCTTGCTTCCGCGTTTCACGGTGAAATCGCTCCAACTCTTGGATCTGTCGGTGATTATCTTTTTTCAGCTTGTTGATCACCATTTCCATGCCTTCCACCACTGCTTCTAAGTTCTTCTCGCGTCGGCTTGCCGCTTTCGCATCGGCCGCTGACGCCTTCCCTCCCGTAGCAGGCGCAGACGCGACCGAACTTTTGCTCGCACTGGACCCAGGAATGCCAGCACCACCTGCTTTTTCGCCCACTTCAATTGTGGTTTCGAGATCCCGGATGCGGTCCTCCATACGAGCGAACTTTTGCTCCCACTGTGTCCTTTCAAACAAGTACTCCATGGACTTGGCCTCCGCACGTCGAAGTGAACTGTCCATCTCCTCCTTGTCACCAAGCAGCGCACGCTTCTCGTCCTCCAACCGCTTCACCTTCAAATTGATCGTCATATACTCCTCCTCCCGCTGGGCCCACTCGTCACCGAGGCGGACCTGTAACATGGTGAAGAGAGATAAATTTGTTACCCTTTCTGGCTAGGTGACTATCACATCTTTGAATCCTGCCTTTTTGAAAAAGGTAATGAATCATTAAGTTGTGATTTTTAAGGAGGACGCCTGAAGAAGCAAATTGAATCATTTGCAAGCAGCTGTCTCTAACTCAAACTAGCTCTTCATGTTGGTAGGCATGATGAGAAAGTTAGTACCGCCTTGACTCTCTTCATTTCATAGTTGAGGCGTTCGATTTCTTCCTGAGCACGCGTGAGCTCGTTCTCTACGCTTTTTTTTTCGCCTTTGACTTCGTCCACGATTTTTTTGGCATCGACATTCAATTGCTTCTGCAGAGCTTCAATGCGGCCATCCTTGTCGAAGAGCTCCTTTCGGTAGCCATCTGTTGACTTCAATTTTTCCAGCACGAGTTCACTGTTCGTTTTCTCGACCTTATCGACTTGTTCCTGCAAGGCAGCAATCTCCTTCTCTTTTTCGCGCAATGTTTCCTCCATGTGGTCGCTTGTCTCGGACTGGTGCGTCATACGGGCCAGCTCCTTTTCGACCATGTCCTTGTGTTCTTCGGCTTGCTTCAGCGCCTTACCCAGTGTGATGACTTGCTGCTTCAGTTTCGCCTCTGCTTGATTGGCACTCGACGACGCGGTGGGCTGGTCTGCACCGCTTGTGCGGCTACTAAAACGCGCGGCAGCCCCAGCTGCAAGAGGTGGTAGTGGCTGTGCGGTAATCGACATACCACTTGCAGCGCTACCGCCAGTCGCATTCAAGCTGCTTCCTCCAGCCCCGGAGGACACTGTCGTGGGTCCTCCGACTGCGGGCGCCTTCTTGGGAAATTCACGGAGAATTACACGGCTCACGTCGTCGCAGAGAACCATACCATTCTTGTCGAGTTTCAAAAGCTGGTGCAGCTTGCGGCACTCTTCGAGAGGGATATTCAGCTGGCGGGACAGCATGGACACAAGCGAATGGAAGAGAATCCGACCGGTGCTAAGTGGGTCTAAATCCCGTAGCAACTTCAACAACGACAACTTCTGCGACTCCAACATACGATAAATGTTCGCCACCGCTGGCCCAGCAGTCACCCAGCGGTCGGCCTTATTGTCCTGCTCGCACCTGGCCGACTGAATTTCCGCAATGAGAAGATCAATTTTCACGGATGGCGCAAGTCCAGTGTTGCGCAACATGCGGTCGGTCTGGCGCTGCTGCGTGTGCTCCAGAATCTGGAACAGCTTTTGTGTTGCCTGATCGTCGGACCCTGGCACAACCTGTTGGACAAACCTCCTGAACTGCGCACTGGTCAGACTTCCACTGTTTCTCGCGTCAAGCTTCTGCAGCAACGTGCGGATCGGTTGATTCTCCCCGATCACGCCGTTTCTCAAGGCGCTGAGCGCTGCCTGTTTCCACCGCTCAATTCGATCCCGACTTCGCGTGTCGGTCCAGGCTGGCAGCACCACCGCTTGAGCACCAGACGCAGCTGTTCCGTCGTTCGCAGCGCCCTCTTCGGGCGCGTCGCCAGCTTCGTCGCCCCAGCTAGCGGCCAGCACCTCCTCGGGGAAGCAGAGACGAGATTTAAGCACAGCATAGGGCAGCATTCCCGTGTCATTTTCGTCTAAAATCTCAAAGAGACTCCCCAAATCCGTCTTCGAGATTTCTTTGAGCAAGCTCTGATGCTCGAACAGGTCTTTGAACTCGATGTAGGTGAGGTTGCCGTCGCGATCCGCGTCAGCCTGCAAGAAGGCGTCGAGGAGGGACAACTTATTGTTAAAGAAGCAGTTCTTCAACTTCTCTAAAGTTGTGAAAAGATGTGCGCTGCGCACCCGCCACGCGAACTCTGCACGGCTGAAGTTTGCACCTGTATCTGAAGATGGCGCGGAGGACGCTGAGGATGCGATCGACTTGCGCGACTTGCTCATTCGGACAGCCGCAATAACTGCACTACCGGGGCACTCGTCCACCATCAAAGCACGTTCATGGGCATTGCACTTCACGCCAGAGAAATGCAGGAAGTGGTCCATATCACTCTGTGTGCCGCGGTCTTCGTCGTCTCCGTGTGTCGGAGGCATCGCTTTTGCAAACCACGTGGGCGAAACCTCCTTCATGCCTTCTCCCGTGGTACGGGCAGCTTTCTCCATTAAGCCGTTTCGCACTTTTTGGAACAGGATTTGCGTTTCGGACCGCTCACCGCTGATTTCCAATTCGAAATCGCGGAATTGCAAAAAACCGGTCGGGCTGCCAGCAGCCAGGTTCCCGACTTTCATTGTGCGTCCCGCTTTGCGTGTTGCAGCTTCAAAAACGTACTCTAGCAGCTGATCCGAATATGCGGGTTGGTTTCCAGAGTCATCGTCCGCTCCTTGTCGTTCGCTAGTAGCATTGGTGCCTGGTGGGGGCGGTATCTTGCTCTGCTGTGCCTTAGGAGGTGTCGACGGCAGCTCCGTGCGCACCATGCGCTTGAAGTCTGCGAGCGTTAGGAACCCTGCACGCGTGCAATGCTGATCAAACAACACGCGCACGCGCATCTGTTTCTTCAGAAGCATACGCCGGAGTCGCGCAACCGGTCCCTGGTCCTTGCTCTTTGCAGTCAGCACTGTTGCGTCGTCTGTCTTTGCCATGTGTAAAGTCTCTAGCTCTTCGGCCAAGCGCAACTTACGCGCTTCATACTCACCTCGACTACTCAGAAATGCTGTGTCAAGAGTCCACACAAGCGCGCTTTCAAGCGCCTCTAACAGTTTCCGGCGCGCTATTTCGTCCTTACTGACCGTCTCGGTCTCAGAACTCGTGCCTGGCCCAGCGGAAGATGCGGCGGTCTTCCATGCTGGTGAAGACGGCGTTGATTTGGCATCAGCGTTGTTATCTGTGGCTTTTTCACTATCCTCAACCTGGGAAAGAAATTGACCTACTAAGACTTTGACTTTCTCGCGCTCCAGGAACTCGAAGAATGCGGAAAAGACGTGGACGAGCATGTTAAAGGGGTCACTCGATTGCTCAGCTTGCTCGAAAAGCGCAAAAACGATGCGCAACGCCGTACGCAGCGAGAATCCGCGCAGAGCGCCGGATGGCAACAAAAGCCCAAGGTGGCCAGCACTCTTGAGAGGAATCGGTTCGAACTCGGAAACTGTCGCCTCTCCTAGTGCCGCGAGCCACTCCACGTACCTGATGCGCTCGCCGTCGAGGAAGTTAGTCAAGCTTGCGTTCGCCTGTTCCGAGAAATAGGTGTCCAGCACCTGTGCCGAAACCGACAATGGCAGCATGTCCACCGCCTTCTGGATTCCGCGCAGAGACAAAAGCCCGCTCTTCTGGACGTCAAGCGCTTTTAGGATTTGTAGAAAGCTGATGCCTTCCAACGTCAGCTTCTGTCGCACACCCGCGATCAGTTCTGCATGCTTCTCGGGGCTGAGCATCTGCCAGTCCCGCAAGCGCTCGTTCTCCTTGGCAACGACTTGGACCTCGCTCTTGAGCTCAACAATAGTGGTTTCTTTTTTCCCCAGGACGTTAACCTGCTGCTCCAAGGAAGACTTTTCGCGTCCCGCTGCCTGCACCTTATCCTGCTCTCGCTCGAACGCGATACGGACTTGTCCCAAGTCGTCCTGCGTTTTCGCTAAGAGCGCCTCTGCGTCGGCAACCTTCTTTTCGGCGGCGGCTTGCGCGCGCTCACAACTCCGTCTCTCGTCGTTTGCTTTGTCCAGCTCCTGGCCTAGCCGGTGCAGCCGACTGTTGAACATCTCCTGTCTGTCACCCACCTCCATGTCGAAGACACGGGTTAATTCTTCAATGCGCTTCTGCAGGAGGGCGACTTGAGTCTTATCGCCCCCTCCACCAATCACACTAGACCCTTTTGCGGCGTAGTTTCCACTCTGTCTTTTCGGTTGGTTCTGCTGTTTCCGGAAATCATCGTTCTCGGCTTCGAGGAAGGCCAATTTGTCGACGAGCTCTTGAAGTTTTGTCCCGCTACCGACATCAACGAGCCGCCTCTCAGTACTCGCGCTCTTCTGCGCTGCTCCACCGCCAACAGTGCGCGACTTCTCCAGTTCACTCAAGTCCTTCACGGCGCGCTTGTAGAGGATGTCGAGCTTCTCCTTCTCAACCTTCACTTTCGCGAGCTCCGCTTCGACCACATCGGTTTCCCTGAATCGAGCGGATAACGCTGCGTTTTCCTCTTTCAGAGCGTCGAATTTCTTGAAGAACTCGCCTGCGGTTTCGTCGCCAACCTTTACGACGCTGCCAAGCTCAGCCATCCGTCCCTCCAGCTTCACATTCACCGCAGAGAGTTCTGCTAAACGCTGCTGAAACCTGTTGGTTGCGCGCTCGAGGTCATCCTCGGCATTCAAAGCCCTCTTGCGCAATTCGTCTGGCTCCGTGATCACAGACAGCATCGCTGCGCGCTTTGCCTGCGCCTCGCTCATCTGTGGAGCGGGAGGAGTCGCTTTTGCGGCTGCATGTGCCTTACTCTCGTCAGCAGCCTTTGCGCTTGATCCGTCGGCAGCCTTGTCGTCACCGTCTTTTGGGACGTCGCCTGTACCTGGTTTGTCGGTAGACGAGGAAGCCGCGCCCTGCTTCGTTGCCCCGTCATCAGAAGAACCTGTTTTCGCACCTTCCTTTGCTGCATCTTCGGTGCCCTTTCCTTTAGCCGCGTCCTCCTTCTTCTTTGTTGCTTCCGCTAAGATCGCCTCCTCCACGGGGTTGATATCGGTGAAACAGCGGGGATCCACTCGCATCAACGCTGACGACTGGGCGAGTTGCTCTCGTCCCTGCCCGCCAAAGGACGCCTCGTTGTCGATGTACTTCGACAAGTACACTAAGCCCATTTCTAGCCTGTCAATCCAGTGATCCAGAGCCGCATCCTTGTCGCTTCCCGCCTTCACTTGCCCCGTTGTCTTGCTCGCCGTCGCTTTCGCCACGGCCGTCTTGGTTTGCTGCGTGAGCTTTTCCAGATCGTCTATCCAATTTTTCTGGAACCACTCAATGCGCTGCCTGAACACTTTGTAGCGCTCCGCTCCCTTCTCGAACACTTGGATGTCGTGCGCGAGATTGCCCGCTCGTGCTAGATCCAGCTCGTGCCTCTCATCCTGCTTCGCGACCTGTTTTTTCAGAGTTGCAACTTCTTCTTCTTGGAACTTGAGTTTCTTCAGCGTTCCTTCTTCACGCAACTTGGCCGCGTCTCGTTCCTCGTGTGCCGCATTCAGCTCAGCGCAGAGCGTTTTCATACGACGCGCGAATATCTCCTGTCGGTCCTGCAGCTCAATCTGAAACACCCTGTTCGCTTCGTCCAATTTCTTCTTCTGAATTTGCATCTCCGCATCGGTCGGACCGCGGCCGATGGCGCGGCTCGTTTTCGTGCCAGAGGACGCCGTGTCAAAAGTGAAGAAGGAGAAACGCAAGGTGACAAACACAAAAAAATCAGTTATGCAACTGCATATTTATATGTTCCAGGCGCCAAGGCCCCCCCGATCTAAATTTTTGAGGGGGGGCCTCCCGCCCCGGACCCTTTTTCCCGAGGGATGCCAGGCGCGAAGGCCTCCAAGCGACCACCTCCGATCCCTTCCCGCTTCTTGCCTGGACCCTACCGAGCCCCCTTCCGTGAGGCCGTTGAAGCACCGAAGGCCGGGGGCGCAAGGCTTCCGAAGGTGGCAAAGATGGCAAGGCTGGGCCCCCTTTGGCTTGTTGCGGCTTGTTGCATGTACCCTACAAGCCTCCAGGGTGCAGGTTCCTCAATGGGGGAGTTTCTTGTGAGGTGGAAGGCCTCCGGGGGCAGCAGGTGGCAAGGCTTGACCCCTTTCGCCGTGCTGCATATATCCGAAGACAGAACCCAGGCGGGCACGCCTTGCCCCCCCTCCTCCTCGCCTTTGGTCCTCATCCCCCGGGGGTTTGGTGGTGGCGGACGCTGTCACCCATTGGGGGGATGGGGGCCAAAGGGGCCAGGCCTCGCGACCCTGGCCGCCTTCGGCGGCCTTCTCCCCCCGGAGGCCGCCCCCCCAATAGGGCCCAAGAGTCGGGACGCCTGTGGGGTAGACGCGGAGAGCCGCCAGGAGTCTCCGGCTCCGCCTTTTGAGGCCTTCGCCCCCGGAGGCCCTTACATGTCACCACCTCGGAAAAAAGGGCGCGCGGACGCCACCACCGCTCCATCCACAGGGGGGGAGCCTCCACCCCTGGAACATATATAGAGTAACGAAAAAATCAACTAATCACTTCCTGCATGCAAGTGCAACTCTGCCCAGAAGCGGAATTTCCTTGTGCATATTGTCTCATCCTCTAGCTAGAATGACCTGGAATAGGAACTTTTAACTATTGACCCTTGCCATACCCTTATTTGACTTGGGGCGTTTTGCATCAGCTTCCGGGGGAACGTTAACTCCTGACAGCTTCATGGCCATCAAATCTTTTGCCAGCTCTTGATTTTTATGTTCCAGGATGACAACTTTTTCTACCAACTCGCGAACGCCCCTTCCTGCACCAAGGTCGACTCCCTTCGAGATCTCTTCCCCCTTGCTGTCCGGAAGTTTCAAGAACTCTAGACCCTTCAACTCCTCCTCCAAACGCTTCTTCAGAATTCCTGTTCGCTCCAACTCGGCGTTCAGCACTTTGATCTCGTACTTGAGCTCGCCCACTTCGCCCAGCTGAGCTTTTAGCTCGCGTTTCTCAGCCTCGATTTGCTCGATGCGCCCTAAAAGCTCGGACGCGTGAGCCGATCGCTCGCCGTCCACCTTAACGAAAGCGTCGAGGGCTTTCAACTTGCTGTCCAGTTTGGCGTTGGCTGTGGAGAGCTCGGCGACGCGATCTACGCTCCGCTGCCATTCGGAGGAGGCTTTCGCGTAGAGATCCTCTGTCTGTTGCAGTTTCTTCGCGAGCAATTCGACTTCAGCCTGCGTCGGATTAGCGCTCAGGGTAACGTTGATGGACGGCGCAGCCGCCGGCGTTGGTGTAACCGTTGCCGCATCCGTTAGACCACCTGTTGCTGTTCCCGCAGCTGCAGTCGGAGTAGTTGCAGCTGACCCCTCCGGGCCGACTGTCGCACTTGTAGCTGTCGGAATAGGCAGTGGGGTTGCCGCATTGCCAGCTGCGCCGTCACCGGGAGCAGCGGCGCCATGGCTGCCTTCCAGCACCGGCGGCCTCTGCTGTTGCACAAGAGAGAGCATCTGGGTGTCTTGATCCCGGACTTGGACTCGCAACCGGTTGTTTTCGGCAGACAAACTGGTAATGGTGTCTTGTAAAGCGGCTACAGACGCACTTACTGGAGAGACTCCCCCGGGCGGAGTGGCCGCACTTGCCGTTGCGGGTGCGCCACCAACAGGTAGCGGCGACAGTCCGGTCGTTGATGTTGCCTGGGCGGGCGTTGGTGAAACAGAAGAGAACGCCACACCGACAGCGCCAGCCGGCTTTGCAACCGCAGGTGTAGCGGCTTTCGCGACCGCCATTGCCCCGAGTCCTGCCACCAACGACGAAGAGGTCGCCTTGGCTACGGCAGTAGCTGATGATGCTCCGCTAGTTAGGGTAGAGGGCGTCGCTGCCGCAGTTGTAGTGGCAACGCCTGCGAGGATGCCGCGCTGTGTTTCTGCGTCTAGCAGCGCCTGCACTGCACTCACAAGCTTGTCGTAGATCGTCCTAGGCACCGTTGTCGGCTGAGAGCCAATACTGCCCATTCCCATACCAGACGTGCTGCTAATCCCGCCGTACATGCTGCTGCCAGGGCGACCATACATTCCGGTCTGCGGTGAGGGTCGCAAGCCGGAGGTTGGCGATGTCCGCGCTGCGAGCGCAGACGCTTCTTGGGCCTCGCGGAGTGACTTCACAAGGTTGTCACGGAAGCCCTTGAAACGCGTTTTCTCTTCCTCTGCATTCTTCTCGAGTACACGAAGCTGTTGCCCGGTTGCTTCCGCACTTGCTTCGCCCGCAGACTTCCCACGTGACAACGCCAAGTTTTCATCCTCTAGTTTGGACATTTTCAGGCGCAGCTCGCGGACAACATCTTCCGACGCAAATCGCTCCTCTTCCAATTTGCGTATCACGTCAGCTGGGTTCACGGCTGCGCCAACAGCGGTTCCGCTGGTAGCCGCGCTTCCGCCAGGAGCAGAAGATGCGGAAGCGGATCCTGCACTGGCACCACTAACCGGTTGGTCCACTGCTGCAGCCTCGCGCGCATCCTGTGCCAGCCGCCGTACTTCACGAAGAAGCGATGCAGTTTCGAAGCTCGCGATTGATGTTTGGCCGTCATAACGCGTCTTCAGTTTTTCGATTCCCGCGAGCGCCTCTTTCATCTTTTTGGTTTTGGCTTCCAATTGCTGATTGCTCTCCAACACTGTCGCCAAAGTCTGCGCCACCTTTCGTTGCTTGTCAGCTAGCGCATTCTCGGCGTCGTTGCCCGATTCCTTATCGGGGTTGTCAGGTGTTTCTGGCAGGTACTGAACTTCCGACAAGGCCATGCGGAGCTTGTTGATTATTCTGTTTGCATCGTCACTACCCTTTGTCGCGGAGCTCATGGCAACCAGCTCTTTCATGTCCGAGCGAAATTTCTCCAGCTTCGTGCAGTTGCTTCCAAGCACCGCGTAGGCGTCCCGGAACTGCTTCACTTTATCTCGCAATCCCTGCATTTCCTTCGATGACATTGTTGCAACGGCGCTTGCTTGCTCCTGTACAACTGCTGCAGCACCTGGAACTTGCTGCTGTGCTGAGGCAGCCATCTTCTTCGCGAGCGCGTCCCTCAACTGCACCATTGCGGACTGTTCCTCGCGCAAGCGTCGGTCAAGCACAGCCACTTGGTCCTGAGCGGCGTTCAGCTGAGAACGCAACGCGATGGCCTCTCCCGAGGAAGCGGCCATAGACCCACCGTACGGACTAGTTGTGGCTGCAGCAGTAGCGCCGAATCCGGACGTCGACGATGTTCGCAGACGTGCGTTCTCCTGCTCAAGCGCGCGCACGCGGTCTAGCATAGCTTGAGAGGCGGACGAAGGCGATGCGCCGGCACCCTGTGCTGAGGCCAAATCAGCCTTCTCCCGTGTCAGTCGCGTCTTTGACGTCTCCGCTTCATACAGCTTGTCCTGGGTCTGCTTGAGCTCCGTGCGCAAGCGCGTCTCTTCTTCCATCGACATCCCGCGACTGGCGGGTGAAACTGCGCTCATCTCGCGCACCCGCCGACGCAACGTCTCCATCTCGGCAACCTCCTGCTCCAATCGTCTGCTCTTCATTCGCAACGCGCCTAGCTCATCCACCTGTTCCGCGAGACGTTTGTTCTCGGCGTTCAGCCGCTCGGCCTCCCCGCTGCCAACGGTGCCCACAGACGCAATTGCGGGTGATGTGCTGCCAATCAAGCCGGTCGCCGAACCTGCGGTTGCCGGTGCTCCAGTGCTCGATCCGGCTGTGAGCGTGGACAGGTCTTGTGACATCTTTGCGAAGTCCAGAGACATCACCTTTTTCGAGTTCGAATCGAGTTCCTCCAGTAGGCCTCGTACTTCTCGCTGCAGGTTCATGGCAAGATTCGGGTCGTAGCCACGCTGCACCATGAGCAACATTCCACGTGCCCGTCGCATTAGTGCCTCGTACTCCTCCGCTGATTTCTCGCAACGCTGCTTCAACTTGACCACCTGCAGCCGCAGCAAGTCGTTCTTCTGTGCTAGGCCGAGCGAGGAAGACGGCGAAACCGGCGTCGACTGCTGCTGTTTCAGTTCGTCCCGCTCGCGCCTCACACGCGCAAGCGCCTCTCGCAATTCTGCGGTTTCAGCTGCGGACAGCGAGCTGCCAGCCACTGCCCCGGCTCGGGGAGAACCGGTGCCACTTGAATCCGCGCGTTCGAGCTTGCGCTTCAGTCTCATGTTCTCGCCCTCCAAGTCCTGAAGCTTTTGTCGCAGGCCCGTTATCGTTGTGGGCATGCCGCTGCCGGGGGACCCGAGACTCGGGGACCCAAAGGACGGCGGTCCAGCTGATGCAGTAGCAGCAGTTCCCGGCGCGCGTTTTTTCAGTTGCTCCGCTTCAATTTCTAGGTCGTCCACGCGGTCCAATAATCGCTTGATTCTCGCATCCTTTTCATCTACCTCTTTCATCTTGCCGGAAATCGCAACGCGCGCCTCCTCCAGGAGTGCTTTCAGCTTTGCCTCTGAAGCCTCCTGCGAGCGCTGCACCATAGCGTTACTTGCTTCCTTGCTCTTCGTCGCGATCACCTCGTCCTGGAGTGCCAGCATACGCCGTTTCATATCCTCAAGCCGGTCTTCGTACTGCCGCACCTGCTTGCGCAACACGCGCTCCTGCTGCTCGCTCTGTTTGGCCTCGTCTTGCGCCGTCAGCTTCTTGGCCTCCACCTCGATCTGTTCCGTTTTCCACTTCTCGACCGTGTCCTTCAGCTTCACGATCTCGGCTTGCTTCTCCTTCAGCTGCTTGCGGCAGATCTGCACAATGCGCGCGAGATTGCTGGCGTCGTAGTTTTTCTCCGCCTCCTGAAGCTTTTTGTCTAATGCACGCTGCTCGTGCTTTGCCAGCTCGTTCTCGCGCACTCGTTCCGCCAGCTTCTGTTTCAACTCAACGATCTCGGTTTCTTTCGTGGAAAGGTGTCTTTGAAGCTGCTGCGACTCGCCTTCGGCCTGCGACACCATCGCGCCGTGCTCGCGCAGAACTTTCAGTGCGGTCTCGTTCTGTGACGCCGCCGCGCCTTGGCCTCCAGGTCCACCACGACCCTGTTGGAGAGCCGAAAGCTTCACGTTCTGGACATTTAGCGCGCTTTCTGCCTGGATCAACTGCGTCTTCAATGCGTTAACTTCTTGCTGGTGGTAGCCGCGGTCCTCCTTGATCTTGATTTGCAGCTCTTCGATCTGTCCGTTCCTTGTGCGCAGCTGCTCTTCTTTCTGGTCTACCAGATCCTGCAACAGAGCAACGGACTGCTTTGCCGCTTCACCCACCTTCTTCACTTCCTACACTATGAAAGGGAGGAAAAGCACGTGCGTGGGGCTTAGTGAGAAATGCAAGTCCGTCCTTCCCCGAACAAGTCCTTACGTGATTGTACGTAAGAGATTCACATGCCATGATAGATGTTGATGCCAGTATCAAAAATCAACAACTACAGAAGATGATCACGTTCATGATCACGAAAAACACAGATCTAAGTAATAAAGATTTCTATTTATTATTCATAACATCATGCTCGCGCAGAAGTTCCGTGCGGAATTTTGTAGCGGCGTCGTCCCCGCCAAGGTTGGCTTGAAGCAATTTGATTTGGACTTCGGCATTCTTCAGTTTGCGTTGCTGCGTTTCCTGCAGCATCAAGTGGTTTTGTTCTAGCCTTTGAATGTCTTCCTCCAATTCCTGAACCTTTTCTGTCTTTTTCTGCAATTTATCCAAGACATCCTCGATCCCGGATTGCAGACTCCATCGATGTCGCATCGACGAATCGCCACCGCCGAATATGGTAAGTTTTTGCTGCTGGAACGATCCCCGTCCCCCGTCTGGTCCAGTAGGACTACTTGCCCCGTCCGCATTGGCCTTGCCCATCGCAGGCTTGCTTTGCGTTGTCGCGTTGTTCTGGATTGCCAGCATTACCTCGTGGCCCTCACGCAACTTCAGCCGCCACCGCTCCTCCTCTTGCTGCAGACGCAGCTCACTTTGCGCCAACTGCTTTTGCAAGTACTCAATGGTCTTCTCTTTCTGGTCGCCAGATCTACCCAGATTTTCTTGCTGCTCCGCCATGGCGTCTAGCTTGCGCTGGCAACGTAAACTCTCTAACCGGGTATCACTGAGCTTGGTTGCAAGGCTCATTACCTTCTTTCGCGATTCTGCTAGTTCATCGTTGCCACGTTTTAGAGCATCCTCGACCTGGGAACTCTTTAGGTCCTCGAACAGCTCTTGGGCCTGTCGTGCCTGCTCCTTTGCCATCTCCAGCTGTGCCACAGCAGCGTTCTTCTCGCGTCGCACGCTTTCTAGGTCACGCTCCAGTTCGGTTTTCCGCTACAAAATGAAAAGATACGAGAATAAGCCTAAGCACACGCGTGAGGAGGCAAATAAAAATATTTGAGGAAACGCGAAATTCATCACTTTCTTAGGTGAAGACTGAAAAAGGAACTGCGACTCCTGAGTGACATGTTGTGATGATGATGAAATATTTTAGAGGGATGAGATTACAACTAACCCACCAGCGCTAGTTTCAGTTCCACCAGTGCTACACTTTCGAAAAATTGCTCAGCATAAGAGAGATTTCTTCGACTTGGTTGCTCAGCTGTTGAGCTTTTTCGGGCGTAAAGTTCGTAGCCACATCCTGGCGCAGTTTGTCGTTCTCGATGAGGCAGTCAGAGAGCTTCTGGCGCAACTCCGCGATCTCATCTTGGTAGTTCTTGGTTGCCAAGTCGAGCCTTGTGGCCGTGTCTGCCTCCGCCGCACGGATCGAGCGTAGTTCGCCAACGACATTTTGCAGTTCTCGTGTCGCGTGTGAGCGTTCCCACTGCGCGAGAAGCAACTTGTACTGCGTCTTTCCCACCGCGAGCTCGATCTCGTCGCTGGCCTGCAGCATGCGCACGGTGTCCTGCAAATGCTTTTTCTCCTCTTGTCGACGTTTGATCAAGCGTTCAAGATTTTCGCTCTGCTTCGCGCACACAGCCACCATGTCGCGTTGCTGAGCCAGCTGCGCTTTCAGCTGCTCATTCTCGAACAGCACACTCTCGGCTAGCCGAAGTTTGGGCTCCACCTCGTCTTTTTCTAGCATGTTCGTGAGTCGAATCTCGCTGTCGGCGCGACGCTGGCGCTCCTCGTGAAGCTCCTTCTCCAAACGCAAGCTCAGCGCTTCCAAATCTCCCACTTGCTTTGACAGTTCTTTCTGCGTGGCCGTTTTGTTCTTCAACTCCAACTCAAGCGTGTGCGCACGCCGATTCGCAGCTGCCATGCGCCACTCCGCGACCTGCGCGCTCATCTGCGCTCGATTGTCACCGCCGCGCGCAGAAGAAGCCAGAGAACTGTGGTGGTGCATTGAAGTACCACCGAGAATAGGAAGTGCTCCATGCTGCGCCGCACTGTATCCCGCTGCCATCGAGGACATCTCAGACTGGAGTGTTTCCGGATAGAAGAGGAAACCGCCAGCACCTCCGTTGTTGGGTGCTGGGCCGTCACGTGCAGAAGAGAGCTGCTGGTTCACACCAGAACGCGCCGACGGCTCGGCGGAGCCCGAGCCCGCTGATCCTGGGCCCGCAGACTGCACGCCGCCTGCCAGAGAGCCACCAACGCCCGCCCCGGCTCCGCTCGTTGCAGAAGGACTCGCACCCGGTGCTGCTTCCTGCTCGATGTCGAGCAGCCTGCTCGCGGCTTGAAACCGTTTTCTAGCGCGCTCCACAAACTCCTTGTAGTTGATGCGCGCGACATGCAGTAAGTGCTGACGCTCGGCCGCGTGCGGCGCCGCTGTCGGGTCCGCAGCATAGCCGCACCACGTGGCCACCTGCAAGAGGTCCTCACCTGCCAACTGCTCCTCCAGGGGCAACCCGAAGGTCTTGAACACCTGGAAGATGTCACCCACTTTCACGGTATCGTCCTGGGCTGCGAAAACGTGCAACATCTTGAAGAAGTTGACTTCCTGCGGTACGCGCTGGCGGACTGCAGCCCAGAACAGCTCTTCCCCAGACTTCTTTTGGAGACCGAAGAGGCGCAGCTTCGCAACGAAAGCGAGCACGGAAAGCCTGCGTCCAGCCCACGGCACGTTGCCGCCCTGCTGACCGGTCATCGACACGTCGGCCGCCGCTCCCGACGACGCATCTGCGCTGCCGCCGAGCGTGACTGTACCACCGAGTCCGCCGCCCTCTGCGTTCACTGATTTGCCAATAGTTTCCATATCCTCAGCTGCTACGTCGATGTCCAGGCTCTGCAAGTAGTCGAAGAGCGCTCCGAGTGTAATAAAGCCGTCACGGTCGCCGTCTAACTGTCGAAGCCGGTCCTCGACCTTGCGATCCGGCGCCACAACGTCTTGCGTCTGGAAGAGGCCCTCGTAGAAGAACTCGCCAGCGTGGCCCACTCGCGCATGCAGACTCGCAACCAGCGTGCGATAGAGCGTGCACTCTCGTGCAAAATTCTCGTCGAATTGTTGCAGCCGTGCGCGGAGCTGCGCCAGTTCGTGTTCTGCTTCCAGCGAGATGTTCTCCAGAGACTGGGCGCGGTCTTCCAAGCGCACAAGGTGGCGGAGCCGGTCCTCGCGCTCTGCGTTCACGACGTACAGATCGCTCTGACGCCGCAGCAAGTCCATCTCCCGCTGTGCGCACACCTGCAGCTGCTTGTTCACACGCTCGTACTCCGTCACCGGTACCATGTCCAAAATCTTCTTCGAGGCGATGCGCAGCGCGTTCTCAGCTCGCTGTTTCCACAATGCCAGTTGTGATATCTTCTGCTTCAGGTACGTCTCAGCTTCACCAGCTTGAAATTCGATGGTATCCAATGCGGCCTTTGTGCTGCTGTAATCCTCTGACAATGCCTGGTACTTGCGCGCCATCTTTGCCTCTTGCTCTTCCAGAATGGAGACACGTTGCATCAGCTGAACCATTTTTTCGCGACTGCCCGCCGAATCAGCATCACCTGCGACCGAAGCAGCCGCGGACCCGGTTGCATTGTCGATATACTGTGTGCGCAGACTTTTAAGTTGATTCTGCAGAGACTTCGCCTCTTCTTCTTTATCTGCGGCTAATTTCTCCAGACCGCTCTTTTCATCCAGCCATCCAGTCTTTTGCTTGAAGAAGTCCTGATAAATGACCTCACGTTCCGCCATCAATCGTTCGTATTTTCCCCGTAAATTGTCGAAATCAGACTTGTGCGCACTATTGGCCTCAGTTAAACGCGCAATTTCCTCCGACAACTCTACCAACTGCACATATAACGCACACGCGTCTCGCTGACTCATTGGCCCACCTGAAATATTCAGGAGGTGCATTTGTAGAATTATGATCAATCTTCAGCAGAGAAAATTCACCCACAACGGGATGAAGATATCCACAGCCATATAGACAGAATCACTATGTAATGAATTCTGCTTAACCATTACGTAGACGAGCAGAGTTGAACATCACAGGTAAAAATAAAGCATGAGATTGATTATACTGCCTTCCGCGAGGAGCTTCGGCATTTGAACGCCTTGGTTGAAAAGCTGAGAGTATCCAGACGGCGGCAAACCCGGAATCGGTGGCATAACCATCGCTGACAAACTGCCGCCAGCGGACATTGGCATCGTCCTCGCGCTCGGTTGAATATACTGCTGCGGTAAGACCAATGGCGGCGGCTGCACCATTGGTGCGACTGGAAAGGAAGAAAAGTTTGTGAATGGCAAAAAAAAAATGGTCGATTGGATTAGAGAAGAAAGGTGGAAGAGCCTTTTTTTGACAGAGATCAGGTGGGGCAACCGCAAGTGAAAAGTTGTGGTCTCAAAAAACTCAAGTAGAAGTACACATCGATGGCGCCTGCATCGCTGCGGGTGTCAGAGATGGCAGGCTCGGTGTCAACGGGGCCACGCTCTGAATTTCTGCGCGGGCGACCTCCTGGGTTTCAGCTGCCTGCTTCGCAGCTTCAGTCGCAGCCTGTAGTAGAGATTGTAGTTGCGTTCTTGCGTCCTATTGAATCGCACAGTGTGAAAATGTTCTTACGTCTCAAATCATACTTCTCAAACAACGATTGTGTGTTGAGGAAACTAACTCAGAAGGCTCTCGGAAGTAAAGCCTTTTGCTTCGTCAGCTGCTACCGTACGGTATCAAATAGCGCTCATAAAGTCATATTTGGATCATGTAGTTAGTGGCAGAAAAATGGTTCCTCATGTAGGTGTCAGTTGCTAGGACCTTCTGTTGTGCGTCTTTTTCTTTGCGCGCTGACTCGACCGCTTTGTGCGCTTCTTGTAGGCGTCTCTCGTCTTCCGTGAATCTTCCAGCAAGCTCTCGTGCTTTCCGCTCAGCATCCTGCTTTGCTTTCTCAGCATCGGAGAGCAGCTTGCTCTCTTCCTCGCGTTTCTTTTGCTCCGCTTGCAGTGCCTTCTCCTGGTCCTGGAGCTTCTTTTCAGTTTCCTCTAGCTTCTTGCGCTGTTCCTCTGCCTGCGCGCGACGCAGCGACGCGGCCGCGCCCAGAAGCTTGCCACCAAGCTTATTTGGAGTCGCGGCTTTTTTCTCTTCCACAGGACTAGTTTGCGTTCCGGCTTGATCGCGCGCACCTTGGAGCATCTGCTGCTGAAACAGCGCAAGCTGGTCTTGCTGCTGCTTCTGGATCGCTGCAAGCTGTTGCTGCAGAGCGTCGCTTTGGGCATCAGGCTTCTGAAATTAGCACAGCACGACAAGTACTTATTTGTGACGACGCCTTCCATTACAACACCCAGCAATATCTGTAAGGACACTCTCAATAAATGCTGTCCGTTCAGTATTATTTCAATTGTGGTGGAGCACCTCACTAGAAATAGAAAATGATGATAAAAATAAACTTGTTTCCTGCTCCTGTCTTTGTTTTCCTCAGAAGAGCAGTAGAGTCCATAAGAGGAGGATGCGCCGGCTGCTCCGCCAACCTGCTTCATCATGCCGGCAAGTCCCCCTGCCATCTTCAGTAGAGCCTGAGGATTCTGCTGTGCCTGCGGCATCAAGATCGACTTTCCTGCCTCAGTCTTCAACTCAGTGTTCTCCTTTTCAAGCAAGGCGACCCTGAAATAACGCGTCAGCTTCTTTTACGGTTACTCAAGTATGAAGATTATTCTGTCGATGTGCCACAGGTTTATAAAAATGCTCCCTGCTAAGTTCTCATTGCGTGGCAGTGATTGCAGATGGATTTGCGTAGCATTATCCTGAAAAAGTGTTGTATGACAAGCAACGGAAAGTCAAAAAGCATTACTGTGCATAAAAGTTAGTACCTTTCCTTCAACTGTGCATTTTCACTGACTTTTCCAACCACTTCGTCCATTTTGCGGTCCACGTGCTGCGTTAGCATATCCGAAACTTGCTTGTCTTTGTTCGAGAGCTGTTTTTCCAGTGCCTGCACTTTCTTTCGCAGCTCGCGGCTGTTGTCGGTCTCCGGGATCTCCAGCTGGCCACGACGCAAGGTCTCCGCGATCTGCTCCAGCTGGAGCATCTGTTCCGGATCCATCCCGTTGAAAATAGTTGTTCTTAGAGGTGCACCTAGTTTTTGTTTCATGACAGTGACTGCAGCAATCTTCTCCGAGAACACCTGACTATATCACCGTCACTTGTTCCATATATTTCTTGTCAGGCGGTTCTAAAAATGTGGAAAAAATGAACAATAGCCTTAAGCTTCGCTCGCTGGCCAATGCAGCAAGACTGCGCAGCTTCATCTTCAGCTGGAGACGCTCATCCTCGAGGTCCAATATCTCCTTCTCCAGTTGCCGCTGCATCGACACCGCCTTTGACGCCGACACTTTTTCCTTCACGCGTATGAACGCGGGAGATAATTACCTACGTACTAGGCCTGAGTGCCTCCTTTGGGTCCTTGCATCGTCATAAAGACCAAGTATATCATCACTGCGAGTATTTTTGAGTACAACGAACATAATACATAGTTACTCTTGATGTATCATCTAGAGCATATCGATGTCTTCCGCCTATATGAAAATAACGAAAATAAAAGGAACAGTTACCTTCGATGTGGTCTGTGTAGAGGTCTGTGCATAAATTTGACTTCCGACAGGTCGAGTAGTTGCTCTGGTGGTATATTCGACCATTGCCGCAGAAGCTGGTTTTCATACATTACGTTCGATGCCTCGTTCAAATACTGACCTAACTCTTGTTTTAGGTCACTCAGCTCCGTTGCCATGTGCGCGTTCTCAGTGCGCATGCCCGCTAGTTGCTTGTCCAAATCGAATGCTTCTGGCCCCATAGACGCCAGCCAGTCGGATTTTTCGCGTTCTAAAAGATACAGGCGCTTGTCTTTGTCCCCAACTTCACGTCTCAATTCGTCAATCGCACCATTCCTTAGAAAGAGGGGAAAAGAGAAGTTCTTGGAGTTGTTCAAAAATGCACGGAAAATAATACAGCTAGTGCTAAATGAAAAAAGCAAGAAGAAGAACAAGAAGTTGCTCCATGTGATGTCGTACGGTAACTGCCAGGTCAGAAGGTTGATCAATACAAGTTAGCCAACGTCCAATATCTTTTCGTTTTTTGAGTGCAAATAGGCATGCAAATTACGTTCACCATTATGATTTTTGCTATTCGACTGGTACAACAGTGATCCAAAATCATAACTGCATCAAGCCTTGCTGATCCTGGTTCTTGAAGTCCTGACGCTCCATAAGCTTGTGCTCCTCGATCTTCTGCCCCAGTTCTGTCTCCAACGTGTCAACCCGATCATAGAGATTTTCAATCTCCAAATCTCTATCGTGGACCATCGTCATCAAGTCCTCCAGCGACCCACTATCACCTGTTTTTGATGTGGCTGCTCGGACGAGGAGGTGAACGTTCTGTTTATAAGCGAATAAAATGTGTAGTTAGTGTATAGATATTGGATGGAGAATCCTCTCTTATGTCTAGATCGCAGATAGTTGTCTCTCTACCAACTTAGCTTTCAAACACGCCTGTGCTTTTGGAAAACTTTTACCTGAAAGCCCTGCGATTTTCCGTACTTCGCCAATCTCCTGCTCCAGACTTGCGACCTTAGCAGCCAAAGCCTGACTCTGTTTTTCGGTTGCAGACAGTTCTTCGTCTTTTCGCGCCATAGCTTCTGTGATATGCGCGTCATACTCAGCCTCGAAGCGGTGGGCTGCCTCCAGCTGGACAGTCTTCTAGTAGTTAGAAAAAATCCTTCCTTGCAACAGCAAATTGAGTAGATCTGCCGAATGCAGGTGAGTGTGCAGACCTTAGGCTTCCTGCATCACGTGCAACGTAACGTATCATTTACATCTTCATCAAGATCTTTTTCTAACCCGAGTGCCGCACTGAAGGTAGAAGAGCTACGGCAAGCACCGTGTACTTACGCCACAAGAAGTGGAAGGCTCCCCGCGATGCTTGTTGCTCACTAATCCCCAAATAAAACTACCCAGATCCGTGCGCAAGCAGTACTACTAAGTAATGCGATGAAGAAACTAGAACTACGAGGGAGGAAACAAAGCCGGTTATCACTCCTTTCTGTACCTGTTGACGCTAAAGATGAGATGTAGTTAAAGAGAGTCTTCAGGTATAATCAAATGCTAGTTTGGAGCTTAACTTCCAGTGCCGTCTTGAGGTAGTGATTTTCGCGTTGGAATTCCTCGATGTCTTCTTCGGCGTGATGCAGTTTCTCCTCAAGGCTGTCAAGATGCTCATGCATCTCGGCAACTTCTTTGGCACGGTCGTCTTGGTTCTCCAGTTGCTTGATTTGTCGCTGTAGCTCCTGATTCTGCGTTTCCAGAGTAGAATTCATATTTTCCAACTCATTGAGGTGTCGCATTCTTAGAAGGTGAAGGTCTACGTCCGGATAAATGTCTTGTGATTGTGTACGAAGAACATCAACTATACATTGATTACTACAACAGGCGGCGCTAAAGTAAAATATCTGCTTCAGTGTTGTAGAAGTAGACTTCTTACTATCTATGAATGACCTAATTGCCTATGCTGTCGTGGGTTGCTGTAATGTATGTTCCAGGGGCCAAGGCCCCCCCGATCTAACTTTTTGAGGCGGGGCCTCCCGCCCCGGACCCTTTTTCCTGAGGGACAGCCGGACGGGAAGGCCTCCAAAAGCCCACCTCCGAACCCTTCCCGCTTCTTGCCTGGACCCTACAGAGCCCCCATCCCTGTGGCCGTTCGCCAACCGAAGGCCGGGGGTGCAAGGCTTCCGAAGGTGGCAAAGGTGGCAAGGGTGGCCCCCTTTGGCTTGTTGCGGCTTGTTGCGTGTACACTACAGACCTCCAGCGTGCGGGTTCCTCACTGGGGGAGTCTCTTGGGAGGTGAAAGGCCTCCGAGAGAAGCAGGTGGCAAGGCTTGACCCCTTTCGCTGTGCTGCATGTATCCGGGGCCAGGCCTCGTGACCGTGGCCGCCTTCGGCGGCCTTCTTCCCCGGAGGCCGCCCGCCTGATAAGGTCCAAGAGTCGGGCACACGCGGAGAGCCGCCAGGGGCCTCCGGCTCCGCCTTTTGAGGCCTTGGCCCCCGGAGGTCCCTAGTACACGTCACCACCGCGGGAAAAAGGGCGCGCGGACATCACCACCGCTCCATCCACAGGGGGGAGCCTCCACCCCTGGAACATGTATTTGATTTGGATGTTACGAAACAAGTGCTAGCCTTAACATGAGCTCCGTCTGAGACTTTATGTTCTTCGTTGCATCCTGGTCGGCTGCCATTTGTGTACTCGTCATGCCCCGTAGCTGCTCCTGAAATAAGTTCCGCTCTTGCCGCGTTCGCATCAATTCTTCATCCCCGGCCTGGCGACCTGAGCGGTTTGATTGTCGATTAGCAAAGTTACCTAAGGAACTAATTCAATTAGTCTTGAACGGCTATCTGGAGGGACGGCATTCTATTTCACTCATGTGAGAATAGAGGAGATTCAGGACTCCGTCTGAGTACATGATGGTCACTTTTTCATCTGACATGATAATCGGCATTCTTATTGTCCTTCTTTGCAATTACCTAATCAAATCAATATCCTTCTTTGATCTTCTTCTTCTACGACGTTTAACCTGCTTCGGTCTACCAAACTACGCTAATGCCCTGTTGTTTCCACCAAACTACGCTATATAATAAGTCCTGTTGTGTCTTCATCATGATCATGAAAGAAAAAGAAATACTCGATCGCTCTCTATCCAGCAACATCTGTAGGTCGCGGATTTTCTGTCCTTGTTCTTGGTCCCGCAAGTCGCGGTCTCGCATCGCGTCGCGCGCACCATCCAACTCCTGCGCTGCCATTTCGAGCGACCGCATTCGCCTCTGCGCATCCATGAGCTGCATTTCGCGCTCTTGGAGCATGCGCTGAAGCGTAACCACGTCCTGCTGCATCATCTTTTGGTGTACTTCGGCAACGATCTTCTGTCAGATTGATTCCGTCGCGAAGATGCACATGCACTAGGATCTTCGGTGTCGATGGGAATTTTCGGTTCGTTGTGGAAAACAAGCTTGCTCAATACATCTGGCACTCCCTCCAAAAGGTCGTCGGCGGACGTCGTACTGCGAGCTAATGCAGCATTAAACAGGTGTAAACAACGCTTTTGTAGTTAGTCGTACTAAAGTAAGTAGCTGTACTCTCGTGGTCGACGCCCCGGAAAGCGAAATCGTCTACTTTTGCGTTGTCTCCGCTGCCCTGCCTGCAAATGCGATCTTCTTCACGTGCTTCGCCTCCTGCTATCGTCTCCTTTAGTTACGTCGTCAAAAACGGAACAGCCTAGAAGAAGTCACGTCCTCGTACCCAATGAGAGGGACAAACAGACTCCTAGTTCGATGGACAATGGAGCCGCGAGATCCTCCGAAGGGCCAGAGACACGATATCCATATCGTTGTTTCATCTCATGATTCATCTCTTCTCAACAACAAGCTCGCAATTATGGAAATACTGATGGAAATGCGGAACGCTCGGCGGCATTATTAAGAACTCAGCGAAGAAGAACTACAAAACAAGGGGACACCAATGTATGTTGACAGTAGATTGATATATATATAAACAGGGGAAAGAAGATCAACATTGATATGCAAATTATAATGCGCAAAAACCGATGGATGCGGTGTGTAGTTAATTTCGTCATGACACGAGGTTTGTTCCCGAACACAGGCGCGGCAAGGATGAGTTTTCGAGCAACCTTTGATATTCAAGATCTTCGTCCTTCACTTAACGAGCTTCCTGATAGAATGAATGAGCACCTTTTGCTCTATTTCTAGACAAATGAAATCTAGTAAACAAGGAATCAGTTTGTATAAGCAGCTCTCTCCCTCGTACCTTTGGCTCCTCTTTACCTTTTCGAAATTACTTATCGCCTCGACAGTCACACGCGCAGGAAGCAAACCGATATGTGAAAAGTTTGAGCTGTCGCCCAGTGGGTAGCCATAGTTTCCCCCAGATTGTACTAGTAGGTCTCTCCTCAATTTTCATGGAATGCATATCATGAAACATCGTCGCTTTCGGCTGAAAAGTGCAGAAACGGCCGTCAATAGACACTCCAGAGGTGGAGACTCTTTTTCTATCAATTCTGTAAAACTGTCGTACCACCTTTGCGCCGCGACTCAAAAACATAAATTTGTCATTTGATCTTTCCCCACGCGGGCCCATCGCATCAGTATAGCGCAATACGAAGTGCAGGACCCCCACGAGGCCTGCGCACAGGACGACAATTGCCAGGACAGTGGCTGTTACCTCCACTACCTTTGCTTCCGAAGGAAGCACGCTGCTCCCGTCAACTGATCGCACGTTACGACCCTGCGTCTTACGACATTCGTCGGCGATAGCGAATGCTGCCCACACGCAAACGAAGGGATAAACGACGTTTCCAGTCCGGACGAGGACAGCGAAATAGACACCCGCGGCCAGATAAAGGACGAGCACGGCCCAGATGTGTTGTGGGATGCCCAGGAAGAGCAGCGAAACGTCATCTCCGTCGCCGCCTGACGTTGCAAGTAATGCATTCGAGCCGATGACAGCGAGGCTGATGCTCACGATCGAAGCTGCAGTGGTCCATCCGAAGTAGAGCGAGAAAGGAACATCTAAGACAAGCGCTTCGAAAAGTAGTGGTCGACGTTTGCTAAGCGAAGCGAAAAATCCACTTGGTGTCTCGGTGTGGGAGGATGACAAGCCGCCCGCGGGCGCTTCCGAGGCGTCCATGGCAGCCCCTCCAGGCTCATCCTCGTAGAAACGCCGGAAAGCACGGATGCGCACCACAATTGCACGCAAGGTTGCCATGAGGGAAACAAGCGCAGCAGCAGACAACCACATCCAAACTACCGGTCTTCCTTGAGTGAAGAGTATAAAAATCCATACACTACTCCAAAAGTTGGACAGCACAAAGAGCCATGAGACGCCGTCACAAACGAGACGACGACGACTTTCCGTCTCGGATGACGGGTTCACTTTAGCATGTTCTTGCACAGTTGTAGTCGTATCAACAGTGTCATCTGGTGGTCCTTTTATTTCGTGGCACTCTCCTGCACCCTTCGCAGCATGACCACGAGACGCGTGATCGACGAATGCAACGACGGCTTGCCACACAAGGAACCCACCAAGACAGAGGTAAATCAAGCCCCAAATTGCGAACGCCCAGCCCGCGGGCGCAAGCAGAGTCACGTACAGATCAGCAACTTTGCCGATGGAATATCGGCTGAAAATGCCACGCGCTGAACCCTAGTTGAAGAAAAGGCCCATGGCGAACGAAAGAATATTGCATACCGCAAAAACGTGGCAGCGCTGCACTCTCCCTCTCGGTGCACGTACGGCTCCGGAGTCACCAGGCGCGCGCGCTGGCGGTTCCATCTTTTTGAAACTCAATTTGAAATTAAATATGTCAGTACAATATACTAGAAAACCCTGGTCCGCTCACTAAACTCGGGCTCAGCAATTTCATCTTCGTGAAGATTTCATACAGCACAAGGGACAAGACCGAGTCACTCAATCAGTCTTCATGAAAGTCAAGGTGACACAGAGCAAAGTGTGCGTGACCATCATGACTTATACAGTGAACACTATTTATAATGCCCCGTAATGTTGCTAATGGTACACTTCGTGGTAGTCTTTCCCAAATGAGGCATCTACTTGGTCGTTTGACGTCTCTTTTTTCGTATAAACAACATTTGAAATGTTTGTTTTTCGCTATGTATCAGTTCTAACTTACACTTAGTCAGCTTCATCGGACATTCTTGGAAAAAGCAACTACGAAGCTTGCATCGACGCTGTAGCTTCGTCTACATGTCTGTATATCATGGTTCCGTCGGTCGTTGGAAATCAACCTCGATGAAGCAAAAACTGAATTCTGTCCTAATAGTGAATCAACCAACTAAAAATCGAGCGACTCTTTGCAAAACATAGGTTCTCTTTCTACTGGGCACTCTTTTCTCTATCATACATTCTACATGAAACTGAAAGAATGACATTTAAAAAAAAACGATCTATGACGCAAAATAAACTTGACTTTTTTTGCCTAAGTGAGAGAAACCAAAGCTTGTTGACTTCACGCCATGACATTGTAAAATCTATATAAATTTTGCATGGATGCCGCAACAGTGAAGTTACATCATTCCAGAGTCACTTAATTATAATTGCCCTAGTAGCTAGCTCTATCTTTCAGGATACAACATGCACATTCATAGTTCTTTTAGTTGTAAGCAATACTGGGATTCATGCATAGTTATACATCATAGTAATATCAGGCTTCGTTCATGAAGCTTTCGATATTTCGAATTTCCTCTGCCGCACGCGCCCCCCCAATAGGAGGTGGCATTAGAGGGTATCCACCTTTCTCAAAATGTGACCTCTGCTGGCTTTTGGTCTTGTTCACCATGACTTCCGAATTCGGTGCTACTTCTGAATCCTCTGGATCGGCACCATCGCCAGAAAATAAGAAAGCCCAACCAAGTTTTTTTCCCTTGACTTCTGTCGACCCTAGGGGAGACGGGTCGCCCCTAGCCCCTGCGGGTCGCGGCACGGAAATAGCTGGACTCGTCCTAAACTTAGAAGAGCGTGACGCTCGTGAAAGACAAAGACACTCCTCAGAGCTCTACTGAACAAATTACGCGTCTTCCGGAAGCGGTTGATGTTGAGCGCTTGTTCATTCTGTTTCTGCCCTGTTGCGTTCCAACAAAAAGCAACTAAATAGGGTGTATTGTAAGATCCACTGTTCCTTCGAGGACTTTTTCCTGCATCTGAGAATAAAGAAAAGTTTTTTTACAGAAAAACGACATCAAAGCAAATTCTCCCCTGGGGATCTTAACTGACCCTGCCGGAAGTACTCCGTCAGCCGCAGCTACGATCGGCATCCAGCCGACAGTTCTCCGATTAGCCGCCACAAGTCGCTCCCAGTCGATCTGCAGAGGTGGAGCAGTGCGCGTCTTCATTTCCGAAAACAAGGATGCTATCTCCTGCGTGTGCCAACCGCCGACCTGAATAGCCCGACTGAAGTCTCCGCTAGCCTCGTCCACCTGAAAAGAAATGCAATGGTATTATTGAAATTGAAGTTATCGTTATGTACTTTTAGCACCAAGATACTTGGCAGATCCTGATAGTATTTTCTTGCTAACATACTTGCGATATACATTCTACCACTTTATCTAATAGATTTGATAAAAAGCCATCCCCGTATGATCGTAAAAAACTATGTACGCTAACATCCGGTTATTACACAGTAAAAGTCTCAAGGCCAGTCATTCTGCAGTGCATATGTCAAAGAAGGCGCGCGTTAATATTAACGAGCTAAATCAAAAAACAACAACGACCCCGCCAAACTCTTACTCTTCCACTTCCAAGCCCCAAAATCTCACGCTTCCACTTCCGAACCCCCCACACCCGAACTCATGATTGAACTCATGAACTTAGGAACTTCTGAATGCGTATGCAATTCAGACTTCTCTACGAAATAAAATCAAAATTGTTACGATTTGAGCTGCAAAAGTTATAATCTAAAAAAAACATGCCCAAAGTAAGAACTTTATCTACTTAAGGTCTTTAATATGCACTAGTATGCACTCATATTAGGGAGCTATATAAAAAATCAACAACGACCCCTCCAACATCCGAGCCCCACACACACCAACCCAAAAACACCCGAACCGGAAGTACTTGAACCAAAAACGTGCGACCTCCATCGCAAATTTTTCCGCTCCTTTTCTAATCAACCAACAAACACAACACACGAACACGCGAACCCTGACACGGCGTCGCGTATTTACTAAAATCAAGCACGCTGCGGCTTGACTTAATTCGTCGGCGTCAAAATTCAAAACTTTGCACAAAAAGCCTAGTTTTTTGATTTCATCGGCTAAGGCCTTACGCTCAGCCCCAAGACTGAAAGTCGAAAGCTCCAGCCTCAAAGCCGAAAGCTGAATGCTCGAAGTTGAACGCCCTAGGTTGGAAGCTGAGGGCTTGCTCAGTTTAAAGTTTAAAGCTTTAAGATGAAAGCCCACTCCTGAAAGTTCAAAGCTGAAGACCCAATGTGGAAAGTTCAAAATTGAAAACTCAATGTTAAAAACTCAAAGTTAAAAGCTCGGAACGCTTCAGATTAAAAGCAGCGACCCAATGTCTAAAAGTTTCAAGTTTGAAACCTCGAATCCAAAGTTTTTGATTGTATCCAATAAAAACGAAATTGAAAAAATTCCAATCCGAAGTTTGATTGTATCACAAGAAGAGAAACCTGAACAAGCTGCAAACTCGAGCGCTACAACTTCTTGCACGCAAAGAAGGCCAAACCCACCAAAAGAAGAGTAAACCTACAGCCAACGAATTCGATCCGGTGCGCCGTTTTAATCAATGGCCGCACGCCGTCCCCCGCCCAACTCTTGTCGAATCGCGCCGGAGTTGAGGAGGGCGCGTGCCGGAAGTGGGTGACCCTAGTGGGAGGAGTGCCCCCGGGCGCTCAAGTCTAGTATCATCTCTGATCTCTTGAGTGAGAGGAACGATATCTCGTTCAGCTCATATCAACTAAAAAGGAAAGAGAGAGACTCGTGCTATAACTTGACCGAAGAAAAAAATGAGCTGCGTCAAGCGATTCAAACAAAGTCAGCGACACTTCTAGAAAGGACTCTTACGTGCAAGCTCGCCCAGCAGGGTCCACAACCCAAACAGTGGCTCATATGCTTTTGGACGGCACGCGCGTGATGATTCGCTAATACACTTTTCTCCACGCGTCCGCATGAGCTCTGCTCCAACTCGAGCGTCGCGTCCTCCACGAGGACAGGGACATTAGACAAATCACAAATAGAAATGTTCTCTCTGAAGGACAAATTTGAATCTTGAACGAGCAGCTGCAGAGAGTTTAGAAGGACCTTGCTTCATCGACGAGTGACCAACAGGTATTAGATGGTAAACGTTGCTCATTAGTACTGCTTATCAAGCGATTGCGATGCCTCCCTTCCTGACGGGAAGAAAAATTGATGAAGTCGTATTCTCATCGAACACCTCCAAAGAAGCTCGACGTGCAGTCCTTAGTATTCTATCGTAAAAAAGTGTGAGGCACAGGGACTGACGAGATACACCCGCTCCCCCGCAGGTAGGTTAATCATTGCCAAACCGAATCCTTCCCCGTCCTTCTCAGACTCGTAATCTGAGGCAAAGACACTTCGCGGCCCGAGTTCTGTCTTGACCACTTCGTAAGCGATCTCCAGGTCACCACAGGCACCACAAAAACTGGATGGATGAATGCATACGCATACCAACAAAAATCTGATAGGTTTAGTATTCAAAGCAATGCTTTTTTCTTGCCTGCAACATAGAGAGCTCCTAGCCATAAACCAATAGATGAAAGTGGCGTCTCTGAAATTACTTATAAGTACTAGTTTCACTTCGATTGCATACATCAGTATCGGATTCGCTCTGGAGTACTAAAAAAACATCAAATGACTTCTATCATTCATGGCGATATTGACTTCCTCTAAAGATCAATGCGATTGACAGCTTATTTCCTTCTCCGCTCATACTAGAACTCCGCATCAGCGCCAGAAAATTTGAGATGCTGCACGCCGCAACGTGCCAAATAGCGCATAGACACCACGTCTTCCAGGAGCAAAATGCGCTTGCGCGTCCGATAAAACTCACAGCTTAGTGGATTGCAGCTTCCCTCGAGTAAGGGGATACAGCATTCAGGATTTGAGATTTCAACCGAGTCGTACTCCGCTGATGGGGCTTTTCGACCAATTCGATGTGCAAGACCGTGATCCAGACTCTTGCTAGTAGAAGTTTTATGCACATTATGGACCGCGGTCTTCGCGCGCTTCCGTTCCAGTCCCTCTACATCCTTTTCATGATCCAGACCTATGCGTAATACACGCTCTGTGCTGATGCTGTTCTTCCTCTCCTTCGAGGTAGGCCTCTCGTCCGACATGTGGCTTTGTGTTGGGGCCGGTCGTGCTACCAGGTGCCCTGGTGTGGCCTCTACGCGGCGGCGCAGTTCCTCTGCTGCGCCCGCTACAGCCGCAACGCCGCCCACAAAGCGGAAGCCCTGTTGGAGGCCGTTTCCGACGGGCTGTAGCCATGAAGGGATAACCATAACATTCGCAGAGGGTCCGCGAATACCTGCTGACAGTGCCACCGACCGACTCAAAGCGCACTCGAAAATGTTAAACGCCCAGCTGTCTCCCACTTCCATTGCTCCAACGCGGTGATATGGAACCGCGGTCACGGCCTCCGACTTGCAGCAGTCTGTGCTGCTGACCTCCACGTGCGTCGCTCCCAGAACCAGGTGGCTGGGTTCGCCAGACAGGCCGTCTCCACAACAAGCACCGGTCGCCAGAACCACCTCTTGCGTAGGCCACATCACGCATTGGGTCGGCGGTTTCAGCGCGGCTAAGGCTTTGGCATCTGCTGCCGCCTGCTGATTCACCATCTTCTGCATATCCTCGACGTTAGGCAACATGGTCTACGTCTATTTTCAAAAATACATCGATAAATTCATGCATTTTCACTCCATCGTCCAGGAGGCCAAATTCGACAGTGAAGAAAACTCATCCTCAAAATGCATAATGAGTGTAGAAAATAGCTATCAGCGGTTCAACACAAACGGACCCAGTGAAAAACGAAACGATCAAACGACGAGAAAACGTATTTAAGCACTCGTTGAGTGAACACCAAGAATACCGGTTAGAAAGTTAGTGGTGTGTAAGGTCTTTCACTCCTTCATCTGATTAGAACGCTGAATGATCTTCAAAAGTACGGAGACTTGACCTGGCGCCGGAACAAAACAAGCAACTTCCGATGAACAAAAAAGAAATTTTTGTTCAAATTTCCTCAACTAGCTACCCCAGAGAAATTCGAAGAAAGACATAGAGAGAACAGTTCTCCCACTCTCTTCCATACACAACTCACTCTCAAATGAATGTCATGACCCGCGCCGGCGGTGGTATTCCAGGTAGCAAGCTGCGAGATGTCAGTCTCAACAAATCGCGCCAGTCATCTTGGTGCACTTCCACCTTTGTGTCCCAATTCATCTCTGAGCATTGATTCTCAAAGTCCAAAAATATTTGACCGTTCACTGGATCCACAGTGGAGCAGTGCCGCGAAGTGGCATCCCTGCCCACCCCTTTGCTATGTTCTAAGCATCGACTTCACGATCATGGTCATGACTTCACGATCAAACAGTACCATTATCCAATCAACGAAGAAGTGGGAAATTAGAAGAGGAAAAGGAAAACCCTGGGTATAATTTTGCGTGATCATGCGAGAGAAAATCAGAGGGAGAGCCGCGGAGCGAGTACATTGATCATGATGAGGCTATGCGAGCTAGAATCTTTGTGGCCTTATGCAGGCGTAAAAGCGAAAGTGGAAAAGACTGGTGTTCATTGATGACAGTGCTATAGGAAGAGAATCCAATCGCACTCATGTATAAATTGCCTGAACATGTTGCATGTGTTCGCAGTAACTACTCTGAACATGGAGGCTGCTCAGACGCGATTCCGGTCGTATAGCGTTCACCAGCCTTCAAGTTCAACATCAAGTGTAGTAAGCACATAGAGGTTGTACTTCTTGTGAGTGCTGTAACTACGCCTTCTGCCTGAGGTCCCACTCCTCAACGCAAACCTTACGCAAATTTTTCATCATGGTTTCGACTTCCGCGTAGCCCGCGTGGCAAACAACTTTCCCGGCAAGCTTGGACTTCCCCACGCTGCCCTGCGGATTCACGTGAGAGACCAGGGCGACGTCGCTCACGTTCGGACCGAGAGGCGTTGTGAACCAGCACGACGCGGAGAGGTTTCCAGTCACTGCCCGGTCGGGCAACCCGTCCTCCGGTACCGAGGCCACGGACTTGGAGAGGAGTACTCGTGTCCCGTCGCTGAGCCGGAAACGCCGAGTAAGACAGCAGAATACGCGCGTACTAATCACTGAGAAACCGGGATACGTCGCAGTCTTCAGCACGTACGCAGGATGGCGCTCTAGCAAGCGGGACTCTGAGCAGGAGCGGTCGATCTTGGGGTACAACTCCGGCTCCCACAGACAGGCCTGGACATGCCACGCAGGAAAAGGCAAGCGAATGTAGCTCAGCGAGCCTCGCCAGATGCCGTTGCAGGGGTGCTCGAAGCTATGGACCGCTACGTCGATTTGATGAGTCGCCACACTATCGCGCCCACACGAACTGCTACAGGCAATCTGGTTCTGCCGGCCCAGCGCCAACGTGTTTCTCAGCAGGTCCACCACGAGAGGTGAGTGTATCGGACTGAAAGCGACGGCCTGTCGATACTGTTGCGTCCATTTCTTTGTTTAGAGCTCACAATAATTCATCTTTTACGATCATATTCTCAGAATCCAAGAAGGCAACTGAGATAAATACCCTGAAAAGATGAATTAATACGAGCCTTAATTTGTAATGCGGGGGGCGGCTTCAATTGTAAGTCCCGGAGATGAACGTCCGCTGCTCGAAAAAGGTGCCCCACTTCTTCCCGCTCCATCATCACACCCGTTGCCGCCGGAAGACGACGATGATGATGATGAAGACCCTCCTTGGACACCCGTGCTACTCCTTGCGGTTGAAGACGATGCTGGTGTTGCTTTGCTACTAGAGCTCGTGCCTGTGGGTGTGGTCGTTGAACGCGTTCCAGGAGGCGAAGATTTCGACTTGTTCGAGTAGTACTGATCCACTATTATTTGCTCTTCCGTGTTGCTCGGACCGATCGCTCTGCCTTTCTGTGGTGGAAGGTGGGGTGAACAAGAGCCCCTGGCGGACGCGAACATGAAATTGTGGATTGGCCATGTTGGTGGTGGATGGCCACCATCCGTGTCGTGATAAGCGGTTTTTCTATAGGTTGCCCATACCTGCGCGCAGAAGCGGAGCACAGGGAAAACACCTTCGGGCTTGGCCACGTCCGATCTTGGTACGACGTTCTCGACCTCTGGCAAAAAAGGACGGTGGTCCCGAAGCAAGCTTTCTAGGTCCACTATATTTTCGCTACGAAGCAGGCTTACATCCTCAGGTCGCACGCGCGGATCGACCAGTCGATCTGCGGCGTCGCCGTCCCCTGGGAGCGCAAAATCTAGGGGGGTTGGCAAACCCGCCGCCCCCGTGGAAGGGCCCACGTCAACAGGACTGCTCGGTCGTGTCCGGGACGTGGCGGTGCCCGCTTCCGGTGCTGCCCGTGGGTCTTGGCCTCCTTTTACTGCGGAATTCTGGTGGTGACTACCTCCGGCGGTATGCGCGAAGGGCGAAAAAAAACTGGCGTCGGCCTCTTCAACGCCTTTGCCATCCGGGGACGAAGGCTGCATCTGCAACACCACAGACGAAGGCGCAGCTCGCGCCGCCCCACCACGAGCTGGGGCTGCTAAGCGCGGTGATTGCGCTGGCCTCTTGTCGGTCGCGACACCCGGTCCTCGGTCCGACGCATTTGAAGGGGAGGATGCCCGGCCAACTAAAGCCGAGGGTCCACCCGAAGTCACAGGCAAGGACGAGCCAGCATTGGTCATGTGCTCTCCACCTCTTTTGTGAAATGCACTACCTCCCGGTTGAACATCGGAAGAAGAAGTGGGATGATGTATGTGCTGTTCCTGAGCCTCGCGGACTGCACCCGCCGACGCTCCGTGTCTAAACAGCTCCTCCTGACTATGTTGTTGCTCAGTCGCGCCTGAGGACGCCCCTCGCGCTGGCAACAAGGGACTCGGGGAATGTCGGAGAATGTGGTTGTAGCTATCGAGGTCAACAAAGCTGTTGACGTCGACCAAGGGACCACTCGGCTTTCCACTCAAATACCAGAGACGATAGAGTGCTAGTCTGCTGCTCACCTCGATCTGCCTCGATGCGGTAACGCAAATCGCAACAAGACCCCAGAATTCTGTTGGGCTGCTTCCACCATTCAGCAGCATCCCTAGAGCTGCTACCCCGACCAAAGCAAGAACCTAAACAGAAAGGACAATCCCATAAAAGACGGCGGGAGGAAGCAAAACAACAGGCACCGGGAGGTTTCGTTCTTCCCTAGCATGTTGAGATGACTTTGTTTTGATTTCAAACATTTTCTCAGGTGTACTGCGTAGTAATCAAACATTGGTTCTTCCTTGCTCTATTTCAAAGTGATAAGCGTATGTTGCTGATTCATTCAACAGAAAGAACACACATCTGGTGTTGTACGAAAAAATAGTACCATTGGTAACGGAACGCGCAGCAGAACCACGTACAAGAGGAGAAAACATGGCGTAACTGCTGGACTCAAATAGGCACCCACGAGAAGGTCAACCAGCATGAGAATGAAAGCGACATACTGTCGTAGAAAAGGCCAATGCGAAGGGTTTTCCACCAAAATAGCATCTACGCTTACTAGGCCACCGAACAGCAGTACCCAGACGATGTGCCACATCAAAAAATCAACACTTTTCACGTCATCCCTCGCGTATTCGTACCTATATGTTTACGATTTTCAGTCACAGTCAGCAATTTATAAGAGTTACTTCGTGGGAAAGTTAAGAAGACTGACCGAAGCAAGATCACAATGAATCGCTTAGACGACAGCAAAAAAAAAAGTAGAAGTGGTGCATAAACTTGTAATAATCAATGGAAGCACATTCATTAGGAAGTTGATTACGATTGATCATTAAGAGTTTCGGGTCTACTCATCCTGTAGTTCTTCACCTTCTACATGTGCCTGGATCAAATTTTGGAAGTTTCTTTTGCGTTCCCCACCTTCTAAATGTATACCTTATATCGAGCTGCTTAAGGCTTTCCGTATCTCCTCCAACGGCTAGTGCGAGCCACACGACGATGTAAGCGGACAAGAGCGGCAGGAGCCACAGGAGCCAGTAGCGCTGATTCTGCCATAAACACTCAAGGAATTTTTCTTCAAGGTGGCGCTCAAGGAAAGTGAGCAGCCATGGGCGCATGACCAAACGCCGCGACGAAGACAGTGAGAGCTGGGCGGCAGACGCCGAAACGAGCTCATGCATAGCGCTTTTCGTGTCAATGATCTTTGCAGAAGTTGCAGATGTATTCATGGTCTTCACATTCTGGCGAAAGCTTTCCCGAATTTGAGCCTTGAAATCCAGATCCGGCTGCCTGGACGACGCGCTCCCGTGCGTTGTGTTGGTGCTCGTGTTGCTCCGCCCGCGATCTATCAGATTATCAAGAACAGCAGCACCTGTTCTAGAAGTCGCGGGGTGTGTCCCTCCCGGGCCCGCGTCCATGCTCGCAGGACAGCCGTGGACATTATTGCTAGAGAGGGCCGCACGCAGTCCCAGCGCGGCTGCCTCAGCGGTGCCACTCCTGTCGAGCTGCGTGTAAGGCGACAATCCCCAGCGCTCCGCGCCAGCTCGAAGACCTGGTGTGTTCGTAAGCGCATCACCAGGATCCGAGTAGAAACTCGGCAAGCTCTCGAGTGGTCCCTCGAGATCGGACCGCAAATCACCACTGAGCCCCAAAGACTCTTGCAGAGCCTCTCTGCTTGCTAGGCTCATTTTACTTCGCCCGATGAAGGCAGATACTAATCCAGGAAAAAAATGAATAATAACCGCTTTTATGATTTATCATGTGCTCTCGGAGATGATGTTGGTGAAGGAACAACAGATGAGGAAACTCAGCCAACATGTAGAAGTATAGTGTCTATCGTATCATGTGAGACGAGCAATCTCTTCTGAGAAATTATTTCACAGTTTCCTTCCGTCACTAAATCAATACTGGTACCCCCTAGGTAGCTACTCCATCAATCTGCAGAAAAATAGAAGACTGAGAAACTCAGTTGCATTTGCTTGCCTATCATGTATTGATATTTCCTTTCGTGAACTTGTTGTATGGCTTTCTTACTCTAAAGGAAAGGTGCCACCTTTTTCGATTGCTGCATCCTTGCTTATAGCTCGACGAGCATCCGAAGATGTCGGAATGTGGAAATGTGATTTTACTCCCACTCATTCCCCCTCGCACCCGACTTTTCCTCGGTTCAAACTAACCGAAATGAAATTCGATCGATTTTTAACCTAGACAGAGACAAAACTCTGATACCTTCTCACTGAAAATCAACTCCATCATACTCTCTGATGCAAATACACTGATTCGCGCAGAGAGACAGAATTGTTTAAAAAACTGCGAGCGTACTAGACCTCTTAGAGCATTCAACATCACAGGATTCTCTCAATGCTGAACTTGAAGGAAACCAGCAATCCATCATCTAGTAGCAATCAACGATCAGCGAGGCGACCGAAGTTTCTGCTCTCTTCCGAAGACTGCGCTGACAGCAAAGGGCCCTACATGATAAGTGAACAGGCCAACGCCTAAACCACTAAGCCAACTGCGCAGTTGGCTTAGTGGTTTAGGCGTTGGCCTGTTCACTTATCACTACAGAACGGCACCTACAGCGCAGTATCTTAGCGCTTCTATGAGTCCATGATAAGCACCTATGAGATCCGAAGATTTTTTATTGGCCTGTGTCGTTTTCTGATCGTAATTAAGCTGACCCAATAGTGACGTACACAACAGTAGTATGAGTCGATGTAGCGAGCCTGCACAGGAGAAGAGCTCATCGTCATCAAGAATCGTTTTCCGACAATTCTCATGGTAGATCTTGCTCAGTCGTTGGATTTATTTTGGAGATGAAGAGTGACATCTTCATTTCTGTGTCGATCATCATCGAGTTCTGACAAACGGTTTCCAATACTCCAAATCTAGTATGTCTCGTTGGTTCGTCGCCAGCAGCAATCTCCATCCCAGATGTTGTCATGATTGCAACATCTACTGTGATCTTCACCTCGAAAGCGGTATTGCAAAAAAGCACTACTTTGAGCCTATCCTAAAGAGTGGCTTTCAGTGGTCCAGTTTGCACGTTTGCAGGCTCTGGACCGTCTACGAACTTCACACTGACAGAATTCACACAGTGTCGCTCGCTATCACGGCCCATTTCGCCGTAAAAAACATGCCCGAGATGCCCACCGCATCGTTTGCAAAGAATCTCTGTGCGAACCATACCTTTCAGAGATTTGTCGTATTAGGCTGAGCTCATAGGCTAAAAATCCCATTATCCCCACTAGGAAAGAATCGATGAATGAAAAAACACGCTACAAATAGAAACTACATCCTAATTCAGGTCTCAACGAACAGAATCAAGGCACTGATTCGCATACCTGATAATGATAATCACCTACTGCTACAATTGCCAGGAATTTGTATGAACCACTTATTCGGACATCCAGCGATTTACTTCCTTATAATATAAATATGTCCAGTTTAGTACCGTGAGTCTTATCTTCGATGTACTTAATGTGTGCCCCATTAGCTTCCTTGGAGTGGTAGCACGCGTTGTAAGCTGGCCACCCACAACCGGAGTTGAACTTCGTGGCGTAGGAGTATAGCGCGAAACCGCATCCTTTACACGCATAGTAGCCCGCTTTGGGATAATGCTTGTCGTACTCACCGCTCCCTGGGGGCTCCGTTCCCTTCTTCCGCAGCACGTCAAACTCCTTGCTGTTGAGGAGCTGCCGCCATTCTTCTTCGGTTTTATCGACCTTCTCCATCGTGGCAAAGGGTCGAGCCTGTTTCCAATTGTTCCCTTGTTGATTACACGAAAGAAGCTCTCTCGACGCAGGAGCTGGTCTTGTACTCTGGTTTGAACAACAGACGACAACCCGACGACAACTTCCGTTTCGTGTGACCACCACTGGACTCGAAGAACGCTGAGAGAACGGAAAAACAGCACCAGCTAGAGCCGAAGAATGTCGACGGACCGGATGAAAAGCTAATCCTGGATGAGCCATAAAACTTTTCCAGTTTTCTATGTTCGTTGTAGGTATTTACAACGAACTGATGAGTTAATGAATTCGAGTGTGAGGCACTGAGCCGTGCAACTTAGAACAATGAGGGCAAATTGACAACGAGCTGAAATAAGGTATTCACACTGAGTGACACAACAATATCAACTTCGTTACAAAAATACTTCGTGCTAAGCATAAGTGTACTTCTCTTAGATGAACTACTTACATAACTAATTGCAGTTCAATCCTAGGTCGCTTACAACAGGAATCCTGCTCCTGCACACAAGCTCACAGGTTTTTGGAGAAAGCTTTCTTTTGGACTATTCAGTTTTGCCTTCTACATAAACATCCCTACTTCTTGATCCACGATGAATCCATTGCCTCTAGAAAGGTATCCAATGCACTGGGCAGGGATGAATTTTGAGATCCACCAATGACGTTCCTGAAAAACTAAAATTTGAATTCTTTAACAATCACAGCACTAGCTATCAAACACTACTACAACTATGTATGATAATCTCATCGGAAAAGCTAGAAATAAGTTTCCAGATCTTTATCGGGAGATGGGGGAAACCAGAAGGAGACGGCGGCTGAAAGAATCTGTGGAAAAAATTTCTGGGTTCGTTCATACAAGTCAGATTCGCCTTGTCCTCGTGTCAGCCACGACGTTTGCAACCATGCTAGAGAAACAGAGACTCAACTCGTAAAACGGTGTTACTTAACTACTTACCGGGAAGCGTTAAAAATGCGAATACCCTGCTGCAACTCTAAGTTGCTTTCTTAGGTAAAGCTCTCTCATATGCATCTGTCTCAGTTAAGCTTCATGACATTTAAAGCACCCTCGTCAACGAACACAAATCTCAGTCATATCTCAATCGCCCCCAGGGCGGGATTCAGTGAGTCTTCATTACATAAGAAGGCTGATCTATGTACTTATTTGCGTCACATACTTATACAAGAAGAGCATCACTAGTTGTAAGTACTTCAACCAGGCACCGGTCCCATCTTGGGAATTCAGTACAGTCTGCTAGTATTTTCGGTTGCAACTCAGAGAAAAGTCAGCTGGTTTTCAGGGTTCTCGTCTTTAATCCACACGTTCGTTGATCCGCATCTCCGCTGGTACGTGAACTCCATCCGAGTTCGAGGTCCTGCTTCTTCTCGCGGCCTCGTGGCGCCCGCGCAGCACAGTCAGGTCTGGTCTTGGAAAGATCTGCTGCGGAACGCCGTCGGGGAGAAATGGGCCTCCCTGATGCAGGTGCGGCAGATGCCGCTGCGGCTCCATCTTCTCTGTTTTCGGCAACGGTGGTGGGAAATCATCCCCACGGAGAAGCGTCGGAATTACTTCGGCGTGCGCCTGCGGATGTCGGGGCAGCCAGTCCATGCAAACATTAGATGAAGACTTCGAAACTGACAGAGAAGATTAGCTTCCTCACACCTGTGCTTGGTGAGGTGCTTTCAGAGGTTTTTTTTGGCTTCGGCTTCTGACCAAAGGCAAATAAGTACATCGAGGATAAAAGGATACGGCTGTATTATTACCTTCCATTAAGACTCTGGTAAATTCTAAAGAAAAGGAAAACGTCGGGACATAATTCTGTTGACCCCCGGTCGGACAGTATTCTTCGACCACCACTTCTTCCTGGCAATCCATTTCGGTGTATCGTACTTGGTTATTGCTGGATTCATCCTGGGTTTTCTCGAATTTACGAACATCTTTACTTCATCCGGGATCACTTCTTCACAGGTCACAATCGCTTTCTTGTAAATGCCTCCCTGGTTTGTTAGAAAAGCCAGTTCAACTAAGGCAAATTGTTGTCCTCTTTAGGGGTATCCCGAATTTGAAAATAAAATCGCTTTAACAATAGAACAAGCCGTATATGTTGGCTTCGCGCTGTGCAGTTCTCAACTCAGAAGGGCGCAACTACTATCTAACAACCATTGGAATTGCCGTACACGCGAGCGCACCACGTGGAATTCAACTACTTAATCAAAACACATGCACCTCGTATTGATAATGAGGATAGTTTTATTGACCAACTTCAGTTATTTTGCTATCACAACCATCTCTAGTGAGTACAAGTATAATCCTTGTTGCCTTAACTTTATGAAATCGCCGAAAGTGTTTCGTTTTATTTTCGGAATATGAATGTAGGTATTTACTTTGATCACTTTGGTATCGTAGATTTTCCGCAAATATTCACGGATTTCGGGTTTCGTCACGTGGACCGGTACCCGAAAAGCGATCCTGTTTGGTTCCAAATATGCACCCGATCGTACCAGGACAAAGTTGAACCACGGGAAAAAGCAATTGCGTGGCGCTTTCGGTGGCCCGAGACAGGCTCTGGAAATATGCAACATCTTCGCAGAAAATCTGCCTTGGTTCTTATACTCGTCCTACTCACAGATCCCCGTCGATTCTTCACGCCCTAGTCGCAGCACTTCTGATAGAACCAACTCAGTACAAACCAAAGAAGATGTTGATGGAAGCGATAATCTGAAAGCTGTAATTTGCACTTGCGTTTGCCTGGCTTCTTCTGGTTCTGCTTACGTCACAATCAAACCCGCAGATCTATCCAACCGTCGTTTGTCGGTGATGTCCGAGGATCCATGACAGTTTGCGTCTCTAGGGAGCGGAAAAGAGCGAGACTCGAGGACAACCATGACGTAGCACGACATTCTTGCTCATCCATCTTCATGAAAAATCGGTAGGACTTGTGACTATCAACATTGATCTCGTGGAGAAACTGTTCGTAATCTCTCTTATAATCATGTAGTCATAGTCTCCACCAGTATCTAAAATCTGAAATTGAAACGAAATTCCAATTTGATCCCACGACACATAGAGCGACCGACCAGGATCAAAACAAACAGGAGAGCCAGCATGCTTGTTCTTTAAGCGGGAAGTTCCGCGTAGGACACGAAATAATTTTGTTACAGACATGGTCCATAAATGCAAGAACATTATCTTGGTTTTCCGGTCCCATGCAAACGCATTAGGACTGCTGTAATCAATGCCTCTTCATCTCCATCATTCTCTGCAGCGGCACTGGGTGTTGTTCCTGAATGACCTTGTCTCTATGACGATGCAAAAACTACGTCGTGATAACAACAAGTATGCCTAGTTTGTTAACTGACGTCCTCTTGTCCGGCTTTCCTCATAAGAAGAATCAACACAATGAATTCGGTAGAAAGCGTCCTGCAAATCTTCCACCTGTAAGTTGTTATATATATCATAAATATAGTTCTTCAAAAGTCTTGTAATTGAATCTGAAACATCCGCTATGTATGTTCTTGAACCACAGCAGCTAGAGTTATGCCATCTAATCATATTTATTACGGAAACCCTCGTTGAAACCGCTTGGACGACACACTGGCGGCCAACTGAGAAAAACGAATTAGAAACTGTAAGTCCATATCGTGCGTGCATCATTTGAAACGGGAGATGAATGATTGATAAAAATGAAAAGAAAAACAAAAAAAATAGAGGGCATTAACATTTTCATTAACGCTTCCAATCACTGACGAGGACACTGCGCACCTGCGGATGCCTATGCAGTCCCGTCCTGTGGCACGATATCACCAACGATGAGTTACTGAGGTAACGTCAGGTGGAGTATGGACTACACTACGCATGGTATAGATATTTTTCACAAAGATGCAACATACAGCCTAAACGTATCTACAACGAACAGGCTCTTGAGCATGGTACCTCAAGCGTTGACGGCAGGAATGCAAGAAGAAACATGAAGCGCGATGGCGCAACAATTGTACTTTCTCATACCATCAAGCGAAACAAACCAACGTATATCTCATATCAATCGGCAGAATCGATGAAAATCATTAGTTGTACTGAACGATGTAGACAGTACCTAAAAGAAATCATCATCTAGGGTGGATAGGAAAAGTGGATCGAGAAGTTTTTCAGCTTCTTTGTAGCTGTTTTTTCTCGTCCCCCCCAGACACTTTGCGCTCCACTGCAAAGGTGTCCCCGACTGGCGTACTGTGTCGTCCAATTCGTGTAAGGTCCCGTCCAAAGAGGAAATTTGCAATCCAGTTCCACGCTAACATCGCCTTGTTTCTCCAAGTCAACTGCATGCTCCAATACGCTGAGCGCCACGTGAACCACCCCAAGACTCCAGTAAGATTCGGCAAAGGAAGAAAGCCTGCACATTTTACTGATTCATCACTGCTTTAAACAGGGCAATCCGCTTGTCACTGCCAACATCTTTTCTCCAGTCATTAATCTTTCTAGTTGTAACCCAAAAAATTTTGGTATGTGCAAAAAAAAATGTTACTGAAAATCATAATCACGACAAGTGAAGAATAATCTGTACCAGGAACCCTATAGAGCGCCGATGTCCCACCAATGTACGCTAGTGTGCCCTTATCGACGTGGGCGAAATCTTTACACATTTCTGGGGTGTCCTGGTCCAAACATCTCGCTAGATACCCAGCCTGCTGCGTCGCGATTTGTGCAGTTTGAGGCAAGGGCATACCCTGTGTGTTAGCATCAAATCAGTTATCGCACAACTGCAGGAGATAATAACGATGATCGTTCCGAGCTTAGCTTACCAAGAATCAAAGTTAGTTTTACTTCTAGTTCGTTGCATTGAGAAAAATGAATCCGTTGGTCCGACATCAACAGCGTTGTAATGGGAGAATGAAAATCGGCGAAGTGTTGAGTACCTGCATCGTCGCGCAGTCCCCGAGAGCGAAAATGCCGTTGTCCTCTTCTCCAATAACCCGCAATTTCTTGTCTGTCAACAGCTGTGATCCTCTTTCATTCTGCATTAGAGCTCCCCGTATTTCCTTTCCTGCTATGCACTACCTAGCACAAAACTCTACAAGATTCAATCTAGGAAAAAAAAACGGTGCAAAGTACGATGATAATTTTGATTGGAATGAAACAAGGGACAGCAAGATTGAGGGACTCAACTTTTGACAAGAGAGTACTTACTCCTCGTCGAATCCTTCTTATTACAACCACTTCGAGGTCGACACATAACTTTGCTAGGTCTAGCCCAGCAACGAAAGGAAGAGGCTTGATGCCCGCACACCAGACAAGCGTTGAGAAGGGAAAGCTCTTCCCACTCTTGAGATATATGCGGTGAGACTCGACCTTATCCACGAATTCTTCCAAGTGTACCTGCACTCCCTGGTTTTCTCGCAAGTGATTCAGAGCATGTGTCTGCAGCTTCGCTCAAATGAAAGATTCAAATTTTACTAATTTTGAAAAAAACATCGAACACACATGCACCTCATCGAAGAAAAAACTGATAATTCGAATTATGATTCATTGACGAGTTGACTAGTTGCAACAGGCTATGATCTTCTCATAATGAATATGGAGAATGCTGCTTGGATAAATACCCCAATGCTGCCTGTTTGCTTCTAGTTCTCGTCGTAGACACTGAATTACTAGGAGGTAGGGGCCATACGATTTTGAAAGGGTGAAAGGAGGGCTGGGAGGGCGTCGATCAAATGCACTGACCACAGTTTCGAAAGGTGGGGATACTGCTTCGCGATGTCTCGTTTCAGCATGTCCGTCAGTTCGGCGCAGAACTCAGTCCCCGTTGGACCTGGATTTCCATGGCGAATGCTGGATAAGACGGAAGTTAATAGAGTGAGAGAGGCGAAGCAACGCATCATTCGAAGTGAAGACTTGAATCATCGATCAACATGCCAAGAAAGAGGTCGCGGATCCTCCAACCAGCTCAAACCTTTAGGAAAGCAAGGTAAGTGGATGAAAAGCACCTCCCCCCACTACGACGAAAGAGAGCACGTCTCGAATCTGCTGCTCTTCTTCCTTTGAGAGATTCTCATCACCGTCTAGTAGGTGGATAAACGACGCCTCTTCGAAACTACGCAATATATGGTCAAGCACGCGCTTTGCGTCTGCTGTCTCCTTCATGAAAAAAGCATGCTCCTCTGGTGGATGTTGTAAATGGAATCAACATTCGATATGTGAGTATGTAGTCATCAGTGGTACAGGCTAAAAACGTCGATCTTGCAGCACTTCCAACTGCTGTGACGATAGTGATCACGACCACCAGTACGTAAAAGAGTCAAAATAATCTCATAAGTTGCAGAACCGCCAGAAGCAAAATCATCCTCTAGTTGTATCCCTATCACAAAAAATAGTGTCTATAAAAATGCAGTATCGAAGATACCTAGCTTTGGAATTCCAAAATCGTTCGCCTGGAATCCGATGTTTATCACCAGCTTGTCGTTAAATTAGAGGCCGAAGGTGCCATCGATTTCCTAATCCTAGGACACATATCCTTTCACAGCAAATCCTGAAGAAGATGATGTAGTCTGATTCACTTCTAACAAAACATTCACATTCCAGACCTCCGGTTCAAGGCTGTGAAATAGCGCAAGCCTTAATATGAAAGGGGGAACTCTCGTCCGTCTAGCGTCTGGCATTTCACTGTCTTTTTTTTCTTGTCTAACGACAATGCGCGCGCCTCGTAGAAACGGCCGTGCTTTTTCGCGACAAGCGGTCGGATCGGATTGCAATCTTAGAGGTAGTCAGGGATAAACGTGCTTTCTAGAACATACAACAATCACAGAAAATGAAGAATGACCACAAAAACGCACTACTAGTACAAAAAACATAAGTAGGTCCTTAACAAATGCTTGCTATATCGGACCCGCCTACGGACGCTGACGCTAGCAGTGGTGTAAACAGGAAGTGGTTTCGTGGGGATACCACCATTACATGGTACTTTCCCGAATCCACATCTTGTATCAGTCGGTACCCTGACCAACCGGAGCCCAACACAAGCAGGCGTTCCTTGGATCCGGCCTGCAGGAAAGGCGAAGTCCGCAAAAAGGGTCGCAAATGAGACCGAACCAACATTGTGCTGTTCTCGCCTGGTTCTAGTTCTCTAAAATTTTCTGTGTTCTCGTCCAGAGATGATTTTCGATACCTCCCCGACTCGCCGGCGCCTTCTTCAAGCAGCAGTTGCACTCGTGGATAACAAACTGCACAACTTGTTCTCTTTTCTATCGGTCAGCTTCAGATCGTCTGTAATGAATTTCGGAAAATCCGTTCAGCGTCCCTTCAGCCGACTACCAGATGAAGATCACTGCCGAAAGAATGGTCGCCACAGTGATTGTCACCACAAAAATTCTGCGGATGTCGACGAGGTCAAGTGAGCGGAGCCCGTTCGGTGAGCGTTATGGTTTGGTCCATATGTCTGCACACTGTGTCGTCGCCACTGCACGACGGCACTAAAACTACGACCCAAAACAACTACAAGTGAGTAAATTTATGTCCCGAAAAATTATCGATGTAGCAGATTGTTGATTTGCTTTTATAAGTGTTTCCACATGAGCGCGAAAAATGCATGAGAAAGTGAAGAAACATGGGAAATTCCATACAATTGACTTGCTTTAAATGATGGCAAGAAAAAAAGACTCCGGCCATCATGAAAGGCTAAGAACAAGACTCAGCGGAAATGCAATGAGTAATAAAGGTACACCCGAGGGTGAAAGAGGAAACGACCAAAGCTTAGAATGGAGAGAGTCAAAATGTGGATAGAGATTCTATCCACATGTGAAATATGAGGAAGAATCAATCTACGGGCAGAACGCCTTTTGGATTTGGAGTCTCGCACCCAAAAACAAATAAGCACATCGAGCACTTTTTTGGCATGGAGACTGTCATCGCTTTTTGACGTCTTTCGCTCTACCGAATCAGTCCTCAATGGCTTAGTTTTCGTCGTACTCGCTGTTGCGTCGCGGCAGTAGTATATAGAATGTGACGTGCGGGGAAGACCGCAAAAAATTCCGAATTGTAACACAAGCTGTTGTATGGATGTAACTTTCAATACTTCTTGACCACGAAATGATGGAAAACCGTTTTTCATTCTTGTACCCTAAGCATTTTATCAAAGCCCTGTGGATCCGGTAAGATTTTGTCGAAATTAGTGCCAGCTGGACACCGTCCTAGCGCTGAGACTGTCAGCTCTCTCCCCATGGCCTCAACCAGACTCTGGTCTTCAGCTGGTACGAACAGGAGCACCTCTGCCACTAGAAAATGAACGTCAACGAAGAGCGCACGAGCTGCAGTTAGATCGCGCAAAACTGGAATCTGACGGACATATTCCGAAAAACCACGCAGGACAATCTTTACGACGCCACTCATCACTGCCGCACGGTTAAACAGGACTGCGCCGTAGATCTGCGTCGACCGGGCAAGCATGCTCTCCACATCTACCTCGCCAGCATCGGGAAGCAGTCCGCCGGTATGAGATTTTCACGAAAGTTGACAACTTCTACGTGGGTAAAGACAACAAGCAGGACCGAATGGGTCAAATATATCGTCCCAAAAGACCGAAATCTAATGACGAGGCTGCCGCCTATGCAGTACAGAGATCAACACGGATGAAAAGAATAGATCATTTGATCATTCGATAAATTGTAATGCAATGTTCATACACAAAGCTGCGTCCGCCTCCACCACGGCCTTGCGTGTTATACATGCCTCTCAGAGACCTCGCTGGGTCTCCCGTATTCTTCTTCGGATCGCCGAGGATGGTCGCGACCTCGTCCTCGAAAACCTTGAGACGCGCAACTAATTGACGTATAGTCGGCTGAGGTCCCGAAGGCTCTGGACTCGATCCCTGGTGGTGCGTGCACAAAGTAAATAGAATGCTGTCAAAGAATTTCACAATTTCCAACGCATCTTTCTATGTATTTGATGGTTTACGGTTTTTTACGGGTTCTAAATTTGAGAACTACATGATCACCTTGCACATTTGTACTACATTTCTATATGAGTTCGATGCAAAATTCAGGCTAATTGTGGACTCCTCTCCAGCCAACTCAAGAAGCGCAAAAACCTCATCTTTTGGCGCGGCGTCCCAATCCATTTGGTAGATGTAGTGGCGTAGCGTATGCGCCAGACGTGCCCCTTCGGCCTCAACTACGCGTGCTAGAGTTTCAGCTGCAACCTGCCGACAATTCGATGACAGTGCTTGAAGCATTTTTTCACCGCCATCCTCCGCGAATTCTCCGCCACACAGGTCGGAACCAACACTCCACAGCTTTGCGACTCCACGCGTCTCGAGATGGCGACCGATGCGGACTAGAGCGAGAGCAAACTTTGGACTCCACGCAAGCGCTCGAATGGCAAGCACGTTCTTTGGCTGATGAAGATCATGCAGATCGTTGAGTAGATGTTGGATGGAAACGACATCACTATTTAAAACAAGAAACGTCATCCCAATCAAATAAAGCATTCTCACTCAAGACCAAGAGCAAGTACCATGAGTGCTGCTACATCGCTTGCCGCGCGTTCCCCCTTGTCTTTGCAAACTAGCTTGCATTAGCGAGTGCTTTATTCATTCATCTTGGTCCATTCATCTCGGCACTATTTGGCTTGTATTCTGAGTGGAAAGGGTACCGAGATGCTGAAAGAGATGAAAATTAGGTGATCATAATTGCATGTCTCCAGGTAAGCCAAAAAAAAGTCCTGGACGTTTTTCACAAGTGACTGTAGCAGCTTATCGGATGGGGCCGCGTGCTCCGACACCAGATCCGCTAGAGGCTGGCAATCGGTCAAGCACAGACACCCCTGGAGAAGCATTGCGTGCTCCGCGGAACCTGATCAAAGAGGATAGACTAGGTCTAGGTCGGTGGACGAGAATGAACAATAAGCCAGTGAATGTTATTGGATTTCCACTACAAATTCTCAAGGGACGGATTCGGGGCGGAGAGAACCCCTATACAATCGATCATTCAATCGAACAAAAAAAAGATCAAGGACAGTCGTGATCTTACTTCAGATGAACCTGCGCGTGCCGGCAGACTCCCCCAAGAAGATAAACGAATTTTCCATCAAGAAGTACCTATTTTAGTCAGCGCGTCTGCATGTGAAAGACCCGGCGCTTGCAACGCTACATGCAGTTCTTTGAGTTGCGACACCATCGTGTCTTGTACCGACTCGAAAGTCTTCGCGGCTGATAGCAATGCTGCATTTGACACCAAAGAACCAAAAGTTTGGCGTCGTACATTGTCTGTATCTTCAGTAGCCAAGAATGCAAAACTTCGCCCGAGGTCCTGTAAGCAACTCCGGACAGCGGACGGCGAGGCTGCGGTTTCTGAGACAAAGCGCACAACGGTTTCGCTCACTCTCTGCAGTCGCTTCAGCACGAATGCCCGTAACGTTTCTTGTCGTTCTGCTGTCTGGGCGCTGAGAAGAAGATAACCCTCAACGATCTGTCTCAATAGCGCGGCATATTTCTCAACCAGCAGCGTCGTGACGCGCTGGAGAGCGTGCTCATCGTGCTTGTCGCTAGACTCTCGCACGCAGGCGTCAAGACAGCTGTCTAGAGCAATGCCGCGCCCAGTGAGGAATATACTGGCAGTCTGGTCCCGATCGGAGCCTAATTCGAGCAGCGTCTGCGAACTGTGCACGGCTTCTTTGGTCTGATTGCAATTTTGAAAACAGACCATGATGGTTTTCAGTTTTTTCTACCTGTGATTTATCAGAAAAGTACTCAGCTAGAACGCAACTACCTGCTGCAAAGTAGAGAGCCAATTATCGAAAAACGATACCCAGAAATAACTCCCGAAAATGTTACCGAAAGAGCTTCTTCTGCGCGGTGATCCTGAAGTCGCTTTTCCAACGCTCCTTTGAGCTCATGCATCACCTTATCGATCTCGACTAGCGCATGTTTGAACGTTTCGGGTCTTTGCCTGATCGCGACAATACTCTTGCAGTAAACCTCCGCGGCACGACCATACTCCCGCTTCTCGAGACACTCTCGGAGGACTGCGGGGACGCGTACCAATCCCCGCACCTTTTCGAGCTTCTGCTGTCGTACCAGTAACTTCGCAATCTTCTCGCTCCCCGGCAAGAGCTTCGTTGCGATGTGGCATTTGAAGGGCGAGGTGGGACGCTACTCTTTGCAGACATCTTTTTACCTGTTCCCTTCGAAAACACAAAAAAATTGATTCACTAGAGCCCCACTAAAGTCATCCTGGACTGAATTGGAGCAACGAACTAGACTAAGCAAGTGTCTGAAAATATTTTTTTGCACACTCTCAACATAATGCCGTTGACTTTCTGATCGACCTTCTGCAGTGAGGCTTCGAGAGCGACGATGTCTTTGGGCACCAAACGATCGCGTATGACCGTTGACATTTCGTGGATTACGTCCGTTGCCCGTATAAACTTGGAGTAATTTTCGTAGACGTGGGTTTGCAGTTCGCTGTCCAGAGTCTTGATCTCCGTATCGAGGTTGTTCGACAGTCTTACAAGTCTTGGAATGCTCGAGTACTCCTCATTGGCAAGTAAGGTCTTGAACCACGTCTCCGCACTGAACTTGTGGGAGTCAAACTCCTGTTGCTGTATCGACAGACTGCCAGTAACGTTTGCTCCAGTATTAACCGACCTATGATCGTTCAAAGCATTTGCACGCGCTGCTCCAAGTGGACCATCATTGAGACCCAAGCCTCCGTTCGGTGTAGCATTCCCGCTCGCCGGGGCATCGTCCATAGAATAGTACGCAGCCAACAAATTCCGAACACGACGCGGCTGTCGCGTCGAAGACGACGACGGAGAGGATCCTCCTACCTCCATGTTGCGTCCTTCCTAATTGTAAAACAGAGACTAGGAAAAGTATAATCAATGAGCTTGGAAAGGTCGTGAAACTAACCTAGTGAGAACTGTAGTAAAGCGGCTAAAATTTCTACAGGATCTTGTGTAGTTCCGTAATCATAATGCGTATCTTCAGATCGAGTATTTTTCTACAACGCAGACTTAGTGCAGCTACAATTGTTTACCTTGATATAATCTTATCAAGCATGAAGATTCTAATGAGCTCCTTCTTTTTCAGATATCTTCGTCCTTTTCGGCGGTGCACGAAATGATGAAGACCAATGTACGCATTTGTTCGGTATGAAAATCTTGCCTCCTACAACTTTCGCCGCCTGATGATTCTCATACCGATCGTATCAACGCAGGACTCACCAAGAAGCTAAAAATTATTTGTGATGCACGTGCTGGTACCCAATGAACCATACGCCCGCAGGGCCGCCAACTCCTCAGGCGTAGCAGTAGTGGAAGTTTTGGACTATGCAAGATGCGATGAGACATCTGTGGTTCGTATTGATTCGACACTGCACTGCACCTGGGACAAACTTTCCCATAATCCAAATGGTTCTCGTTCATTACTTTTGATGAACAAAAAACTACTAACTCACGGCCTTTATGACTAGAAGACCATTGGAATTGCAATTACCTTTGCTTATTATATTCAAATATCATTCTAACATATGATCGATGCAAAGTCTATCCTTCAGTGCATTCTCCGCCACGTAAGTCAGAGTGTCGCATGGCCACACGATTGAGCTTCAATCTCTTCTTTGCTCCACGTGATTCTCACTATAGTCTTTTCACTATTCCCAACGTCATTACTGCTTGTAAGACGCACGAAAACTGTGTCCATCAACGTTGCAGCCTGCATGACGTTTACGTTAAGCTGGACGCAGACGAGGCAGCAATGCGGTGGCGTAGAGTCAGGGTCTGCTGGTTGGGGTAGCAGAACTTCTCCTCGATGCCAGAAACCATCTTCATCGCTTTCCAAATCTCCTTTCATGATCTCTTCGTTCCAAGGAGAAGAGCGGCTCATGCGCCACGCGACATGCAGAGTACGAACTGCAGGACCCGCATCAGGTGGCAGATGAAGTACTAACGAACGCTCAGCCCCAAAAACTGCTACAACTCGGGGACGTTTAGGCACAGAGAAAAGTCCGAAAATGTCTTGCTTCCCGAGTACGCGAGCCATTTCGTGTGGAGGCATCTCGTTGCGCTTCGATGAGAAAGAGGACGCACCAAGAGTTCTTTGTCCTTGTTCAGAATTAGAAGTCGTAGGGTCATTCTTTTCAACATGATCTTGAAGAAAGAGTAGGTGCCTCTTTCCGCACGTTGCACAAGTCTTCAACCGGTGTTCACCATCTCTCTTGAAAAACTTGTTCCTCAGAAGCTGCTGAAGAGAAGCGACAGCATTCGCCGATACTAATCGACTCTCCTCAGTTCCCGTAACAGACCCGTTTTCAGAAGTATTTGTAAACTTATCTCCGCCTCTTTCACGCTTCTTCAGATACGCCTGCAGACAAGCAGTTTGTCCTGCCTCACGACGTCGCGACTGAAGATCCAACAGATACCGGAGTGTCTCCGACGCGCCCTCTACGACACAGTGCTGCACCAAATTCGATCCTAAACTGTTGCGCTTCGACAATGTGACCAACTCTTTCTCCTCCACGAGGAGCCGAACAACGTCCAGGTCCCGACACATGACAAAACACGCGGGTTGACCCTTTGAATCTTCCAAAAATACCGTGTCCCAACGTGAATGCCTCAGTACAAAACGACACACGTCGACAGTTTTTACGCCTTTTTCAGTAGCAGTATTATCTCCACAGGATGTCGAGATCGACTTTTCTGCCAACACCTTCATTGTTGTGTTTCTATCAGAAGTAGATACGGAAGAGGCCGACCCTGAAGCCACATGAAGGCATGTCTGGCCTAGCCTTGAGCGTCCGGTAAGCAGCTGTCCGAAATCGTGTGGAATGATGTTCCGTATCATTTCCAAGGCGCGAATATTGCCTGACGCTGCAGCAACATGCAGTGGTGTCCACTGACGCCCGCGCGTCCGTGCCATCAGAAGTTCCTTCTTTCTATCTTCCGATGTTGAGACACCCAGCAGTGCTGATAGAAAATGCTCCGCATGAGATAATGCCGTGTTGCTGCAGAGAATATGAAGTGGCGTCTCACCCGCAAGGTTTACTGACTTTGCGAGCATAAAATTGTTTTTTTCGCGTGCGACGAGTGGAAAAACGTTTTTTGCACCACTTTTCGTCTGAGATGCAAGTCTCCCGGAAAATCGAAATATGATATCGAAGCTTTCTATTCGATCATATAGTACAGCCAAGTGCGCCACTGTATTGCCATCGAACGCGTTTTGCTGTACGACATCGGCTCCAAATTCCAACAGTACACGCTCAGCCGGTACATTATTCGCAATCACGGCAAGGTGCAGCGCAGTGTGGCCGGCAGGGCTAGCGGCATTTACATCCGCCAGAGTTTCTATCACCAGTTCAGAGATTGCATCCGGATGACAACGCAAGTTGTGCGCTGCGAAGTGGAGTGGACTCCAACCATACTCATCAAGCAGATCTTCAAATCGAGTTGTGGGTAAAACTTCGTGCAACAGCGCAGCTAGCGCAGCTATGGTTTGTCCACTTGCAGGGGTGCAACATACTCCCTCTTGGACGCCGCATGCTACATCATCACTTGGATCAGGCGACGAAATCTCTACAGAACTTCTGCCACCTTCGCCCTTACGCACCCTGTCCGGACTGAGTTTGCCACTCCTTGTGCTGCGATTTTTGTCACGTCGCACTGACGACTGCCGTTTCACAACTGTTTGCAAGTCCGCGTCTTCCTCCAAGAGCTTTCCTTTCGCTGAGAGCCTGTTCGATTTTTGTGGTTGACATAGTGCAATTTCGAAGGCCAATGTGAGTTCGCGTTCTCGCTCGTTCGAATCGGTCGCGTCAAATAGAATAGAAAAACAATGAACTTGGCTGCACCGCACAGCAGCCAGAAAGGCGGTTTCGCTAAATGGCCCACATTTGCTTGTGCCAGACGTGTTCGCACCAGCCGCAAGGAGCAACTCTATACAAACGGGATGCCCCCTCTCAGCCGCAACATGCAGGGTTCGAGTCAAAACCCCAGACGTTGAAGAAGTACCAACAGCATTGCTTGGTCGCTCAACACGCAGATAAAACTCGAGGAGCTCTGCTAAAATCTCACTCCAGCCCAGACGCGCAGCACACAGAAGTGCTCGTTCGATCCAAGGCTCTTGCCCTCGAAGCAAACGTCTTCGCGCACGGAGCAACAAACGAACCGCAATCGTGTTGCCAGCCTCACAGGCTAACAGGAGAGCAGGGCCAAGCTCTCCAATTGCGTCATCCTTCTTGAGGAAGTTCTCGTCAGCAGTGGTCCCATCTTTTGGGACGTGCCTGCGCTTCTTCCGTGGTAAGAGATGTTGAACGTCTCCCCCCAATGCACATGCGTCGGCTACAACGCCCATCGTGGATCCTTACAACAATCATTGATGTCATGACCACAAAGTGAAAGCGCTACTGAAAAGAATATCAATATGAATGAAAAGGATGGTCCGTGCAGTATTCAAGTGCAGTGCTATCACTACACCACTTTGATGGATTGCGCTTGCGTATTCTTGAAAGTTTGAACTTGCCTCGTACTGCATATCCGGGTTGTTGAGGACACACATGATAGTACACAATCCCCCGCGACGTGCACTCATCTTGTCCTTTCAGAGATTTCTTTGTTTGGTATGGTGTTAGCTGCCAACTGCGCAGACTTTCAAGTGTGTTGCCTTCAATGATGCCTTTTCTAGAGCCAAACTTTTCTTGAAAAATGTTGGTCACAATTCGAAAGTCATTTTCTTCTGGCACATGAAAATGCAGATCGCACATTTTTTTTTCCTGCAGTGGTGTGTCATTTTTTTCATTGGCAGGAGCTAGAGCTTGCGTTGTCGACAGGATGCTCTCTGCTGCTACCCGCGCTGCGTCATCTACTGCGATACCCCGTACTCCAGCACCGAGTAGAGGCAGCCTTACATACCTAATCTCGCGAATTCGATCTAGTTTTCCCTGATTCCATTTCTCGATGCCCGAAAGAAGTGCTGAGCGATTTGCTTGACTTGCTTCTCCTAGTCCGATGCTGCGATCAGCTCCACTGATGTTGAACAGCACCCTCTTCAGCAGAGACTGATAACACCTTGCCAAACGCTCCTCAAGCATCAGGTCGTCGTGGAAAGGGGCGACGAAATGCAAAACAGCACCCAAGTTCACTGTAACTCCATCATCTAAAAACTGAAGTGCTGGAAGTGTTGTAGCAATGAAGCAGCCAGGCGGACAGAGCACATCGCCATATACTCCAGCTTCAATGCCGGCAGAACCGCTTTTTCCCTGTTCCTCTTTACCGCTTTTGCTTTGTTTCCGAAGGCTCGCTAATCCATCCGTCATCGCTGATACCCACTCTCGTAGGAAATTGCAAGCATTCGCGCTCGGTTGAAGTTGCAGTTGCTTCTCTACTATTTTCGAGTAAAGAATCGATCCGCGTTTTTTGGTTCGTGCTTCTGAATCCAACCTGTTACGAACCTCTTCTCGGAGAAAGTCGCCTGCTTCTGCCAACTCACGCTTAAGTTTGTCGCCACCCGCAGCGTGCACCAATCCATCTACACATTGCGCGGGATACAGCATTCCGCTTCCGCTCTCCATCCCACACCAGTGCGAGGCCTTCTGCCAGTCGTAGGCCCACCGGTTGCTTCGTGACAAACCGAAGTCCCGGTCGTTTGCAGGAAAACCACCACGCGGGAAATACGGGAAGGCCGTTCCACTCAAGGCTTCGTTGGCACTGTTCGCCAGCACTGTTGTGAACTTAGAATTATTGTTACCATTGCTTTCAGGAGTGGATTGCATTCGTTGCGGGTCGGTTTCGCCACATATCAAAGCGACTTTAATCGGTCTACGGTCCACCAGAACGCGGAGTAAAAACTTATCGAAGGGGTCCCGTATGCTGCCTCCTGCACCGAATCTTCGCGTCGCCGCGACCACGTGAGGCCCGCTGCGAGGAAGCCGCGCCTTGGAAAGGAAAGCAGCCTCGACAGGCAGCATGTCTGTGCGGATGAAGCCCTTTATCTCTAGAAGAGCTCGTCCAATGATGATAGTAACAAGAAAGGCCTTGCCAAACCTTCTTTTTGAGCTTTGTAGTGCTCACGCATTGAAGACAAGACTAATCCACTCCTTTTCGAAGATATGAGTGACCGTCCTCTTTTTCCATCGGGAGAGAACAACGAGTACCGATTATATAGATACTTTTTTGGCCGTGATGAGCCAATTTGTGCGGCAATAACTGCGATATCATGAGACTATCCATGCATTTCGGTTTGATCACTTTCTGGACTGTAAGCTTGCAAAAGGCACTATGTTGAATTCGACATGATGTTGTAATGCGTCGATCGACTATAGTAGTAATAGTCAGACCGCGTGTGAGATGCTCGGGGTGCGATGGTCACATCTCTGTCTCTACTTTGCATTACCAGTCATGAAACTTGTACTAGTCCTATTTGCAGTAGCTCTACTTATACAGCATCTCAATGCAAGGCATGAAACACCCCACGACTACGAAAAAGGGAACGAAGTCCGAAGGTGAACATACATAGACTTATTTTTTAGAAACAACATCAAGATGAAAGACGCAGTGTTGGAATTACTAGGTCTAAACAAGCTTTCATACTCATTGCATGCATCAAGGGAATGGGGCGATTACAGCTGGGGATATTTCGCATTAAAGGTGTCCCCGCATGGCGAGCTTTTATGAAAGAGGAGGTGGAACTTTTATTATGAAAGGAATAAGGTTATGCACACGATGGGGCGATCATGAGTATGCAGATAATTGGTATAATCCGAATTCAAAAAAACGTGCATGTGCCCGCGTGAGACAAAGAAATGGGGTGTCCGCAATACCGAAGGTTAGGCAGGAATCGAATTAAAGAAGGAACCACGAAGTACTAACTTGAGTTACACTTCAGCAGGAACTGCATTCGGAAAAACCGTCTTGCTAAATCAATGCATACTCTTGCTTCTGCCTCAGCACTGCGAGACGATTTTTACATCCAGAAATCCGAAACGAAAACCATCGCGAGTTCTGACGATAGAGACTCCAAAAGACTGTGCTACTTCATCCGTTCTAACTCCCGATAGGGACTTTCCGATGCAGCGCCTTCCGTGGTTGCGCGTGCTTGCACTATTTCCGACCATAGTCAGCTGCCGAATAACCGTAGTCATTTGGTTGTTCCATAGGCGCACTTGAAGGTACGGCCGCAGGGTTGAGACCTATCTGTTGCGCCTGCTCAGCGCTCAGCTGAACGGGGACAAGCTGCCCATTGGCATTGGGCTGCATTTGGTAATAGTTAACTTTTCCACTAGCAGGATCCAGGCCTTGCATAATCTGCCCCGAAATCGGTTGCGCTTGGACAGGCTGCCCGACCTACGGTAAAAGATTTGAGATTTTTCATCTACTTATCTGGTGCCTACGATCTTCGTCGTAAAAAAAATGCAATCAAGTGCGTGGAGCACAAGAATACCAGATGAGTATCTACAGTACCATAGGCGACTGACTCGCGAAGGAGACGGGTAGCCGGATCTTGATATAAGCTTGCGAGTGTTTTCCTCCTGGCTCATATGTAACGTGGAATTGGCCATTTGCAGGTATGGGTTGTTCGTTGAACGCTTTATTCAGGGATTCCGGAATTGTTTGCTTCATACCGCACATAAAACATATGAACCACATTCCGGGGACGCCAACGAAGACCAAATTGAATAGGATCGCTAAAGCCAAAGGCCAGATCACGGCATCGTGTTTAGTATGCGGCCCTGATGTCAAGTCATGATACAACATGGGAGAAAAAAATTAAGTACATGCAGATGTTACCTCGCTTTCTGGTATAATTTTTCCGTCTTTCATGAGATGCAGAATAGATCCTATTCAGATTTTCAGGCTCTCCATTGTACCTAAAATCTTTGTTGTGCCACCGCATTGCTCTTTTTTCTTGTTGCGACCCTTTTCACAGAAGCATTTGCTCCGTTCCGTTTTTTCGTGTACCTTGCACTGTGCAGGTGTCGTCACGTCTACAGAGAGGCCGCGGAAGGAAACGACCTGGTCTAAAACTTCGCGTGTCTCCGAAAAGTCAGTCGCCTGTCCATCCATGGCCGCTTGACGTCGCTCTCTTTGCATCCAACTGCCACTAGCAACAGCATGTCCCATCGGTCGACGGTTGAACGCGCGCGCTAGCCTACTTCTCTTTGTTACCTGAGACGCTGACTCTTCCAGTAGACGCTCTGATGGCTCGCCGTCGCAGCAGTAGTACCTATTCAGAAAGCAATACCACGTGGATGCGTAATGTTTGTAAGGTCCGAAATTTCTAAATCCCTCTCATCTAGTAGAGAGTGAGAGAAACACTGACACTGAGACGTTGCGCATTCGAATTATACCCCACCCAGGTAGAACCCAAAATAATATGCTTATAGTATTTCCCTTCTGGGAGGCGTATCGTGATACAAGCGGCACATAGCAAGTTATAGTACGCGCAGCATGACTTCGGGTTGTCGGCTGACTCCCCAGCTGGCGCGACGTATCCTCTCCTATCCAGGTTCAGTTCGCACGTTGCGGACACATCACACTCCACGCGCTCTTCCCTTATCATCGCGAAAAAGACCATTCCTGTAACGGAGCCCACGATCCAGATAAACCATTGCCGGTGCGACGTGATGCACGTGCGCGACGCAAACTTGCTATTGATTCTGCCGATCACCTCTTGGTAAACCTGGGGTCTCAGTCCTGCTTGAAAGAGTCTTGGGTCCACACGGTTCGGATCCACTTCAAATCTTGGCGGGCCACAAGGGTCCACGCACTGCCCGCCGGTGCAGCCTCCTTCCTGACGCACGATGACGACCTGTGGGTCGTAACTGCTGCTGCTAGTTTGGCCCATGCTGCTTGTTCCTTTTACTCCATGGGGATTCAACGACTAAATTCAAGTACAGCAAGGAATTCCAATCAATTTGACTTTAAGAAAATGTTCGAACTGATAGATTCGACTTGAACTTCCTACTGACACTAAGGTTCACATTTAGTAGTCTGATCTGTCTAATACACGAAAGGTAGCAGTATGATACACGTCTAAGATGTGCCATGTAGCAAGAGTGCTATGAGTAAATGCAGTATTAATATCACGAACAGGAACACGGTAATGAATGAATGTACCCACTCCAGGGGTATCAATGATATAACTTTTAGACTCAGCAAACGGAGGAGGCTGCCAAGAAGTTTGTCCCCAACGACCTGTCTTTTGCGGGTATACGAATTGTACTTCGTTTCCTTCATCTTCGCGCAAAGGAGTATTTCTAGTCACGATACACACCTCAACCTGCATCTCGAACTCTCATTCTTCCAGGACACAAGAAAGAAGCATGGTAGAACAAACAACTCTCATCGACGAATCCACTCACGACCTCTTGTCTCCCACGACTTATTGTTACTCACGACTCTCGCTCTCTTTCCCTCGCCTTCTCTTGAAACGAGAAACAACATGGATGTTAACTTGGTGCACAGACTAGAAAACTCAGTTGAACACACAAAAACAATTTGACTGAAACTATGAAAATAAGTCGATCTATTATCCCATGTCGTGTGAATCGGCTTCGTCATTCTGATGCCGCTTTTTCATCATTTGGATACAGGAGTTCTTTCAAGGTTATATTTCTTAGGGTTATTTGTTGGGAATGAATTGCTCAACATTTTTGAGAAGTATCTTGTCGTACTGCTCTTTGATTGTTGGGATGTTGACATGAGTCCGTGGGTCATGTGGGTGGATGATGTGATCGAAATTTATGCGAATGCTGGGTGCCTTCGTGAATGGTGGGTAAGTGTTTTCCTCTAGTAGATTGATTGTGATGTTTTTACGCACGCTGAAATCGATATGAACGGTTTTCATGACAGTCGAATTTGCTGATTCTTCGAATGTCTTGGTGATGTGCTGAGTAGATATGCATCAATGTGTCTTCAATCGTGCCTCACATTTTGCTTTGAATGACAATGTGTAGCAAGGTCGAACGAGAAACGGAAATCCCTGATGTATAGGATCGTAAATTTGCATCTGGTAGATGTGATCAGTTTTAGATTTAGTGGATAAGTCAGTGTCGGAATAGATAAATTTGGTGTATCTAGTAGTTCAATCGTTTGAGGGTAGTTGCAGACTTTGTTTAACGCTATATTCTCATGCAATGTTTTGCGGATTCGCTAATGAAATGATTTGATTCTACGCTCTTATGGCATATTCTAACAAGTTGTTTTCACGATGACAGTGTTGTTATGAAGATCGAGCTTTCTCATACGTTTTCGAAAAAATATGCACAGGTGCGTGGTGGTGTGATGGATAAAGCTATGGAAGGGGAGGTGACAACATGTAGTACCTGGCTGAATTTGTAAGGAATGGAATGTGTGTAAGTGTGTACTTGAATTGAGAAATGTTGAACTGTACTGAGCAAGAATGAATCGTGTTTGTTTATGACCGAATCGAGATGGACGTAACGTAATGTGGGGCTTACTTCAATCACGTGTATTCATTGCATTGCTTTTTCACAAGAAATGTTTATACAGAGTAGCCACCTTTTTGTTGCTGGGATGGGTGGAACAAAATGGTGAGTCATGAATGTTAATAACTACGTGAAGCCTACGGCAATGATTTTTATCGATTAATTCGTTTCCTACTTCTACGTGATGCTGATGGTGACATCCAGGATGGGATTTTGGTCCGGTGGAGCCCAACTTCTTATGCCTAACTTCAAAATAGGAGCCCAAATTTCGCAGAGACGGACAGAGTGAATCGAACCCATGGGCGCCATTGCAGTTCGACCTCCGCTGTGCATCTCTACCAAGAATTTCAATTTCAACTAGATTACAGAAACTAACAGTAGTGAGTCAGAAGAAAAATTTTTTCCAGTACATACATTCACTCTAAAAAAGATTGAGTGGTTGCCCTTTGTAAATTAGTATCTACGTTATAACCATTCAATCTTAGTTCTCTATATAAATACATCTCCCCATGAAGAATCTGTCTTGATAAAAAATATTCATCTTCTTGTCCAAGAAAATAACCTAAATCTTTTGGTAGCCCAACTACGCAGTTGCCAGAGTCGGGTCGGTCGGCTTGGTCCCTGGCTGGACAAGCGTCTTGCGTAGCACTTGCTTCCCGTTGGCAAGGGGTTTCGCCGGAGGCGGGTGCAATGACGCCACATACTCAGTATCGATGATGTAGTTCAAATCCCACTTTTTGCCGGCGTTCCAGTCCTCAGCGTCGTCAAGGAAGTTCCTCGTCACCAGTACGTTTGCTTCGCCCATGAACCTAGAAGTTGTAGACTTGGTGCATATTTTGGGTTCGTTGGCTTCTTCTTCAATAAATTTGGAGAATCGAACAGAACTAAATCATTGAAAATTGAGTTTGAGACTTTAAGTACTCTTTCCGCCCGTTCGCAAAGCGTTGCTCGACGGGATATGTGCGGGTCGGGCGATAACGCATTTTCTTGAACACGGAGGGCCCAACTCGCACCGGCTGCCCTGAGACCAAATATTGACTTCCTGGGCCGCGCACCTCGTCGCTTGTATCCACTTGAGTGCTCGCTGCCTCCTCCGCAGCCCGATCGGAATCAGGCTGTGGAACCCTCTGATCGTATACCGCCTCGGCGATTGGTGTCGTGTTTCTCGCACTAGAAGAGATTGACAATAAATGTTTGATCCTTTAATACAGTTCATGATTGGTATCAAATTCTTCATGTGATATGGTTGGTCGGCCTTCGCAACATCTCTACATTGTCATTTCTTTGATTATGTCAGCAATCTACTCCTACACAGACTTTTCACGAAGAACATTATATAGTTTACATATTCTTCATACTGATTATCTACTAAGATTGTCGTACTTTTCAGTCTCCGTTGTAGGTGCATCGGAAGTGGTGTCAGGCGCCCGCAGTGGATGACCCTCGCGAGTCAGAATTGCAGACTTCAGGAAGGCAGTTAGTTTCGGTGGCGCGTGTGCAAAATACGAGAAGCGCAAGAGTGCCGTAAGTTAGAACTTTTTACGCAAATTCATTTTGAAAACGGATCTTCAAGCTGTTCTCACCTTATAGCCGGTTCAGGTTCTGAAAATGGATTAAAGAAAGCCTTAAGGATGCTTGTGCTTTACCCCGTTGATCACCTCCCTGATGTAACGCTGCCATCGGCTGTCTCCGGTGCTTTGCCACAACTCGTAGTAAGTGCCAGCAAGCAAGTACGTGCTCTGCTCGCCGAGTGCACTACATCCTGGACTCTAAATTAGAGCCGTCCTTACCCTCAGTAGGACGTAAATCGTCAACATCTCACTTTCGAAAACGAGTTCGGTACAGAACACATAGACTAGAGGAGAGTAAAGTTGTCGTCTGCCTCTACTTCATCTATGGAACTCAAAATTACTAAAAAGTCCGAGGAGCCCGTAATTTGGTGCTCGCTTCACCCCCGCTGCCTTGTTTTCCTCGGATGTTGCCTTTCTTGTTGTTCTCGTCCCCCACGGTACCGGTGCTAGTCACACCGGGGACCCGCGCGATAGGATCCACCTCGCCCCACGAGGACAACCTTGCTGCGCCCGCGCAGTCAGCCTTGAACATGCGGTGACACGCCTCACCCATACCCTTCGCCGCTTCCAACCAAGGGCCGAGGTTATCTCCCAGGCTGCGTGATCCCAGGGAAAGCAATCCCGCAAACTGTGGTGTGATTATGGATGTGGGTCCTTAAAAAAAGAGCGTAAGACATATTCATTATCATGCACCAGAACAGTGATCTTGTTCGACAAGGAACAAAAGAAATCAATTGTATATATTTGTGGTGGAGCAGACCTAACTAGGAAAAAAAAGTAAAATTCAGAAAAAGCAAAGGTTATCGATCTAAAAAAACTAACTAAGCGCCGGCGCTTTCGTAGTCCTGTCAGCCCCATAGGTCTAACCTTCGAAAGCAGGCAGAAATCAATTGTATCTATAAATATAAGAAGAGTGATGAAATGCTTAGATTGTAGCCGCTTTCATTAGTAAGTTATTAATCCACTTCTATAAATATATATGTTCCAAGGCGCGGGGCGACGCCCCCCCCTAGCGGGGGAGGGGGGCCGGGCGCCCTGGTCCCCTTTTTCAGGCGTCTGCCGGGAGTGGAAGGCCGCAAAAGGGGGCCCAGTGACCTCCCCCCTCCGCTCCCTTCCAGCTGCCTGGCTGTTCCCTAGGGGCCTCCGATGATGGTGGGAGGCTTCAAAAGGGGCCCAAGGGACCGCCTGCGCCCCCGTCCAGGCGCCTGCCTGTGCCCTAAGTGCATCCGCTAGGCTTCGCCACCGCAGCAGTGCGCCGGCAGCGGAAGGCCCCCGAAGGCGGCAAAAGGCGAGGGGCTGGACCCCCTGCGCCGTGCCGCCTGCACCCTCCTGGCCCTTGGTCACCGGATTGCTTGCTCTTGCGACGGTGGCCGCCTTCGGCGGCCTTCTACCCTGAAGACCTCCCGCCTGCGAGGGTCAGCAGAGGCCAGGAGGCCCCTTAGGAACACGCTGAGAGGCCCAAGGGGAGGCCCGCGCCAAGTTTTGACGCCTTCCACCACTAGAATCCGCGAAAAATCCGCGCGGAAAAGCGCGCGCGCGCGCCACCACAGACCAGACCACAGGGGAGGGAGGGGGGGACCGCCCGGCCCGGAATCATATATAAAAGAAATCACACTAGGTTTGTCACACGACAGCATCGATACAAATTTCAGGCATCATTTTACCGGGCAGCTTTCAGCCGTCATGAGCTCGCGCGAATTGATAAGGAGGACATCGCCAGTGCGTCCGAAGCGCAGTTTATCTCGCATGATCGCCTCCATGCTGCTTTTGAATAATTTGCCCCATGTGTACGGAATAGAAGAGCCTGACCATGCGTCACGCAACAAGAGATGCCCTTTAAGCAAAAACTCGTAGTATCCGTAGGAAAAAATGTCCACAGTTTTCAGGTCTTCCCGTCGCCAAGCAATAACCGCGCGCGAGCTTTCGCCAAAGAATGGCGTTACAGTGCTTCGCCACTTTGCCTGTGGTATTTCTAAGTCATAAAAACTACACCGCAGTAATCTAATACAGCATTATAGTACTGAGTAGTGTCCTCTGCAGTTCCTTCAGATGTCATGTGAAAAATCACGACACAAGTTGGAGACACCAGAAACTTAAAACGAGGTTTGACTTTCACATGATCAAGTTCCAGATGAATAACGAGTAGACAAATTGACTCCCTACCTTGGATTCAGGTGTCGCAACAGAGAAGAGGGTCGGCAGAAGTTCGTGGTTTCCATCGCCATGTATATCTGTCAGACCCGAAAGTGGATACAAAAAACGCGTCCATAGCTCTGAAGATTGCGCGCTCGATCCATGAATCAGCAACCCAGCAGACAAGAATCTGAGTAATGTGATAAGAACATTGAAATTCAATCATTGCGACGTTTGACCCCCGAGGAGGATAAGAATCCCGCTTTGAAGCAGAGAAGCAACACTACAACAAGAGGACAATTAATAAATAGAGCATTTTTCAAACCAAGAATGAGACTGAAAAGACGTAAAATCATTGATTTCTTGCAAGGTGGAAGTGTATCTTGTAACTTTCTCTCAAGAAATAGAGCACGAGCATAAACAATGTAGTAAGTACGGCAGTCCCATCTCGCCTATTTCGGTAATCGAGAAGGATTCGTCCCGAGTTAGTTGATGTTTTTTCTGATCGTCCACCAGATACGTTGAGACCGAGGGGAATCCCGTCGCAGTTTTGAAGACTTTCATCGCCCTCTCCGAAAAATCTGTTGCTAGATCCCAGGTAAACTTGTTGCCGGAAAGAGCATACGAAGCCACGAGACCGCCAAGTGCGTCCACCAGCTCGAAGTGGGAACTGATTTTTTCAGAGCCCCAACTCTGGCCCTTAGTTTGTGCAACAACGTCGCGCATCACCTCACGTCCCTTGGACCAGTCAGCAGAGAGATCCATTGCCCACAAACTGTCTAGCATACAAGCCTTCGCGACAGGGTCTGACGCCTTCTTCCACGCTGAATCCTATAGTGAGTATCATCATGAAGGGAGTAAAACGAGGGAAAAGTAACCGGTCATATTCTATAAGTAGCATTCAGGAGAGAGAAATGTAGTTTGTTAAATGAGTGGTTGCAAGCTCGTTTGGTGTACCAAAAGTAAGTGCTTTCATTGGTTGTTTTAATTTTTTGGGAACAAAAGTTTTATCTTCAAATAAAGATATCAAGTCGATCATAGTCACTACAGGTATACTTCATATAACTGCAGAGCACCGACAATTCATATATTATAAGGCATGAAAAAAGATCGGTACCATGAGATTTCTGACTTGTTTCAGGTAGTCTGCGTGCACCCAATTACTTGGAACGGTAACTGATGAGCGTTCCAGTCGCCCGTTTGGCGTAGCAACTAAGGGCGCTCCCTTCTCCGTGGGAGCCTTTTGGCCTCCGTGTCGCTCAGCATCGTAGAGTGATCCAGCTGTATCCGCCGACCCACCAGGCACAGTACCCGGCAACCATCCACACAACCCGAAGAGCGTGAAAGTGACGATCCACACGATGATGATTAGAAGAGTAGAAGAACAAGCAATTATGTTTTCAGTAGCTAGTACGATACCAAATTCATTTGGCCCTGTTAACTGACCCTGACCATAGGAAGGAAGGTGCATTACTAAGCTGTAGGCATTGTATCTATAATTCGTGCGGAACCTCAAGTCACAAACCAATCCTAAATTTATGTAGAAAAAACCTCATCCTGCTACTAGCTTCTAGAACGAGATAGGCTGATTAGTTACATTTAATCCATCGAGCTGTTTCTCAAAGTGCGTAATTGGCCTTAAGACAAAGGTCAACGCGAAGCAGCGATACGGAATCGGAGGTCTGCCGTGATCCAGAGTAGTATCAATGGCGCGGGCACCTGGGAGGGGCGATCCGAAGAGCTTCTGAGCCAAACCGTCTTGGCCTGTTGCACGCAGAGATCGGCTCACAAAGTCCTGCAGTCGCAATACCCAGCTCCAGCGACGAGTCCTTTTTCGCTCCTGCGTCGGCTCACTCTCCTCAGACACCGGCTGCGCTAGGGGTACACTGCGTACGCCACCAGCAGAAAAATCGTCGGTCGGCGTGTTGTCGTGGAAATAGGACGGATACGCGGCTCCAGTGGGTACCTGTCCTCCCTGGAAGAGCCCACGCACCCGGTTTCCTAGGCCGGCATTCTTTCCCGGGCTCTCTGTGGAAGCCCCAAGTTCGGGATCCGCTATCATCATGATGTCGCGCAACCGCAAATAAACGTCAAAAGAGGCAGGACTGGTACTTCTTCTACTTGATGTTGCACTACTCCTCGGTTTCGATGAAGCGGTGGCACCAGCTACTTGGTTGGGGAGCTTGCGTGGTACTTTCGGCTGATGATCTTTGCTTTTCCACGCCAATACCTTCTGGTTCTGGCGATGAAGTGTACCCCTCGAATTCAACGAGGTGGCAGATGAACCTACAGAATCGACAGACGGACTTCTCCTTGGAGGTGGTGAGCCGTGCGCTGCAATCTTGACTGCCACTACAGACCCGTCCTGGAGAGCCGGATGTTGCAATCGTGCCGGAGGTTGTTTTGTACCCGGAAGACTATCTCCGTCCTGTTCGTGTGCCCCCGGTCCTGATGAGGCTGTTGCAGCAAGTGTATTTCTATTGCACTGATGTTGAGCAGCAGTTTTACTTCTACTAGAAGTCGAACGCTTGTTACTGAACCTCGAATTCCATACGGTTAACTTTGTGCTTAACGTGCTCCTTCGCTGCTCATGCTGTCCGCCTGCGGAACCACCACACTCAGCCGCACTACAATCCTCTTGCTTCGCAACGTCGACTGAACCCGTTGGTTTCGTGGACGCAGGAACAACAGTCTTCGAGGCTGCCTGTTGTAACTGGCTTTTTGAGTTGGCAGATGCCTCCTTGCTTGACTGTTGTCTTTTGGCCGCCTTTATTTCTTTTGATGACGATCTTTTACTGTTTTTAGAAGAGTGACGTTGTTGAGTATCTGTAGGGCCAGGCCTCTGTACGATCGCGTATTCACTTCGCTCCTTGGTTTCAACTTCGTTGCTTGGTCTATCTACCCTGTTGTCCAAGACCCGCTTTCGCAATACTGACGAAGAAGACGAGGCTGGAGTCGGCGATGAAGATGCTGAATTTCTAGGGGTGTTTGTTATAGCCGTTTTACAACTTGGTTTTGGTGCTGGACACGAAGATTGACTGAAGTGGCGCTGACTCCATCGAAGAGACTGCGACGTCGTATCGTTCTCTGGTGACGTCAAGCTGATATCGCTATCACTATCTGATGAAATGCACGTGTATTCGCGTAAGAAAGCCTCCTCTTGAGCACGCAGCAAATCCAAACTAGAGGTTGGACCTCTCGACGGAGAAGAACGTGCAGGGCTGACTAAGGTTGATGTGGCCACGCTGTTGCGAGTGCTAGAGTGAGATCCTCCACCTTCGTCCGATGTTGAAGTAGTTGTAGATGGAGTATCTAATGCTACTTCTTCTCTACTCTTCGTCTGGCGCGAGCTTTCTGCAACTACTTTTGCTTGATGTTCTTGACTGCTACGTTTATGTAGTGACTGAGACTGTAATAAAGTTGAATCTACTATTCTTGAAGATGATTTTCCTCCTGCGAAATTGTCTTTATTCCTTTCAGGACTTCCCCTCTCAAGGTTAGGCGTAAAAAGCTGAGACTGTTTTTCATTCGTTGAGTTGTCAAAATCATTTTCTTCGCAGGATGAAAGGTTAGATGATGAAAGCTTATGATCTAACTCTTCACGAGAAGTCATCGTGTCGTTATTTGATGAGGTATGAGATGGCATCATCATGATGCCGAATGAGGTGGTAACAAGGAAGGTGAAAGCGGGAGGTCGAGAAGTTCAATCGTTACGGTTCGAGAGTCGAGACAGATAGTTTGTGATAGAAGAAAAGAAATCAAAGACACAAGAACTTTGTGATGGACTGTAGAGAAACTAGAACTAGAAAGGAGCAAGTTCGAAAGTACGAAAGAATACGACGAGAGTAAATTTTCAACTTCGAGTTCGAGACACGACCTCCAAATATCGAACCCTCGTGCTCGTCCCACTTTTTGGTGTATAATATCTTTTATGTTCGTATCTACTTTTGTTTCCCTAGAAGGATACCGACTGCTGTCCTACGATGGACTCGTTTTTTTTGTTGCACTGGACGAGCGCCATCTCTCGCATAGAATGAAAACCGATGGTGCGAAACTATTATTTCATTTCCAGTCTATTTAGTACAGAAACAGACTCTTTTCAGCTTCAATCGAGTGGAAAATGTTTTAAAGATGAAGATGATGAAGACCTGCTTCACTTTATGATGGAGCCAGGGCACAGCTATAAACGGCTCGGAAAACCGCAAAGCATACTAGACGTCCTCCATCATTATGGGTAGCTTCTATCATCATCTGCACATGAAGATGAAAGTACGAACTTCGAAATAGAAGTTTGCAGTGAATAAAATTTCGCTAAGACGCTAAAAGCCTAAACCCTTGCTGTTTTTCTTTTTCATCATAATTCATTGACGCGTCCGTATATATCTCTCGCTCCTGTTCTTCCCTCTGGATAGATTTGCTCGGTCGTCATCTCGGTTGCCGTAAACGACAATCTACTTCGCAGGCATACGCTCCGTGGCTATTTATATATAGAAAACCGCAACTGCTAAAACTACCTCGTGACAATGGTGATACTTTCTCTCTCTCGCGAACTCCCTCGATGGTGATGCTACTCCCTCGGACTCGATGTTGCCAAAAATAACGTAGCCTGCTATGTCAGTGTCACCACTGCATTGCTGCGCCGCCATCAGATGCAAGAAAAAATTTTCGAACACATCATATCTTACCCGTATATGACATAGGTCGGCAGACACAGTTCTGTCAACCTGGCATGATTCACAGCGCGGCACTAGAGATGCCCATCCTCCTCCTCCTCATGAATTTGATTTCATCCATCAACATGCTCCCCAGTGATCAATAGGTGAGCACAGCTTGCGTCATCTGCAGGTCATCAAATGATCCAATACTCGCCTACGCGTCTTTGTCTTCGTCCGATAGACCTCACATCCAATACAACGAGGAGGTGGCCATGTTGATGGGCCTAATGTAATCTCTATGTCAGTATTTAAGTAGTTGCACCGACCTACTGAAAATTGAGGGTCAATCACGTTCAGGGGTAATTCTCTAGACAAAAAAGAAAGAGAATCCAGAGAAACGAAAAAAGGGGAAATGGAAGATTCCACGACTGTGCGTAGGGTCGCGCAATCGAATCGTAGACTTCGCTTGCTACATAACAAACACGAAGCCAAGTCATGCGACAAACAGACAGGCTACGCCACTACGCGAGCAAGCGGTGGTGGACTTGGGCTATTGCCAGCTCTGTGCGCGACTCTTGGGTTGTTTCGTAAATTGTGGAAGCTCGTAGGCCTTGGCATTCCCGGATCCAACTGGGCCCCTGGAGGCCGCGGTTTCTTTGGTTTCGCGTCTGCCTTTCCGTCTGGCGCCACTTTTGCGGGAGCTGCGCCATCAAATTTCTCCGTCGGCGGCAATTTTACGCCCCTCTGTCGCTGCCTTTCGAAAAATTCGCGGGGATCCATCGGCAACGCACTGCCCCGCACTGTTACGAATTGTCTTGAGTTGTAGGCTGGACTATCGGGACCTGCACCGGGTGATGCTGAGCTTTTGCTACCACCTGCACTAGCGCTCTTGCCCGTCTCCTGTTGCTGCTGTTGAAAATTACTAGCATTATTTGCTTGCGTTGTGCCCGACTGAGCGGATGTCCCACTGGTGCTGCCTGGCTTCGGCGCTTCATACCTTGCCTGAAAGCTTGGCTTGCGGAAGGGATGGCACACGAAGCGATCACTGCCCGTCTCGACTCGGTTCTCAACATCCCACACCAGACACATCTGACAAAAGTCGCGGCACTCCGCTGTCGTGAACTTTTCGGGGGCTGGTGGGACGTGTTCGCCGGATCGCAGCCAGTACAAGGTTTGCTGTGGCGTCGCTCGCGCCACGCTGGCCACTGAGGAGTATGGCGCTGCACCCATGAGCATTTCCAGCACGCAGCAACCCAGGGACCACAAGTCTGACTTCTTGCTCATGGCGGAGATGTTAAAGGCTGCGCCAGGCGCCCCGCTGCCTTCATTCAGCAGTTCCGGTGCCATCCAGCGACAGTTCCACGCTGTGTAGCTCATTGCGGCGTCGTTGCAGTAGGTGCGCAACTTGGAGACGCCCCAATCCAATAACTGCACCTTGCCGCTACGCCGATTGATGCCGATGTTGCTGCACCGCAGAGCCCCATGAAACACGCCTAGATAGTGCAATTGCTCCAACCCTTTTACGACTCGTGTCGTGATGAACTGAACCTCCTTTTCCGCCAAACCGAGGATCCCAGGGTCAATGTTATCTCGAGATATGCCGATCTCCGCTCGCATAATCTCGTGTCTTCTCGATAGTCGCTTCAAAGCTATTCGGTCCCAAACAGTGCCACCGTCTATGTACTCAGAGTACAGGTACAAGCAATTGTACGACGGATGAAATTCGTAACCTGAAAATAAGAAAAATTTTGGAAAAGCAATTTGGAGACACAACAAAAATTTCAATGATACGACATAAAAATCCTGATTTGCTATCCAGTTAGTTTGCATCCGATGATTTGCTGCGTTTTCACACATGAAAAAAAAGGCTAAGAGACTGTACCGTAGTAGGCTGCGATCTCGTCGGCGCGATTGCGGGCAAGGCTGTTCTTAAGCGTTTGATAGTCTTGGAGCAGAGTATCGATCTCCTGTCTGACTTCATCGTCTTTATGTTCTCTGTCTCTTATATCGGTTGCCCAGCATACCATTTTGAGGCTATCCCCGCTGAGAATTTCACCGATGTCGCCATCTAGCCTTCGACTCAAGTCCGGCGCAGCATTGCGGTCCCTTCTCGGATCCTGTGGTCGTGTGTATTTTCGAAAGGGCTATTTCGCTTGAACAAATGTTTTGAGCGACATTGATTGCAATTGAAAATAAGATTAGAACAAATGAGTATCTTCTATACTGCCTCAACACTCCCTATCTTCACACAATTTGTTACTGTTTCTACTCCATAGGTGATAGCTTACTTGGAATAGGAAGAACTACCTGTACTACGACAGTCTTGTTCAGGTAAGAGCTGCGCAGTTCCGACAATCGATGCCAGCTGAATTGTTCTCCCTCGAACGACATTGGCAGCTCGCGTGTGATGGAACCGTCTACAAAAGCCGAGAAAAACTGTCGCACTTTCCCTGTGTGTGGCTCGATGACGCTGCTCGGGTACTTGTGATCCTCAGTGCTGAGGTCTTTGCAGTGGGGACGAACGACTAAACCGACCAGAGTTTCCAGGAATTTCAGACGCGGATCAACGCCGCTTTCCACATTGCGCATGTCAAGTGCGAACGGCGGCGCTCGCTTGCTGCTTCTCCGCGAGTCGCCGTCCGGGGACGAGGAGCTAGAGGGTCGCGCTGACAGCGACGGCGGCCGCACGCCTGCAGGTGCCTTTGGTGGCGAAAAGCTACCGCTTTTTGTGCTAGACCGGCTTTCCGCGTTGGGATCCGGAAGTGCTGGACCCGGTCCGCTACTCGTAGACTGTCGGTTCTGCGATACTCCATTCTTCTCTCCTACTGTGCCACCACCTGCATCACTACCGTTGCCTTTGGTCTGGTTGAGACCCTGCGTGTCTGGTGCTGCTGCAATTTTTTCACCTGATATGGGTTCAAACATCCGCACGTTCGTTTCCAGCGCTTTTTCTCGTGCCTCTGCAATCTCGGCTTTGGTTGCCGGAAAGATGCCCGCATCGCCAATGTCTGGGTCTTCATCAGCGTCGTCTACGGAGACGCCGTTTTTGGTCCTATTTCCGCTTCCAGAACTGCCACCGATGGTCATGTCCCCTATGCCTGGGTCACCGTCCTCATCCTCCTCGCGAATAGTGGCGAATGCGCCTCCGGTTGGGACGAAGCCCCCGCCGGTTCCTACACCGCCCAGGAGACCTATTAGGCCGTTGCCGACTGTATCGGACAGCAGCACGACTTGTGACATATCCAGTTTCCCATTCTGTGGGAACGGCATGGGCCGATTCATGTGTTCCGTGGTCTGCATCTTTGCCAGCGACGGCAAGCCCAATGCACTAGTAGGTGGCTCCTGCTGGTCCACCGTCGCAGAGGCTCCCGCCGCACTCACCGAAGAAAAATTGGTACCGCTTGCATTCGCTGCGAACGCATCGTCCCCAGATTCCGGAGCAACTCTCGTTTGGTGGTGCTGTGCGGCTGCGGCCCCTCGCCGCATTCGAGTGTCGTCTAGGGAACCCTGAATCAGCTCTCTCGGGATGGGCACTTGTTGCCCCTCTTGCTCCGCCTGGGGCCCTTTTTTCACCCACTGCTCGCGCATCAAGTTTCCGCTTTCTAGGCCATCAAGATCTGGATCTTGCGCAATCGACATATCTGCTACGTCGGGGTCACCCTCCGTCGAGCCCGCCGCGGCATTCGAACCAAGAGCGCCGCCCGTCTCGCGCAGCTTTCCTTCCTCTACCGGCTCAGGACTGACTTTGCGAGGCGGCGGGAGTGACGGCATGCCTGCTGGCTGCATCACCCCCACGCCATCAGGCGTGTTTCCGCCGAAGCTCGTTGGAAGTTGCCGCGCCAGTTTTTCCAAATCGATTGGACAATAGATCGGTGGCAAAAACTCCTCGATAGGCATCTGCTTCGTGCTCTGCTCCAGTACTGAGTGACCGCCAAGAGGACTCTCTGCGTTCTTGCGCTCCTCATGGGCGTTGAGGCCTCTGCGCTCTTGCTCTTCGTGTTGCGCAGTAAGCCCGGCGGCGCTATTTTCGCTAAAGGCGCGATTTTCGTCCCGTTCGCGCTGCACAGCTTCTGTCAATAATTGCTCCGGTATATCGATGTCGGAATCGGACTCGACGAAAAACTCCTCATTGTCCTCCTCATCGCTTGACGGATCGATGCCAAAGTTCTCATCCTGACGTATAATCGTTGAAATTAGACAATATGCAAACCGTGGCAGGAAAACTTACGAATCTGCGAATCTGCTTACAACAGAGGCTAAGTATGTCTTTCATGCAAGATTCTTCATCTGATGTGAGAATGATAATGGACTAAATCACGTTGGAGATCAGGAAGACTAGACTACGCTGCACGAAGATCCATCACTCAGCAGAGAGAGTCAGTGAGTTGTAGTACCAGTATTTTCTTTGCTGCCTTGTTCGTGCTCGCGCTAAGGCCTGGGGCGGACGTGGATTTCTGGATAGGGCGCGGCTTTGGCGATGCTGCCCTAGACATCACTGGACTTCGCAGAGCTGGAAATAGTGCCATGGGATCTTCAAGAGGCAAAAGATTGTCGGGGTTCAGATACAACCTTTCGTTGGCCATGCTAGGTACGACCACTTCGATCATCTTGTTGGAGTCTAGAACCTGCAACACCTTTGCAAACATTCCGTTGTACTCGGCGTTCGAGTGGAGATTGTGAATCACCAGTCGGTCGCCGGGAGCGAGGTGCGGTCCTACCTCGATTTGCCTCGAGCTGCTACGCGAATGAGCGTTCCTGTTGTGGTCGTAGTTTATTTCAGACGAATTGAATTATTGACACAAAAATCTACAGAGGAACGAAGTTACTTTGGTGTTCGAGACCTAGGAGATAATAAAAAGCCCTTCTATTTTTGGAGCAACCTTCATCGCAGAAAACAATGGTAGAAGGAATCAAAACGTAGATTTATGCAGTACTGCCTTGTTGATCCATGACTCGCTCCGCTTACACCACTTCGCCCTTGCACGAGGCCCATGGAGTCCTCTTGAGGGACGAGCTTCATCGATGACGCAGGTGGATCCTCATGCTCTGGGTCTGGCGCAGGAGGGTCACTAGGATCTGGATCTACCTGGAAGCGTATTCCGTTTGCATCCGCGAGTTCATGCGAGAAGTCATTCTCGGCATGCCGAGAAGGGGTGCGCAGTGACAGCAGCTCATCCTCAACGCGACCGCGCTCTTTTGACGCGAGGCGACTGCCAGCGCGGCTGACCCGCGGACTGTTGTTTCCGGGGCCGCGCTTCTTCGCTTCTGCGAAATTCAAGTACAAGTGCGGCATGTTCGCTGGTACAGCGACGTCCTCAGATGTTGTGCTCGCTTCACCATCGCCTTTTTGGGCTTCTCCCTCTGGCATCACGGGTCCCCTGGATCCGGGGTCAGAGGCGGTGTCTACGACAAACGTTGCTACGCTGTCCCCCTTCTGCACACGAGGCGTTGGATTCAGACTCCCTTCTGACTTTCGTCCCACACGCGGCGAGCGGCCGTCTATCACAGGGCTACCTGGAGAAGCCTGAATATGCGGCGACGTACCTGCCCGGCCGCTCTGTGGGCGGCTGCGGCTTGTCAAGACCTGGAATATATAACAAAGGATTAGGAAAATGAATGTTGAAGCAAGTTGTTGATCAAAATGCACACTTTTCAAAATTCGACTTCCTTTTCCCTATTGTTCGCAATAACAATCATCTGTTCGTCCTTGATAAGGACGACGAGATCAAAAGAACATACACAAGGGCACTAGTGGCACCTCTTCCGGCTCTGAGTGCGCCTCATCGACGTCGACCTTTTTGAGCAAGCCTCTTACCGCTTCGGATCTGTAATCTTTTCCCCTTTCTGACCGTGGGTCAGGCAACTCGTCCTTCAAGCGTTCGGAGAACACCTTGTTGAGCCGCACTTGGCGAAAAGTCGTGAAAATAAGGTGGTGGAACAGCTCGCGGGCCAACATATCAGGGTCATCGCTTTTCTTCTCATCGGTTCGGCAACCGCGGTTCATGGGATCCACGTTAACGGTGTACTTTCCAGCTACTACGAATCGGGGATCTTTAAACTTGTTCAGCCCGGCAAAGCCTAACTCCCTCTTGCTCTTGTCCTGGCGCACCCACTTGTTCGTGATCGAAGACAAAACGAGCAAGTTCTGATTGTAGCCGGCACTTCGTTCCATGATCTTCTGCTTGAACACCTATTTTTTTATGCACATTAAGTTAGATGAACTACTAAACACTTGTACATGAAGTATAGTATGATTAGTCGTTCGATTTTGTTACAGCTCACGATAACAATGGAAGCTTCCACATCGACCACACGCAGCATCACCAATGATCGATTATAATTTACCAGACCTCTTCTAGTCAAAGTTCTTAAACATGTTACAAATATGAAAAAACCTATCTCATGATGCTCATGTTTGATGCGTTACAAGGAAGTAAGTACCTCCCCTCCCGCATCTTCTCCACCCATGCCTTTGTTATCTAGAGGGAGGGAGATGATGCTCACGGGAAAGGTTGCGCCGTCAGTATTCATCACGTTGCTTGCTTGCCACAACATTTTTTGTTCCGAAATTAGGGCCAACTCGATTTGCGTCGCTTTCTTCAACAGCCAGCGGTCCGTCACGATCGCTATGTAGGCTAAGACGTCAGACTCCAGCACGAAACGAAATTTGTTAAGCCGCCAACGATAATCGAAATACTTGGAGCCCTGAGACTCCTTCGCGGAGATGTCCACGCAGGAAACAAGCACTTGCTTATCTCGGATCCCATTTTTCATCAGGTGTTCCTCAAGTGCAACACCCATCTTCAAAACCTAACAGTTTTATGAGCAGGAGATTAGCGCAGCACTCTATGAAAAATTCATCTTCGTATCGACTGATTAGAGAAAGACGATCGAAGCTTACGTAACTGAAAGCAGTAAAAATGCTCTGCGGAGATATAATTCAACACAATGCGAGTGTGCAGCGTGAAACAAATAGTACCTGGACGAGCGCTGATTTGTCTGTACTGAGCACGATTTTGTCCCGGGCCTTCGGCGTCCTCGATTTCTCCTGGCCATCCTTCAGTTTGTAAGTGGTATCTAACTTTTCTCCAGTATGCAAATACTTCGAATCCAGCCTGTTGATCGTTCGCGGGCCGTCTTCCGGCTCGTTGGCCCGAATCATCGAGGACGTACAGCACCCCATTTCTGCAGCTCGACCGTTCTTAGATAGATACGCTAATGCCTTTTTGATATGCCTTATCCTGATCTGTCGACGAAATCGCGCAGTGTGCCAAGGCTCGCGGGTCGGCCTCACGCTATACGTGGCGGATCAACGAGAAGTGACGTGTAATACTTCCGCCCTGGTGTGGTAAACAGAAGGTCCTTGCTGCAACCTAATAAAACGCTTTCTTTTACTGCAAGAGCAGCGAGTTGTGTGTGGTTTGCCTGTCCGGATGCTTTCCACCTGGATAACCACAACCGTAAACAGACACTCCAGAAAAAGTTGAGTTAAAGTTTCCAACTTCCTTATTCAAGGACCTTCAACACATCAGCCTGGTACCACATCACCAGGTTCACGTAAAGCGTATCAGCCAGCCAGACAGACACAATGTCGATGTAAGATCCAAAAAAACAACTTATAGATACAAGGAAGTTAGGACTACCAAAATACCGACGGTACAAAATACAATACAAGAGCTTCAGGCGAAGCAAGCGTTCAAAAGGAATATACCAATGTCGTATACATCATAGAAATTTATTGCATCATACATGTACAAAGACACAGTGGAGGTACACTCGCGGGACAAACATTACCCAACCTGTAGTACTGGAGCTAAGCCCGCTGTCCCAGCGTAGGTACTAGAGTGCACTTCATCGTGATAATCAATGATCGTTTCATACGTTGTGATGTCAAACTAATTAGTACCAAGCTACAACACTACATGCTGACAACGAAAGCAGGAGAACTAGCACAAACAAGCGATATGAAATAGCATAAGTAATTGGTTCGACAATGGAGTGCTATATACAATATTAGGATTCACTACCGGAAAGAACAACCTAAGTCCTACAGGAATCATTAAAGAACTGAAAGAAAATTATTGTTACAGCCAAGACCGCAGGCAATCAATAGTGCAAAGAACGCGACTGCTCTTGGGCCATCTACTTTCACCAGCAGTAAGTATCGAGACGCAAAGACAAGGGGGAGGGAAACAAGGATTCAGTATACCGGTTATAGAGAGGCTGCACCATGGTTCAATCTTTCGTCATCATGTGCGTATGTGTGTATCTGCATCGTGATTCTTTTATTGTAAAACTTTTCGGCTAATTACACCCATGATCTGAGGGTACAAACATCTATCCACCACCACCAAATCACTTGTCCAAGCACTTTTAACTATGAGGCACTAAAACTATCAAGAGCTCTCAAGCACGGCAGACTACGAACAGAAACGACTCGCCGCACAGAGTAATCGCTTTTCTCAATGACCAGACCCAATCACATTTGATATGACAGAAATGTTCTCACAGAGCAGAAGCAGTTACAAAAAAACATCTTCTCTTGTCAAACTCTCACCTGCAACTGTAGTCTTCTTTTTCTCGACAGAATGACCTTTGGATCTCCAGAGAAGCCATGCGCCTCATCTATACTCTGTTACTCTCTTTCTCAGGCAATTAGAATATAGATCGCTGTGACATTGACGAGCATCCGTCTTGCGTGGAAATATACCGAGCCGCTCGCAAGCACCAGTCACAAATCAAATCGAACGGATTTATTTAGAGATGCTTTTAATTTGTCCACGCAACAGCTCATCCGTGGTTCGCCGCATCCCAAAGCAGGCAAGGCGTCTCCGTTCGCGTTACAGCGAGCTCTATCAATGCAAGAAAAACATGCTTATGCTTTGTTGGATCATAGTGAAAAGCATCCTTTTCATAGGGATTGGCGACATCACCAGAAACGCAATCGCTTCTCCAGTACGCAACGCGCCGTTGATGTAACGCTTCGTTAGTTGCTCAACACCGCAAAATGTTTATGCGCCAAGCTCGCCATAGATAGGTACTTAAGTTTGCATAAGTCAAATTTCACACCCAGCGCAACTATTGGAATTCTTCGGATATAATACTTCTGATACCTGATTCCCCACGCACATAGCGCTTCTCGACGTAATGAACCTCGCTTCTTTGATCATACACAGTATCCAACTCCAACGCCAGGATAATTCATGATGTTCTGAGCATAAAGGTAAAGCAGGGAGAAGTTCATGGGTTAACAAAATTTCCAACTTACTGACAAGTCATGGCAATGAAGTCTGTGATTTCGATATTGGCTCGTAAAAAATGTAAGTAAGCACGCAGACGACAACTGCCGGAATTTTACTATTTGTGCACGACAACTTGCCGCTTTCACTTTTGACATGCTCACTCTCAGAGGATGCACCTGGCTACGTGACGATCTCAATAGAGACGCACAACCATCACCAAAGACATGAACCCTCCAGCATAGTGATCCAAAAACAATAGTAGATACGAAACATGGCATCGTCGACTAGCATGTGCATAGACCAGTTTGTCAAGCACTCGAACATGTTCGTCGCCTAGGGAAGCATGTACTACTGATTCACATACAACCTAGTAACTATACAGAAACTTTCTATGCATAACCGCATCTCCACGGGTCCGCTTCTTGCTAAGGCTGACGCTGTACATTACCACAATCTATACATGGATAGACGATACGCGGTTTCCAATGTGTGCAACTTAAGCATGAAGCTTTTCGACAAACAGAATGCAAACATCCACCCTGCTAAATGATATATCTCGAGTACTAGGAACCTTGATTTCATGGCGTTTCGAGCCGGCCGCAGTCTCCCGTCCTGCTGTCCCGACTGTTCGTATTGCTCACCGTATCCTGTTCGCCAGTTTGCGCCGAAGTAACAGGATTATCGCCTTCAGCGAACTCCTTATTCGGATTGTTTCTCAGCAGTCCAATTCTTTAGAGGTGCTTTATTTCTTCACAGCCACGACTTTGAAACCGAATTTTTTTCATCAATTAACGTGCCACTAGACCTATCTGCTATATGCAACTTAATCTCTAAGAAAAATTCAAGTGCATTCTTCTTGATGGCAGCGGCTGAGCGATGTAATGTTAGTGTAATAAAATGATCTTCATAAGCATTTTGTAGAATGACATCCAGTTGAGGGCTCGCGCGCATTCGGCTAGCACTCCCGAATGCCATCACGCTGAAACGCTGAGACTGCTCTCTGGATGAAACTTGACTGTGTCCCGATCGATGCGACGCCCCTGTCGCGATCGGTCCCATCGCTTGATTAAGCATGTCTCCCGTGGGACTCGGACGCACCAGTATTGTGCTTCGGGATTGCTGTCGGAAAGAGCAGAAGTCAATTACTTCTTGGTATCAAGATTCGTCTCTTCCCAAGGAGAGTGACGATATTAACCTCCAACATGGAAAAATTGCCCGTGTTGACAATAACTAGAAGTAGAACTGCACTTCCGTTATACTAAGCATATCTACATCAAGTAGAATCTTGTATACATTTTCATACCTGCGGAACGATTCTTTCTAGCGCTTTCCGGATCATCTCTTGATGATGCCCACCGTCCGCTTCCGTCCCGCTGCTATGCGCCCGCGGCAACACTGACGTTGCTGATGATATCTGAGAATCATCTCGCCGCACATGGTTCAAAAAATTCGGACCGCCGGCTATAATTCATGGTGATGGGGAGAGCGAAAAATAAAGTCAGGGAGTAAGAGAGAGTAGAACTACAAGAACCTATCTACTCAACCTTGTGATGACGATGATCGACCATCGTTCCGCTACCTATTTGGGAAAAAAAGCATCGTCGTGAATCCGAACACGACAAGACGAGAATGAGAATTCATAAAGGCCCATCATGAGTATTCTTTACCTCCATGATGCACCGAGAACCGCTGCAGATCGAACCCGGTGAGCCTCTGACTCTGGCTCATGCGAGGCACCCCCATCGACATACCGGGATCATTCCCGTTCGGGAGTGACATCCGCACAGTTCGTCTCGAAAGACAGGGGTTTATTGATTAGAGCTGCGACGTAACAATCACTGCGCTATGAATGGGGACGAAGAACATCCGAACCATCGGAGGAAACGTCGTAAAAACTCGGTGTACTTTTTTTTAGTCAGAATGAAAACGTCGCATCAATATGGATTATTCTTATTGTTTCAAACCTGTTCATCTGAGGGTGAGGACTCCAACAATCAAGCGAGTTGCAGAGACGATACGCCTCGGAAGTGAGTTCCTTCAAGCGCAAGAAAATCGTCATAATCTAAAGCGGCATTGAGAAATTGCTGCAGACTCTTTGGATCTATATTGTCTTGTTCCATCAGCCGGTCCCACATTGTCGATGGTTGCACTTCCACATTGACAAAGTATGCTATCATGGAGCACAGCAGCATCGGAAAAACCTATTCGGCGGGGTTTGAAAATTTATTGAACAACTAGTAGGAAGTTTTACGATATCTCGTTATAGATTTATTTCATAATAGCATGACATACCAATCAAAGTGATACGATCATCGGCGTTCCCAAAATTATAGCCAATTCTTCTTCAAAAGATCATAGTACTAATCTGGATGAGTCTTGTCCCCCGGCAACGCTGGTCATTTCGAAGACGATCACGACAGATGTAAGGGGTAGTCGAATCATTGCCGCGAAGACGCCAGCCATACCCATGGGGACAAAGAGAATTTGATAGTAGCTATCGTTAAAAAAATATCCCATCCAGCCGCCGTAAAAACTCCCCAGTGCTGCACCAAGGACTAAGGCTGGTGCAAAAACGCCACCACTACCTTGTTTTGTGAGTGGAAACTGGATTTTCATTGACGATAATTCCAAGGAAGTAGGTCACGTCGGACTCTGCTTCTTGACGACAATTGTAGGCAGACTTTTCTTTCCATGTGAAGATTAATCTTATCCTTGTACTATCTGACTTTAGGGTGACATAGTACGAATGTTGTACCACCACAAGCCACTGCTGTAAGACAAGCGAGAAACTTGCAGGCGAAAAATATTATGCTGCAGGCGAGAAGAGGGAAAAGTAACGAGCTATCGGCGAGCAGACGTGGTCGTGGCTTCAGCAATTCTTTCATTGTTCGCCCACCAGCACCCCACACACCATCCCAACCGCACGTGGGCTCTCCGGACAGTGCTAACCTCCTCCTACCCATATTTGTTCTACCATGAGTGATCTCCGCGTCGTTCTTCTCCTCTTCGCCACAATTTTTTTCTCTGAAAACTGTATCGGCCTGTGGTGGATTTCCCGACTCCAGTAAGTTCTTCGATTCTAGGGGAGGAGACGAAGGCGAAGCTGGGGTCTCCTTGTTTTCTTCTGCAAGAACAGAAGCAGACTTTCTCCTACTACTTCCTATCAGCGCACTTTCATCTCCACCGTATTCATGCCACTTGGGTCTTGCCTCCTCGGCCAAGTCTCTTACAAGACGAAGATATGACCAACCACTAATATCATCATCTCTCGACACACGCGAGGTCATCCCGTCTGGTGGCTCCCATGGTACTGCGCTGTCACTAGAAGTCCCACTTGCTGAAGTACTGGAAGAACTTTTTCCATTCGATGAGCTGGAGCTACCTCCTCCAGAGGCAGAGCTCCCACCGGGAACTACTCCTAGTTCAGGACTTGATGCGGAAATGTCCCTTCTCGTTCCAGAAGTTGCTGCCACTGACGAAGCCTCTATCATACGACTAGAGCTGGAGGGCGAAGCAGAGTTCGCGGAAGGCGAGTTCGTCCTGTCGTGATCAGTAGTTCTCTCCTCTAAACTCCTAGCGCGAGTCTGCTGACATTCATTGGAACGCGGACAGAAATCGTTTTGCGACAGAATCTCGCGTGTTGTTTCGAAACACACGGTGCCCAAAGCCGTCGTTGTAAACGCGGAAATCAGCATCTGGCGCACTATGTTCCACCGTCGAAGTTTCGCTCTTAGATTTAAAACAGCGTCGCTAAAAAGAACCGGTAAGAAGCCGCAGAGCAGCCCCAGAGGCCCCGCACAGAGCAGCCACCACAAAACTTCCCATTTGTCGTAGCTACGTGGCAAATGAGCGCATGTCTCGTAAAATTTACCCTCGTTCACCATCTGTGAGGTGACGACCGCAATTAGACTCGCAGTAGTGATCAGTGTCGTGTACATATTCGAATCCCCTAGACTGTGACGAAATTCCTCCATCGCATACAGCACACTTCCAATCGGTGCCGCAAAAGCCGCTGCCAGTCCACAGGTGCAACCCACGATGACCATGGTCGTACGGTTCTCCGGGGGAAAGTAATCTGCGACCGCGGGTCGCGTCTGACAGAAATAGTACAACGAACAGCTCACAGCAGCGCAAATGTGTAGTGTCGGTGCCTCCGCGCCCAGCGGATTTCCGAGTCCGAGATACACTGCCGAAAGACAAAACCTTCATACGTGAAAATCATAGAACTTGTCCAAGTAACCAAGATGGAGAGTGTAGCGCTACCAACGCTACCTACTGTTCGCCCTCATCCTTATACAAGTACAATTCATTTCATTGTAAGAGTCCTCTACCAAAGAAAAATGCCTCTCTTGTAATTTTCAACAAGCAAACGGAAGAAGGGGACCTACCTGGCGATCCCGACGTGCAGTGGCACAAAGCTTCCAAGCGCGATGCAGGCCCTAACAGATATCGTTCCACCTCCAGAGCATTCTGGCACAAGGTAGGTCACAATCAAGCCGCAGAAAACAGAGGATATCACAACCCCAAACGCGCGGAAAAGGTGATATCCAATGGTATCCCCAAGACTGATGAAAGCGTGGCCGTGTTGATTAAGTAAAAGGATACAGAAAATATTAACATTGCCGTAGTACTATCAATTGTCTACTTCTTATACATCATAACGCCTAATGTTTAGAAAAACATGATGGACAAAGGACACGCTCTTTATCCTCATTTTGCACTTGGTTGTTGAAGGAACGAATTTATACATAGAGAAAATGTCGCATAATTTTACAAAAAAACCAGGTTAGATACCTTCTATCCTCGTCAGCACTGAAAAAATGTTCGTTGACGTAGATAAAGGAGTCTTCCATCCAATGGTACGCGCCATGGAAAACTATGTTGACAGCGCCAATAGAAACCCCAAGAACTATTGCAAAGCACCACCATGTAAATCCATACATGTACCCGAAATAAACCTGCTCGCTGGACTGTCGTCACAAGGACGGACAAAAAGAGTGAAAATACTACAAACAAGCGCTGTATTCTCCGGACTGGACGAGGGTCCGGACAAGAACATGTAGAGTCAGGTTGCTAATTTGAGTCGTGCTTGGAGAATGCAGTCGGTTCCACAAAAAAAAGGAGCATGTAAAAGGGGGGACGAAGTATTACTATCAGGAGAAGGCTCGTCGACTACTACATACATTGTGACGCATGTAAAAAAATCATAGATTTCCATTTGGAAATCATACCGTTGGACTTTCTGACTCCCCAAGCGGCACTGCTCCAAGAGAAACGGATGTGGTGCCTCTACCGGTTCGCGACCCTGTGGTCAGATTCCGGTCCATCAACGGATGCTCGCTTTGAATGGCCTGCATCGGCACACAGCGCCCGTGTGCTTTGGGCGGCTTCCCTCCACTAATCACGTAGCCCAACAGTGTCTGCACCACAGAACCTCGCGTTTTTCGTCCCTCTGGCGGCTCCTCCACTTCATCGTCGAATAAACCATCCTCGTCTACCACCGGAAAATCTGAGAGAAGTTCATCGAGAGTGTGCCTATCGTGAGACTAAAAATTGTCTAGGTGAATACTTAAGTTCAGCATATAAGTACGGTGCTTCGTGGTAGCGAACACAAAATTGTGGGAGCACAAAACAAAATAAGAGCAAGAGGTGCAGCACCTATAATTATTTGAGTAAGTCGCACAACAATGTGTCGCGACGACGCGTGTTACCGGTCAATGATTTGCTATCAACGACAACTTTTTCGCTGATGCTGCGTTCCGTGAGCAAACTGGCGTTACTCAGCATTGAGGTGTGTGACTGTGCATTGTTGATCCCCGCTGTGGCAGAGCTGTTGTGGCTGAGCCAATGCCGCTCCAGTGACTCGACAGCTATAGCGGGACCGAACCTAAGCTGTGACTTCACACCCTCCACAGCAGCCCCAGTCGGTGACTCGCTCTTCGATCCATCTCCGTGGCCAGAGGAGTTTCGGCTTGCTGCTCCCAAATAATCAGCAATAGGCGGTCTGAAGGCAAGAGGATGAGACGGATGAGACCTAAACTCAAATCTAAAAACCAAACTTAAACTTTTTCTCAGTTCCCGAGCCTACGAGAGTGGTCGATGACTCCATCAAGTGATAGTAAATTACTGAGCAAACTGCCTGAAAGTATGCAAGAGACCAGTCATGATTGCGCAACGCAAAGCACGCTGCTTACACGACAAGATAGGGCTTAAGGACTTACACAGCCGAATGTGCGGGACTAGGTGGTGGGACATCATCGCCTCCGGTAGCCGCGGCCCCCGACACGCCAGGCAGCTGTAGACATGTCGTCTGCTTAGCGTTATCTGGCGACAATGTCACCTGTAACGTTCGTCGGACATCCTCGATCGAATCCAGGGCCTGCTGCTTTTCTGCAGCCTCCATGTTCGCATAGTTATCGAAAGGCGCCTCCTTTGTCTACTGGACAAGCGCCTTCGATGCAGGAAGGAAATGAAACTACGACGCAAAGACCACTGATCATTACCATAAGTAAGAAATTTCTTATGAAAACCCAGGTGGGGGCAGTATCTATCATCCAAGTTCTAAGCTACTGCCTGGCTCTCCATGTATGAGTAAGGATTTCCTTGCCATATTGGACCGCTGTCGTTCACAAAATCGTCATCGGTGGCAGCGCAAGATGAAGCATCATCACGCGAATGAAGGCGATGGCATCCTTGTTCGGAGTCGTCGAGGACAGAAGACCGGTGGCTCAAGAACAATCTTTCGACTATCTCCTACCTCTCCACGCGCCCGTCCGCAACTTGCCTTCTGCAGCTTATCCACGTTGACTTCGGCTAATCTCCAAACGGACCCGGAACAGGAGTCACTTGTTCATGACGGCAGAGCTCCCAACTGAAATCCCGGAGGTGTAACAATCTAGAAAAGATACTGACAAGACATTCTAAAAAAATGAACTCCACAGTCGAAACCAAGAATATGTACGTTCGTTTAGCATTTTCGCTTTCGTCGAAAAAACAAAAGTCCGAAAATGGTAAATAAGATACGCCGCACAGCATAACAAAACCGAGGGGATCGTCCGTGATCTTCAACTCTCCACTCACAGACTTGCAATATCACAAAAAAACCAAACTTTTATGTCACCATGCTTTTTTTGACTGCAACATTGACAATTTGTAAATGATCTCTCAATTATAGATACAGATGCTTTGTGGCAAAAAAGAGTCGAGTCAGACGCATAAAGTCAGATCGCATTTACACCGAAAACCAGTAAACCGCATAACTATTTCCTTTCCATTCATCGACACCTACCGAGATGGAGATCTTCCACAGAGTTTGTCATGCTAACAGAAAAATTATGTTGAGAGAACGTCTTTGCCAATGCGAATTAATATGAGACCATCAGCTTTGTAAGAAGCGTTTTCTTCTAAGCACCGAAAATAGACACAGTACGATATTTCATCTTTGTTTTCTCCATAAGTATTGGACACCCCCACTGTGCATCACATCAGCCCGACAGAGCACGTTAGCGCCATAGCACAAGGCTCGCTGGGTAGAAGTCATTCTGTCTCGCTCCCGCAAATGGGGCACACTTAAACTTTGGGGAGTCGGAAGAGTGAAAACTATTGGTTCCTGGTGTGGCTACAGAAATTCTCGCATTAGCGTGCTCGAAAAAAAAAATGGAATCGATTGTGAAAGTGTGTTTTCATCGAGCGCAAAAAATCATTTGAGAGTGTGAGCATGCCATTAGTGCTAGACTTCTAAATGCTGTCACCAAGAATCATGTCACCATGCTGGTCAAGCGCCAATTCAATCGCGCAGCATCAAGCAAGTCTGCTATAACAAGAGCAAACTACTTTTCACCGTGGTCTGCACGTTCTTGGAGCGCGCCATTGAATCAAGCTTCCTAATTTTCTGTCCTACGAACTGCTACAACAAATTTTCAGCTTCGTATCGACTCTACTCGAAGAGGACTGCTAGAAGACCGTCCACCTTGTCATCTAATCGGCTAGAAGATCATCCTCCTGATCCGCGAAGAGATCACCGCCTTCCTCTTCTTCAGCGGCATAATCGGCATCTGCCAACCGATCAGCCTCGTCTGCATCCATATTTCCGCGCTCCTTTTTCGGACGTTTCGACGCGGGGTCCGCTGCGAAGTCGTCCTCCCCGAAATGATCATACCTTGCAAAAAAAAATGGATTTAGTTAATAGCTTCAAGGTAACGCCATTTGTAATAAAAAGGAGAGTTCAAGTTGTTAGAAGCTGTTAGTTCTTCTTTTCAAAAAAAAATATTGCTATAAGTAACAGAAAGCCAAAAGTGCCAAATGGTCGTACTCTCCATCTTCTTGTGGCACTTGCAAATGCTCCTCCTCTTCAGCCGGAGCATCAGCCAACCCCTCAACCTTTCTTCCCTCATATAATTTTTTCACATCGTCAGGATGTTCCCGAGGTCGCAGCGAAGGGTCCGAGGCGTACATGTCTGTGGTTCGTTTTTAGGAAGATGTCTACATCCACAATCAACTACGACCTCCAACTTCGTTATTAGAACCACGAAACCAATGGGTACATTTATCCTGAAAGCGAGATGTAGTCTAGGTAGTAAGCCTAGTTGTAGATGATGTTATTTTAGCTTGTAGATTAATTTAGAAAAGCCAAATGTAGTCTAGATGAAGTAAGAGTACATTCTCTGCTATCCCGCTCGACGCTCTCCACGGTTTCTTGGGCTTGAAGCTGATCGTCGCAGAGCTTCTGAAAGATACCTTCTGCTGCTTTTCGTTCCTGTTCCAGTTCGTATGCAGCGTCGGCTTCTGCCTCACTAATCTTTTTCTCTATATCTTGTATCATGCGCAGCAAGTCAATTTCCCTGGTGCTGTTGTCGCTATGCGATGCAGAGAGCTTCTCGAGCTCTATTGTCGCTCGGAAAGTGTCCCTAAATTTTTGAAGTTTGCTGATTGATCCACCCTAATTCTTGCTACTGCGATATTCATTGTTTTAATCTATAACTATTGCTATACGCAAGATGAAACAAGACAAAGTACGAGTAGAACAAAATGCTATTAAATTCATACTTGTTCAATTTGTCCTGCTTGTCTTCCTCTGCGTGACAAAGCCTTTTGCATTTGACGTACTCGCGAATGGCTTTGCGCAGAGCGATTGCGGGTGACTCGACTTTCCGCATAATTTGGAGTTGCTGCATGCTCCCTGAAGAGTCCTGGAATGCCAAAACGTCTGCCACTGACAGTACCATTTCCAGTGCCTCCACGTCATTAGTCTCTCCCCTAACTACAAGCCTGACGTCGTCGCCGATCTTGTTTTGTTTTTTATAATCCGCCCATGCTTGCCGACTCTGCGGTAACCTCAGGTTGTACCCACTACCTTGGGACTCCTCACTGCCACTTTGGGAGGGACGCGGAACCCAAACAACATCTGTCATTCATTCCGTGACGGAGGGGAATCAGAGGCCTTAGCGTACTTAGGTTGTCCTTGTGCCCGATGTCGGTGTCATCATCTAAGTAAATTCGTACAACTAGAGAGAGTCTTTCAAAGCCCTCATCTTCATCTAGCCTGTTGAAATAAAAGTAAAAGCTGTAGCAAGCTGTAGTTATCGTAATATAACTAAAAATATTCATTCAATTATACCTATGGTTTTGTTCCGCAGCATAGCCCGCACCTTATTTTTTGGGTCATTCTTGTATCTTTCGAACGTGATAAAATTCGTGTTCACCTGCACTTCGATATTCATCTGCTTTTCCTTCGAATATATTGTGGATCGCCCAACAGTCACCTGTAGTGTTTCATACCAAGGATTTTGCCAAGGAAGAACCAAAAATAACAGAAACTTTCTCAAGGGATAGAATTTCTAGTTTTGCGGAAGACGACGATTGTTCATTCCACCACGGAATACGTGACAACTAGTTCTTGTTCTATCGCTAGCAGGAGTCGAATCAAAGGTTTCTACTCTTTCTAAGAAAAGTCATCGCACATCATTCGGAGTCTCCGTAGTAAACGGTTCTCGTTCTAAGAAAAAAAACCTGTGGCGTCTCATCTGACAGCGTTCTTCGCACTCTGCTTTGCTCGTGAAATATGAATAGACCGCCAGTGGAGCTAGTTGCTCCGCCGTGGACTTCGCGCTTCTCTGCTAGAGCTGCCATTGGCATTTTGCGTCACTACAACACCTCTATCAGGGAAGAATGACTTTCCGATCGAATCGTTGCCTTCGCCACAAGGCTCCTCCAAAAGAAAAACTCGCTGTCCGAAGTGGGTGTCCCAAGTACGTAGTCGTTGTGCGCAAAACGCGGCGGGTGCGAAAATTGCGGATGGTAGTCGCAGTACGCCGGTGAAAGATTGAACACCAGACGAGGCACGATCGTGACAAAGAGGCTCAACTTTGCTTTACTAAACTGAAAAAATTTGTAAGGTGAACGTTTCCAAGAATTTCAATCAACGAAGTGCGTGTCACAGATGAATCATCTACCAGTTCTTCAAAATATCTTTCGCTTCAAAGGAGTATCTTCTACTTCCACAAAGAAAACTGCATGAATTGGTCAAAATACTCTGAAAATTCGAGTTTCCCGTCTCTGTTACCAGCGCGTTGCAACTATGTGCTAGCATGGCAATTATTGCCTATCAACAGAGTAAGATCATCCTACAACTAGGGCTCTTCCATGAACATTTGGGGTGACTTTACATGTCCTCTTGTTTGAGTTCTACAAAGAAAAACAGACTATGTACTATAGTGTAAAGTAATCAAGTGAATGTAGATTGAACTCATACGAGTCTGTAGATTGAACTGCAAAGAACGTTGAGATTGTGACAATTTCTCTATGAAAATGCTCATTTTTGTGTTATCCACAATAATTATCCCTCCGGGGTTGTTTGAATTCCTTAGAGGTTGGAGGAAGACCCACGAAGACGTCTGGGAATTTCCATTATCGATCGAATTCAGCTTCTCGATGGATCTCTATGAGACACCGGTTAATGTCCTTTCTCCTTTTACAACAGAACATTCAACATTTTTTACACAGAACCATGATTGAAAAGTCCAAGAAGTCTTTCTGATCGTCAACGTCGCGTTTCAAGTAGTGTTTTCCCTGAACGGTTTACGGGGGAAATGACAACATTCACGATAGAAAGAAGGCGGGGGAATGAAGGAAGGTTTCTGTGGGTACATCGCTCGACAGCCATGATTACGATCCATCCCCAAGATGAGCCAAGACTCCACACCAAGAATAGGATATTTACAACTGAAGATAGATTCAGTGATCTTTGCAACCGAGACTGCTGTTGAGAACAAGTACAAAAATGTTGCTGTAAATGGCATTCTTTTCATCTTGCAATTTACACCTGTGTGAGTCCGCCTCTGCATGACTAACATGCCTGATGAATATGAGTTGACAGCAGCTGTAGTTCGTCCCCCCTCTGCAAAATCAACGCTGCTCAATCAATTCAACATAACATTACAGATACCCGACTTGCCTTCGAGTGCGGGCTAGAGGAAACCTCCCCAACTTTTGGAGAACATGCATCACCCAGTATCAGGCAACCACAGTACTACAACAGTGGTCAGCGCGGATCGCGTCCACATTTATTCAGTATGCCAAGCAAGACATCGAGAACGGCACGATCTTATGTTTCCCGTACGCCGTGTGGCGTGGATAAATCCTTTAATAATCTATTCGGGAATACAATATCGCGACACGATTATTTTTCTTCTTCTAAACATCTAATAATCTCGACCCTCCACAACTATAGTTATGAGTTAGAGAAGCGATGGTGATCAAATACGGGTACGCTTTCAGCACCTTGGTCCGTGCTTCTTCCCGTTGCGCTTGCGTCCCTCACGATATAGATAGGCCAAAAAAAGTAAACCCCGAGTTTCATGTTACATCAATTATACAGAAAACAATCCATCATGGTTCATCTTGCTGTTTGACCTCCGAAAAACCCTTGTGTTCAGAATTCTCTACTGTCTCTGCACATCTATCAGTAATTGAACAGTGGACTTTTGATGATTCGGACGTCAGGAATAATCGACGCAATTCCAGGAAATGATAGCTGACTCTATTCTTTATCATAAATGTGCTTCAAGCGCCTCAATCGATGAAGCTGTAAACGTGGTGTAGCGCGTATCACCCAGCTCCGAGATAAACAAGAACCTCCAACTTCTCAATCTGGTTCTCCTTCTTCACTAGTCTGACAAATCTCCATGAGGATCCTCCCAATCAGACCCACTTCTTCTGGACGTCCGATCTTCATTAGTATATCCCCTGACTTCATCGTAAATTCTAGTGATTTCCTTGTCAACGCGAGGCTGCCCTACATGTCCCCCGAACCTGTCGCGAACCTCGTCGCTTCTAGTTAGGTAATCAGTTAGGGCGTGCTTCATTTCATCCTTCGAGAACATTTCCGTAGCCTTCTTTTCCTTGTCATTTTTACCTATGGGAACAGAGAGGTGTCAGGGAACAGAGAGGTGTCAGAGAAATGCTCTGAGGGACGAAGATGCACAAAGAGTGGCCGTCATAACTCAGACAACTCGTTTTTAAAAGATTGCTTCGTATATTCCATCCGTATCTGCGCAAGTTTTTTCTGATGCTTCGCCGCTTCGAACGAGTGAGGCACTATCGAGGACGCGTCACGAGGACGCGACCTGTCAAAATAATAGGGAAGCCCTGTGGAAAGTAGTTTATTACTGCCAGGACACCGTGGGTGAACTTTCACGTCTTCGTGTTCGATGAGGGCAAGCAGATCCCCATCGTCACAACTGTCCGTGAATGCGGTAGGCTCATAGTCCTCCGATGCGGTAGGCTCGGATGGGGCTGCAAATCCTGTTCTTGATGTTGGTCGTGTTCCGCCTCGCCGCAACATTTATCACAACCCTGTAGGCTTGACGACGATTCTCCGGTTGTCGACCCAGTCTTGACCAGCCGCAGCTTATCGCGTATGAGCAGTGGATAATTCCTGCGCACTACATCCAATATAGTACGTCGCGTCCAAGACTCTGTGCCTGTTGCGCCACGCAAACGAATCACCTCTGCACCGGTCAAAGCTTTCAAAACAACAACAATGTCGTTCTCTTCTTGATGATCGGACGGCGCGTCCGAGACTACGCGGCCCCATATTTTGTGTCTCCGTTGGCCGGAGCGTGCTCTACACGTCTCGCTGATGCGCTTCACTTTGGGGAGCTTTCGCCAAAAGTCCAGTGGGCTCCGGCCGAGGTCATCTTCAGGTGCTGCAGAGTCGGGAGTAGAGGCCACATTCAGGTTAGCGACCCGCGCAAGGAAATTTTTGTCATCCTCTACTTCTTAGTCTGTATTTGCATAGCATGACGTCTTTGATTCCGTCGCCTCTCTCTCGGCGACATCTACTTGATGAAGCCTCTGATTTTGGTGAAAAAATAGCTGCATCAGGTAATTCTAGTTCTTCGGGTTCGGATACGCCAGTATCTGTTATAATATGGAAGAATTCGCGAAGAGGTTCTTGGCGTTCTTTCCCGGCTTCACTGCTGGAGGTGGAAGCCTCGGACGTCTCCGCTGATTCGCTAGTACTAACACTCGCCTTTGCATTGGCATTCGCAGCAAACACCCCGCTCGCTGTCAGCGCAACGAGGATGGAAAAAACTTCGCGGCGCCTCATTCTCGACTTAGTTGTGTTTGTACAGTTTACTTTCCGCGTACAACTATGGTAATTTTACTAAACTTCATTCCACTTTTTGTCAAACTCTGATATTCCCAGCCTTTGTGACAATCATAGATATTTGGAGGTGCCGCCGCCTAATGATTTGGATGTATCCACAAGTATATCCTGGACACTGTCGCAGACAATGGCAATGAAGGGAACCAATCATCAGACGACTCTACCCAAAGAGACTTAATCCGCGTGGCCTCTGTTTCCTTCCATCATTCGGGTAGAACATGCCTCGGCCAGGGGAACGCCACACATCTAATGACAAAGCTGAACAGTGGAACCGAGCCTACTCATACTGGCATTTTTCACCAACTAACCTTCTGATCGTTCTCGTCATGAATCAATGCATAAAACCGATGGGCGCGTTACAGTAAAAAAAGTGCGAGCATAATCGCATCCACTTTTCATTCTCGAGTGGCATGGCTTTTTCGGTACCTCTTCTGAAAACGTCTGAGTTGAATGTCTCCATTAAACCTGATTCATCTTTCTTAGCACAGAAGTATTTCAAATTCAAACGCTGGAAAATCAACAGCTCATTTAGAACATAGCAAAATTCCTACTTATGTGATGACGCTGTGTAGTTTCCTGCGTAGCACGGAACAAATTTTGTTAGACGTATATTACAATCCCTATGGTCGAAAATACACCTCACACATCGTTTCGTCATTCGCTGCTGTCGTCGTTATCTGTGACTTCAACGATGTCGAATGCCTTCACGTAATTCGTTACGCGGATATACCAATGCTCACGGTCATATCTCCACTTGCGTGTTGACATTTTGGGGTCTACTACAGGCGTCTTCGGAGGTTCGGCTGGGAATTCCCCAACGAGATGAGGACATCCCGTTCGCAGCTCACGTATTCGCTCATAGGCCTTGTCCTTCTTAGAAAGTAAAAAAGATGTTGGGGGCTTCACCCACTCCTGTCTTCGGAGTGTTGATACTGTAGTTTGCAATATTCGATGCAGAGTAGTGATTCCGATCGGCTTTACCCATTCAGTTGGATAACAAGTGCAGAATGGTACATAAATGCCTCACCGGACTTGAATCTCGCAATTTCCTGCTCGCGGCGTGCCTGACGCTCCTCAATTGAGTGATCCTGTACATTTTCTGAACCAATCACGCTACTGCTCGTTCTCTCCGGACCACACCTGTACGAGAAGTTCGATAAAGAAAATGATAAAGATATTCCCTGCACTGGGTTTCGTAAAATGGATTTCTTTTATCAAAAACAGACTGCATTTGATCAGCTAAGATGGTATCATCTTCTGTGGTGAGATGAAGGTAATCATGAGGATGCAAAAACTCATTCTGTGTGAGCGGCAGCTTGCTGTCGAAACACAATTCTTGCGGAGTCACTGCCATTGGTGTCAAAATAAAAAGTGTACAGCAAAATGCACTTTTGTAAAGAAAAATGAGTTCAAATTATATATTTATACATTTCCAGTTTTTGTGCCAAACTGACTCCGCGTTCGACTTGCGGCCCTTTCCACGACCAGTCCTTTGCACGATCACCCGTCCTTGAGTTAGAGCTACAGCCTTCGCATCCCCGACACCAGCATCCTCAGCGTCTTTTCCACATCATAGTTTGGGAAAACCACAAGGGGTGTCCCTGACCTTGATCAGCGACTTTTCGAAAAATAGCCAGTGAAGGCTCTGAGCAGGGCTCGTCGCCATACTTGAGGATGATTCTGAGGGTGGGTCTGGCTTTGTTGGTGGCCTTAATAGATGTCGCTGAGCTACTCCACCACTGGCCTTCATCCCATTCGTCGTCCCATTCTTGCTCCACCCAGTTCTCTTCGCCTTCACCCTGAGGCACGCCTTTCTGCTGCTCGGCGTACTCCTTCTTGGCCTTCTCAGTGCAAAGAAGAACGTTCCATGGTTGGTTCCCTGACCTAGACGCCTTACGAGTGGTCAGTGTTGAACCGCTATCTTTCCCAGCTGCATTCGTTTCTGCGGAGAGACTTGTACCTACTTGATGCTGGTGCTGGGTCGCGTTTTGATGTTGCTGCGTCACGTTGCACGAGGAGGATGAAGATGAGGAGGAACCACTTATTTTCCACATGCAAAGAGACGACGCCGCATTTTGTCGAAGCCACTTGGGTGCTTTAGTACGGTTGAAAGCACGGGAGCCTAATGCTTCAGAGGCAGCTTCCTCTACCCGACCAGAGGGCGCTCTTTGGCTATAACTTGTTGCTCTACTCGTTTTGCTTGAAGGTGCTATCGGAGGAGCCTCAGCCTTCGCCTTTCCCTTTTCCAGCATTGCAGAATGTGATTGATCATTTTTGGTTTTGCCAGTTGAGGAATTTTCTGTCCTACAACTTGTGACGACGCCTTGAAGCGATGCGGCTTGTTCCGAAGTAGCACTACTCGTTGCATCTTTGGGGTCGGGTAGTGGTCCGTCCTCACGGGGAAGGCGTGGCGTATCGTCTCCCGCATGAAAGTAGGTCTCTTCAGTGCCAGCCATCGTCTCTGCAAGTTTTCTCTTTTTCGTATTTTTACTACCCTGGCCTTTCGCGCCTTTATTTGCATGACTACTTTTCCCTTTTTGTAGTCCTTCCTCCGCTACCGCGTTGCGTGCTTTCGTTGCATTGGCCTTGGCTCTACCACGCCGTTTTTTCTGTCGCGGCCATTCCTGCTCCGGTTTTCCTGCTTTCGGTCCTTTCTTTCCGGCGACCCACTCATTTTGCTTTCCTCCCTTCGTATTTGCTCCGGTCTTGTCATAACTCTTACCACGACCTTTTCCACCCCGATTACCCTTCCCCTTCTCGATGGAAGGAGAAACGGCTACTTGATCTGAATAATGACGCTGATGATGGTTAGTATTATTGATGTAGCTGGAGGACGAAGCTTCTGCAAAGTTAGCATGTGCGACAGACGATGCGACAGCAGAAAACGACTCCCCATCCCAACCTCTAGACGCATCATCGTGAAATGCGGAAGATGCCAATGTCGTTTGCGCGATATCGACAGCAGTGGTTGCCGATTCCGGAGAAAAGATCCACGGAGCCGCGATGCTAGAACTCAAACAAGATGGCAGTGGTACCAAATCGCCATGACAAACGCTACTACTAGAAGGTTGCGCTCCCGGCATTTGCCCACCTTGCGCTTCTTCTACGCCACTATTAATAGGCGCAATCATTTTTCATCATCGACGTGACGTGCGAGATTTCCCAAAGACTCCATTAGGGTCCGAGATGAGGGATTGACACTCAGGAGTCAGGATCTTCAGGCAAGCTGAATAATGATGAAAAAGTGCTACCGGTCATATTTCTAGTTTTTTGTCTGTCCTCCTTTTCGCTGGCAGCGGTCTCGCCCAACTCTTCTATTTCGCCAGCTTCCCCAAATTCGACAGGCTGAGGCTCCGGAACATATCTAACAGAAACGTCGCCAGTTGAACCTACTAGGAGTTTCGGACTCAAGGCAGAACTCTTCCCCACTTCGTGTGACGTCCCCGACACAGGATCAACACCGGGCTCTACTAGTATTGACCCGGCAGCAGGCAGTGCTTCAGGATTCATGACAATGCCCAGCTCGGGTGCAGGAGTGTGTCCCTCCGTCCTCAGTTCGCCAGGCAGCTCGACCGAGTCCCATGCACCAGCGTCACCGGTTGTGCTACTGCGCCGCCGCGGCCGCAACTCTATCGTCTGGGTGGTCGACGATGCCTGCACTTCTTCAGCTGCTATCCTCCTCCGCTTCGCATTGCCTGCTCTTGAGGTATATGACAATGAGTCATCTGCTTGCTCATGCTGCGGATCATACGACGGGGTGGCTACCCGGCGAAGGGGCACTACTTGTACGGCTACACACTGCCCAGGTTCGACTTTCAGTTGTGACATTGGGATACGTAGATTCCAAAACGCGCCTTCCCTTTCAATTCCCTCTTTCGACTGTGCCTCCTGCTGCACATAAGTAACATGAAAACTCTGCGCTTGTTGATTTTCAGTGCGTGCAGCACCAGGGGCAGCGGCGACGTGTTGCATGTCTGGCGCATCCATTGCATAGACTTGGCCATCGTGAATAAGCGCTGTGCTACGATACGTGGTGTTATCTGCTCCTAGGGGTCCACAAAAAACACTACTACAGGATAAGCAATTATTTTCTTCGTGAAAATGTTGTTCTCCTGCCACGCTTTGACGCTCGTCTCTGGTGCTGTGGCGCCTGGAGCGCGACCGCCTACGCCGCTCTCTTCTGCGCCGGTCGTTTCGCCGGTGCCTGCTGTCCTCTCGCTTCATCCTTTCGGAGTCAACGCTACCTCCTCTGCTGTCCCGCCTGGAACGGGTCGGTCTGCCCGTGGATCCATCGCTCGCGTTGATTCGCTCCTGAGGTCTGAAGTCACGGTCGCGCGGCTGGTTGCGCTCTGCATGTGCAGAGGTGGCTTCCCTACCACTGCGACCACCTCCTCCCCGTTTCGAGGTGCCACTATTTTCGTCTTCTTCAGCGAGGTAAGCGTCTTCCTCTGACGGGACAGAGTCCCTACTACTTCTTGTACACTTCCTCGATCTGCGGAAAACCCCTCGCCGCGTCTTTTTCCGCTCATTAGCTTCCTCTTCAACATCATCCAGTGGCTCGTCCTGTGCCTCCTCCTCACTCCAGTCCTCCTCAGCACTATCGCAGCCGTCCTCATCTTCGCCACTATCGCACTTGTCCTCATCTTCATAAGCACTGTCGCAGTCGTCCTCATCTTCACCCTCGTCGTCAGAAACGGAGTCCTCATCTGACGAAGACGACGGAGGCAACTCGTAATCCTTGCTGCCCTCTCCCTTTTCGCTCACGCGCAACGCATCGTCATACACCTCGCCTTGCTGCTTCTCTGCCACGTCTAGAAGTGAAATGCCGTGCTTGATGACGTTGTTCTTCCCGGCACCACGACCAGAACTGCTGTCGTGTTTACTCGATGGTATTGTTGTATTGTCACCTGCATCTGAACGTGCAGCTTCTTCCTCCCCTACAAAACGATGTCCTAGGGATGCTGGTGTACGAGTTGGAGTTGGTTGCTTGCTCAACCAGAGATGTGAATCTGGTCCAGTGGTCAGTGCATCGCAAGTGGCAGTGCTGCTCCTGCTAAGACTACTCGCTGTGACGCTTACCAAACTGGCCGTCCCTTCTAAACCGGAACAGAAAGCAGAGTCGTCAGGACCGTCTGATGAAAAAGGCAGAGGAGACGGGTAACTTGAAAATATTGTTGTACTATGCGTGGGTGTGCAAGAAAAAAGAACTTCAGAAGACTCTCTCTCTGTGTATCTATTCAGCCGTTGTAAGAGCCATTACATCTTTATTTCGGAGCAACAATGTTCATAAGAATTTCAAGTACCTCCTTCGTCGTCGCCAAGAAGCAGGTTGAAATTATCAACCAACGCTTCATCTTCCGCACGTGGAAGCTGCTCGCCCACGATTGAAATCGCCATTTTCTTTGGATCAGCAGAACGACTGTACACCTCCTGGCTGCCTCTTGGTTTAAATGTCTGTCCCTTGACTCCAGTGCCTCTATCGCCGCGACCCTGCTATATCACAGATCTCGTTACTCTTGTCCACCATCAGAAACAACAACACTTCGTCTATAACTTGCGGTGCAAAGCACGCTATAAGCACCGTGTCTGAGGACTCTAGAGATCTTCAAACCACATTTGCGTGAGCTCCATTACTCCTTTGACTCCATTTTCACTCAGCAGTCATGTCAAGGATGAAACTCAGAACATCAACATTGCAAGAGCCAAAAAAAATTCACGCTTCCACGCAGTACTTTCGGTATCAACTCGTCCCGATATTTTCCACGCGACGTCAACAACTGATAACAAATTCAGAATTCAACATAGTTGCACGGATTGAAGATGAACAAAAGGATGTGATAGTTAAAGGAGAAGCAGTGTGCTACTGCTGAGCCCAGCCTGCTCAGGAAACGCTTTTCGAGTGTGGGGACTGTGTCGGAACTCACATCATGATCTGCGTGCCAGACCTAGGCGAAGCAAATTTGTATGTTCAAAAATGCAGCGAATCAGCCGTTTCCATAACGTCACCTGAATTGTCCATTCCGTTCCCTATGTTCAATGCGGCATATCAATCTCACTTGGAATATCGATTTGCCAGCTGCGATAGTGGGCTCGATGAGAAACAACTACTTACCATCAACTTATACTTCTTTCTAGTACAACAACTTGCGTATCTAACGAAACTGAGGGAAAAAAACTCCACGCTTACAGATGATGTCCAAGCAGTAAAAAGCGGATACATTTAGATTTGAAACAACGGAGCTATTTGATAAATGAGCTATGTAGGAGCACCAGGAGATACAAGGAAATTAGGAGCGGGCAAGCTATATCCGTTACAGAGTGATAACAATCTATCTGAGGATCATTGGATGTGAAGGAAACCAGTACAAATCAGAGCAGGAACTTAAAGTTACTTCTACGTACAGAGCAAAATAATTCAAGTCGCAGCCGCCGCCTCTGCCTACACTTCTCCCGCCTAGATGAAAATACAGTTTGATTGTTTCATATACGTGCGGGCGCACGACTTGGCAGGCGTTGTAAGATGACACACGGAGACGCCTATGAAAATATATGGAGAGGCTGCATACCAAAAAATCAGAAAGCTATTATTTGCAGTGAACGCAATCTGTCGCAGCTTACGAGGCATGACAAGCCGCCTACGTCATACAAGTGGAACGAATTGTGATGTTGTTCTAAAAAAATCGCATGGCCCGCCGCGCAATCCCATGTTCAGCTCAGCCGTTCTCTAATATGTGTAGCAGGCCACGTTTCTCTATGTATACGGTCTACCCTGATGACGACAACGCACAATATGAAAGATGTTGTACTCATCCGATCTCGATCTGAATATGAACTGCCCTTCTATTGTTTTGAGTAAGTTAGTTGCAGTGGTAGTCCTACACATTTTCTTTAAATTACACAATTTTGCTTTAGTACACAAGCAAGAAAATGGGGAAAGCTTCTCATCCTTTGTTCTCTTCACCCAACGGCCTCCGAGCGCGCGAATATCTCTAGGGCGCCAACTTTGAGCAGCAGGAACCGATTCTCCGATAGCGCGCAAGCAGACCGCCACTGCGGATTGGACACTACGTGTTCGAGTTCCACTTCTCGACTTTCTAAGTTCTTGCGGAAGAGATAGGTTCGACTCGTAGAGTCATGCATCAGCAATTGATCTCCAGAGAAAAGGGCAAAGCGTATTGCAGAGATGGGCATCTTCTTGTCGTCGTAGGCGAGTGGCAGGCTTAGAAAGCGCGCTCGAGGCTTGTAGTAATAGCGAGCCCCCACTTCCGGGGTCGGAAAGGTTCCTTCTGTGCCCATAGAATCTGCCCCGCTAAACTGCACCCGATGGCCCGAATCCGCACTAGCACCTGGAGGCGCATTGGTATTCAAAGCCGGCACTCGGGGTCGACGTCCTTGAATGGGCGAGGAAGGTATCGCTCTGTTCTCCCGATTTAGGTCCGCGGAGGCGGCGCCAAAGCGATCGGGAGACCCTGGCTGCGGAGAGGCTGCGAGGCGGTTGCCGGACCGAGGAGTCGGCGCGGACCGCGCACGGGGACGCTGCGTTACTCCCGGCAGAAGAAGCGAGCTGCCTGCTGAGGCTGCTGTGCCGTTGTGCTCGGTCGTTCCATCGTTGATCTCGTCGCCGTGTACACTGTTATTCCCGGATTCCCCGCTCTCTGGCTCGCCGTCCATGCTGAGCACATCTTCGTCGAAAACCTCATATCCGCTCAGGGCGTTTGGGGAGCCGCTGTAATCTTTGAAAGCCGCGACCACGTCGTCATCCTCGTCAAAACCCGGAAGGCCTCCCATTTCGGGTGCTAGCACTTCATCGAATTCCCCTACTGCTCGCTGCGGCATCCACACTAAGGAGCTCGTTTTGGACCCACGCATGCGCACCGCCATCAGGAGGTCTCTATCATTGCCTGGAAATTGCAGAAGCGCTTCCGCACGCGCCTCGGTACTACGCAAACCGCCTCCGGCCCGCTCAAGCAGTCCCACAGAGGGGTTCGCGGACGCCTGCGGGACAGCGGTGCCGAAGTCGATCGCGCTGAGTGGCGTTCTGGATGGAACACCGAAAGGGTGCGGCGGCGATCGAGGATTCAAACCTCCGCTGGTTCGCACGCCACCAGGCACCATCCGACTTGTTGCGCGCGATGCGGCAGGAGGCGACGACGGCGGAGACGCGGATGCCGGCGGACAGCGCGCCACGTTTCCGTTAGCGAACAGCACAAGAACAGCGCAAGTGCCAGCTTCTAGCATGATCGAGGCGATCTCGCGTCCGCCAAACTCGCAAATTCGATTAGGACTCTCCGGGAAATGCACCGTCCAAGGCGTCGCCAAGACGAGCAATGGACATTCCCCCCGACATGCAACATGCCGAAAGACGCCGCTGTGAAGCCCCTCCGCAAAAAACCGCAATTTGTCCCTTGCTTCACTAGCGAGCCGCGGCTCCGCAAAGCGTTGCTCCGCGGGGTCCTTACTGCTCGCCCGCGACGCCATTCTACTCACGGGCACTTCTGCGCTGGGTTGCTCCGCAGAAGATGCTGCATCTGGAGCATCTACTTCTGCATGCAGCTCACTCGCGAGAGAAGAGATGCGACGCACGCGGAACAAATTAGATCTTTGGAGGTGGCGGGTCGGCCTCGGCGTGGCTGCGGGGGTTCGGTGATCCGGAAACACGTACTCTTCTTGGCTACCCGAGTTCTGAATTTTGGCCAAAATAGTCATGATGTGACGTTCACCCGACGTGAGGGACGCGTACTCTTCATCGGTCATCACGTGCTCGCCCTCCGCCGGCGCGGGCGCGGACGGCGTCTGCGCTGCACTTTCCGTCTGCTGTCCAAGCAACGCCCGCAACCGCGATTGCAGCAATCCAATAGAGGCCGGCTCAACGTTTCCTGTAAGCAGCGGCGAAGCTGCTACGCTTGCCGGCGCAGACTGAACGGCCAGGTTTCCCGATGACCCTGGTAGAGAGCCACTTCGGCGCATCAAAATGCTTCCCGCAACCAAGTACTCCTCGTAGCCAGGCGCCCCGTAACGACGCGTAGCTAACAGTTTGTTGTCCCAGTCACACGTGCCGGCTCGCCAGAAAGCGTTGATCATGAGCACAAACATGCCCAGAAGCAAAATTAGACTCGTTCCATTGAATATTCGAAAGGGGAGAGCCGATGCTTCCCAGCCCGCTGGATCGTCAAAGTGTTCTCCGACACCGTTGCACACGATGTCAATCTCCTTAGCAAAATCTGGCGCGGAACAGGGCACGTGCTGAAACAGCGACCGCCGCTTTGTGTGATGGGGGTGCTGATGGTGGCTGCTGGAGCGACGCCGCGCGCCCGCCGACCCACCAGATTTTCGCCGCGCTGAACTTCGCCTCGAAGTGCCGCATAAAGGAATCACGGACACACCAGACTTGCTCCCCGTGCCAAGGTTACCCGCCGCTTGTGTGCTTCTCGCTTGCACCTGAACATATCTATCGTGCGACACATCTTTCTCCGGAGCGACACGGCTTTCTGCTCTCGTAGAGGCAAGTCCGGCAACGCGTGGCCAACTACTGTCCGCTTCGTCACGCTCCAGCCTTCGACCGCCTTCTCCGCTCTTGCTTCTCCTTCTTCGTGGACTACCAGCAAGAACGGTGCCATCCTGTACACTAATAGGTCTCCTATCAGAGTCGTTTCCGACAGCGTCAGCCGATCCTCTCCTGGCCCGCCCCGTTGCTTCCAAGCGACTGCCGATATTGCGGCGCCGCGTGTCGAGCGACGTCTGCAGTGGCATCGCTGCAGAGCGCGAAACGGATCCATCTGGCGCATCAGGGCTTCTCTTCTTTTCCGGTGTCTGGTGTGAGGCGAGGATGCTGTCAGCGGAAGACGCAAACTTAGTGCCAGTCGATACGGGACTATTCCTGCTACTAGCAGCGCCACGAGAAGCGCCTAATGCTTGGTCTTCGAAAACATTTCTAGCCGGGTTTTCCAACAGCGCCTTGCCCAACTCAGACTGCCCGAAAGGCCGAAGTGTCAACTTTCCAGCCTGAGCGACGATCACTTCATCGTCGCTCTCAATCACGGCCCTGTCCTTCGTCCCACTGACGGAAGACGAGGACACTACATTTCTGGAGGAGTTCGTGTCCGCAGGTGCCGCTTCGTTGTGGTTTATCGAGGTCGCTCGACTAAGCACGTCTGGAGGCAGGTAGATGCCGACAATGTCATCGCTCTGATTTTTATCAACACCGTCTGCAAAGATTGAAGATGTTTTCACATCACCAATTTCGTGGCTTACCTTTCGCACCTCTCCGGTGAGGCCTTCCTCGGCAAGCTCCCTGCGCAGATTCCTTATGACGAGCATTTTTCGGTGCGCCAACGCATGTTCTGCTTGTAGTTCCGACAATGCACCTCGGACATCGTCAGCTGTAATGTACTCCGACCTTAGTGGCTCCCGGTGATAGACACCGCCGTCGACGCTGTTATAAAGAACGTAGTACAAGCCCGCCATCTGATCGAAGTCTGAAACTTGCACATACATCTTCTCCGGAACTGTGTAGGGCAGCTGAGTACAGTGCGCGTCGACAAAAGCCTCTGCCTCGAGATACTTTTTTTCAGAAATCCCTTTGTGCGAGCGAGCACTGCGGTTCAGAAATGGTCCAGCGGAAAATGGCGACTCCGAATCAGCGGAAAACTCGCTTCGTATTTCTTCGATGTCGTTGCCAGGCGCCACGGTTGCTCCCTTTACGCGACCGCTTTCCTCCATATCAGGAAGAATATTGTTCTCGTCTCCCTCAGTATGAATCGTTGATTCTCGTCGCGTAAAAATCTCACTCAGGGGCCCTACGTTAGCCGCGATAGAAGTATCCTGACCCGAAAGCCCAGATCGATGTGGGTGGTCTCGCGCGGACATAGTTTTCTCCAAAGAGGTACTACCTACTAGGTCAATATCGTTCGAAGCCACACCATCAGCTGAGGCAGGCATGCAGGTGGTCCCCGCAGGTACCGCCACGATACGCGCTAGTAAATCGATCCAGGATGGCAGGCTTTCATTCTCCGGATCCAGTTTTCCAAAGAGCGATAACCAATACTTCAGTTCTTCTCCCCTGTAGAGCCAACTGGTGTACAAAAGCGACGCGAATCGATCCAAGGCTGCGATATGGCCACCACACCTCCGTAAAACGAAGTTCCGAAATTTCAGTGCATTCCATATTGGCCGCGTTTGCTTATCGTCATAGGCTGAACCAGATTGAGTTAATGTGAAATTTTTTTCATCTCCTTGGTCTCCCCTAATGTTGTCAGTTCCATCCTCTCGAGAGCAAGGCATGATGATACCCAAGAGCGCTGCTTGCCTGTTGGGGACAAATTCATCGTCTGCTGGCTCTAAGAGTTCCGGATCAGGTGACAACTCTTCCGCCTCTACGAAGTTGTGCCCTCTGTCACTAGGCGACAGCAGCAATGCGGAGCCTTTCTCCGGAGTCGATAATTCCGCGTCAGTATTCGCTAAAAACGCGACTGTTGGCTCACTCGAGGCATCTCCGCCATCATCGTCGTCGTCGATGCTCGGCGACATGACCAGTCCGTTGTCCTGCACCGTTAATCGAGACGTTCCGTCGGGAAGGAAGAGGCTTTTCTTTGGTGTTTCGCTGTAAAAGAGTCTATGCGTTGGTGACCCGCTCGTTAGTGACGGGCTATTCACAATCTTCACACCAAGAGGCGTAGGCCGTTCTTCCTTCATCGGCGTTGTAAGCGCTGAATCACCCACGCGTCTTCCTGAAACTACTATCATTTGCGATGTCTCTCGCCCTTTTCTAAGCTGTAATTGGTTTGACACTCGTCCGTCCCCTATTTGTTTGGACGCTTTCGCACTTTCCCTCAAATGACGAGGCGAAGTAAGCAAGCCTGGAAGGCACGAAGCCCCGGCTTCGTCTGCTGAGCTATCAGCGTCGCTTACGCCACCGATAAGCGGAGCTTCCTGAGGTATCAGTTCGTGCTGCAGCAAGTCACGTGCGCTTTTACTTGCCACGAAGCGCCCACCCTCTTGTGTTGCTAAACGAATAAGCTTGTTTGTCGCATCGTTTTCCATTTCATCGATGACTTGCGGGCGCTTCCGTCCAGAGGACGTTGATGATGACGCCAGCATACGACTGAAAATCTGGCCCATGAATTCCAGAACATGGCCTCCAACAGTACCTGCGATGGACAATACCTTCGAAGAGCGTGCGGTTGTGCTCCGCGGCAGCCCGATTTGCTTCTCAATCTTAGTAGACCCATCTTGCACCTCCGATGATGATAGTCCTCCGCCTCTTTCATCAGTGCCACAGGTTTGATCTACTCCTAGCCCTCCAGCTGCTGTTACTCGCGCAGTTTTTCGTAGCCGCAATCCCGCATTTGCAGTACCTACCCCTTCATCATGATCATCATAGCGTTCGTCCCTCGTTGCGCGAAACGCCGGAACGAATTGCCCAGTAGCTCTTCCTCCACGCGCCTTGTTCCATTGCGAAGGCAGCGGTGCCCCCATGGCCAAGTCGGCTTTTCGCCACGCCAAGGCGTCCATAAACGCGACAGATCGGAAGCGTGTTGGCAACAGTGCTCGTCGCTTGTTCAATAACTGAAAGAGCAAAGGCAGCTCGTCTTCTTTCCCTCTCTGGCGATCCATTCGCGAAGCGCGTCTATCGCACCACGACCCTCGCCTGGAACGCTTCGAGCTTGCTGCAGGCGACGACTGCGGTGCGTTCAAGGGAACGCCTTGCACGATCTCCGCAGTCCCACTAAATTTGACTGCTCCTTCTTCAACTTTGCAGCTACCGCTGACAACGGAAACGCCTGAGCCCCGACTGCTCGACGCCAGCGACGTGGCACTTTCATCACTGCTGCTAACCGAAGAATCTTCGCGTTCGAAGCGCACTTGATCTGCACCAGCGAAAAGCGTCAAACTGTCTCGCGCTTTCGAAAATACGCTCTTATTGGCGTCCGAACGAGGTCCTGCACTCCTCCTTGTTTGCCGCGTCAACCTACCCGAAGATGAAGATTTATCGAATCGTAAAGCCGCGCCTCCTGAGCAAGACTGAATCACGGAGCTCCTCGCGAAACTGTTCTCATCCACAGCCGCAAGTGAACTGGATCCTTCTGGGAGAGCACCTCCTTGATTCTCCGCGAGGACAGCTTGTTCCCTTGTGGCGACCGCTTGCTCCTCTTCCTCTGAGAATTCGTCGTCGAGGTCGTTGCGATACGGCTGCGCGAGCAGTAACAGTAAGAGGAACCAAGCAATGCTCGGTAGCAGCTGCAGCGCTGTCATCAACTGCCGCATCACAAAGAGGTAGGACGCTTGGCATTCGCGGCTTGCGCATCCCCATGCAGCCCTCTCCAGAAACACAGCAGCGCAGTGAGCCACAGTCTCGCAGAAAATTGCAAAGTCAAACGCGATATGCCACCCGCGCCCAACGCTAAAGTCGAGTTTCGCCACTGTCAGCTTGCAGTACGAAAAAACGCAAATGCTGATAAGCGAAATCCACGGACTTGTCTTGTAATAGTACATCGACACATAAATCGCAGTGGCTGTCAGAAACTGCAACGTGCCAGTCAGCATAGCTACACGAGCGTAGGCATCGTAACTTTGCCAGTGTCGCTGCAACAGCCTGTACTGGTCCAAGTGGCTCGCGCGTACTAGGAACGACGCTGAAGGCGAGTCAGCACTCGAACCGAGCCCTGGTGGCCCCTTTTGCCCGAGCATTTTCGGAGCTGCCGTGTTACGCTGAACCTCGTGTGGAGCGTTGACAGCGGAAGAGCTTCTCCATTGTTCAGACACACCTCTTGCGGTCGTGGTGGCTCCCATCTCTGAATCACGGCGATGCTTGGTAGCACTATTGCGCAATATCGACGTGCTTGCGGCGGCACCCGTCATTCTCTGTGGGAGATCCCTATCGTCATCGACAGTGGTCGACTTCCTTCTCACTCCTGCTGATCGGTGAGCTTTGCTATCTTTGTTTGGTAGCGATTCATAACTGGCGGATTCCGCGATGGCAGGTAGTGGCTCAAAACAGTGCGCGCTGCTGTTGTGTGCAGATACCAAGGCAGTCGACGGGAAACGGGACGAGGACCCGGTGCCCCTCTGATGTGTCGCCCGACTTGTGTCTGACAATTCGCTGACAGGAGAAATGCTTCTGCTCCGTCCTCGCTTGCTCATCGCGTCACGAAGCTTGAGAGTGATCGTGTTACCTACTCCAAGTGGCACACCGCGCCAATCTATCTGATGCTTCCCATCGATGCCAGCCTCGCCTTCTGACACACGGACGTCGCTCCACGCAAGATTTGCAGTGGGTGTGTTGCGCGTATTCACGAAGCTGCTCCGTCGCTCCAGAGCCGGAGGTGGGCCTCTACTTGCGCTTCCTTGAACAAAACCATCTTCATACCCCTGAGAATTAATTGGCGTGATCACGCTGCTTAAACTCGTATGTATACTATTATCTGGCTGCAAAATTCCCGCTGACGATGTCCGTTCAAGGAGGCTACGAGGTAGCCGACTTGTACTGCTTGAACTTCCACCAGCAACTGACTGGCCACTACCCATCAGGGATGTAGCCGAGGTCGCGTCAGCACGAACTCCCACGTTGAGTGCTTTAGAAGAACCTCCGCCTCCGCGCTTAACAAAATGATCATCCTTACAACAAGTATCGGCCACGCCATAATTGCTGGCATCCTCTTGAAGATGATCACTAGACTCTGTTGGTGCACTTGTGCCACTCAATTGTACAACAGCAGGATGCAGACTTGTGCTACAATGCATTTCGTCCGCCTCATCCTCTGTCCAAAAGCAGTCTCGCCTGCTCGCTTCCTCAGCTATCTCGTTCAAAAAGCAGTTTTCCATACCATCAGGCTTATAATGGAAGGGCTTTTGCTGCCATCCGGGAAGTACCACCGCAGGGTTCAACTTTGCCTTCAGCGTCTTCCGCTTTGGTCGCCTCTTGCCGCCCGCAGTCGCTGGTCGAGAGCGGCTCCGTTTGTCGTCTACACTCGTCGCCGGTTGCACATTGGATCTTCCTCGTCTGCCATCATTGATGTCTCCACCGGTTTTTGCGTTGCCGCTGTGACTTTTAGTATCATGGTTGGCTTTATCTCTATCTTGAAAAGCGTTTGTAGCGGACGAAAAAGACCCGGTGGAGCTTGCTGAGCTCGCCGAAGATGACCCGCTGTAATTTCCGTACACCTTACTGAGCAGGTCGGCACCCGATTCAGGGGATACTGCCCTGATTTTTTCTCCTCTTGAACTGAAAATGTGACTGCCATTTTCCCCCGGCTCAGGCGCGTTGTTCTCATCCATGCTGTCGGCTCCCGAAAATTTGTGTTGCTTTTCTACTCCTCCTTCGATATCACGAGGACCAGCAGGAGCTTCATCATCCTTTGCGGTATTATTGTAGTTTCCATCCACAATAAACGTTGCCCTTTGTTCGTCTGCCTGTTCTTCTTCGTCGCCCGTGTGTTGGAGAGGTGCATCGTCCTCACTCGTCTCCCCTTCTTCCTCCTCTTCGACGGTGACCAAATGTCGTCCGCGATCAATGAAGGGCACTCGCAGAGCTCTCTCCGGAGCAACCTGTTCGAAATCTTGGTAGGAGCGACGAACTTGATCAACTTCAAGTCCGGTAGGCAGACACCGAAGCTGATTGCTTTGCAGCTGCAACGCCGTGGAGCCGGATGAAGCTAAAACTGAAGCGTGAAGTGCGAGCCAAAGTGCCAGCATGAGAAAAACGAATGACCCGGCCCAGGCGAAGGAATAAGGCACGACGATCCACTCAGGAATGGCTGGAGCATCATCCTCGTAAGCGTAGTACATCTTTCCCTCGCCGAGCATAGAAAACAACGATCCCAATTGCAACACGCAAAAGACCGTGTAAATTTGCTGTGTGTAGTCGAGTTATTAATATGCTATCGCAACCCCTTGAAATAGATTCAAGTCGAAGTCACAAATGAACTATAACTAATTGGCTCTTGTCCCGATGAGGATCTTGTGCAGCTAGTTGAATGTTTAGTACTAGTTATAACAGAGTCTGTCACGACTAGAAAAAAGTACCATTTTCGCAGTCGTCATGTTCGTCAGGTTGCTTATATCTTCACGGTGCAGCGCTACCCACTCTTTGCGGCCCCACTGTCGCTGCGTCACCGCAGCCTGGCGCATCGTTGAATCGAAATGGTACAGGTTTCTGTTGTATCCCCAAACGTTGCTCGCCGAGTTGGCGAGCCCCATACCCATCGCGGCAAGGAACTCCATCTTCGCCGAACCAACGTCTGCTTTTTTCTAGAGCAACTTCTATTTAAAGAGACCAATTGTTCTTGCTGAAGATAATAAATGGCGCAGGAAGCAGGTCGAAGACTGAAAACGAGCCCTGCACTGCGCTCCGACAATGCGTTAGCTTGACGATGATGTCGTAGTCTAGTTGTGCCAAGCTCCTTCGCAAAATGAAAATCAAAGCTGTCGCGTCACGTTCTTCTCGTCACGGTTGCGTCCTCTGGCCACATGCGCTGCCACGTGCCGCAGACAGCCCAGCTAGCGCTAAAAGAGATGGCAGGCGGAGGAGGCTGGCAAGGCGCCCGATTCTTCGCAGCCTCCTCCTAACGACCGTTTGAGTTCTTCTGAAAACAAACTACCTCGTTTTCCTGACGAGGATGTGGCAGATCGTCGACAGTCTCTTTTCTGAAACATCTTATCCGCAACATAGACATAAAAAAACGTGAAATCAATTAAAGTAAACGAAAAGGAGGAGAAAGAGAGGAAATAAAGTGAGTCATAGGTTGTAAAGAAAATAAGGGGAGGAAGGTATTTTCACATCATACAAACTGCAATAGTCAAGTACTTATGTTCATGCAAGACACCTAGCTCAAATGAACCACCCCCATCTCTGGGTGCAAGGAGGCAACCGCAATCGGGATGTAAAGGATGCAACTGCTAGGGTCCGATCGAATACCTACACGCTAAATAACTAACCCAGCGTTCTTCTAGTACAGCTGTAGACTGTCAGATAATCGTGTAATAGCATGGCACATTCTTGACTGACTGCATTTCCTAGAACAAGAAGACGCACAAGATATCTATGTATACATAGTCTAAACCTTAACCGAGTCTACATCTGGACCTGCAATACTAGCAGAAACATTTCTTACAATTACTGGAATCGTGTTCATGGATCGCTCCTGGTGTGAAAAAGACACAAAAGAACGACCATCCATGGCGACGGTGAAATCGCGTTTAAGGAAAATGACAGGATGGATCCGCGGTCTTCAATCGCGATTAGCTGCAGGTCAGAGAGATCCATTCAGAATGAAACAAAAGACAGCACACACACGCTTTGGATCCTCATTGATTGGTGACACGCATCTTCCAAATTCTTTGCAATCACACGCGAACTAAGCCTAAGCAACCGACAGCGATCATGTCTTGCAACGAACTTTAGAATTTGAGACTTCATCAGATGTAGTAATGATCGAAGTTCTATACGAATAAAGGCTGCTTGAACACAATCCCCTCGAAAGGGCAAAACAAGAAAGCAATACGGGTCGTCGCGCACAGCCCTAGCTGACCAAGATGGTCGTAGGATAAGCGCCACTGTTCCTTGTAGAGACGATCGAGCGTTGCTTCACTACGATCTACAAAATTGAATCCGCTGACAACACGATAAAACTCGACCACACCGAACAGCGAAAACGCGCAAGTTCCGCACCAAAGCATCGGCAAACCATACACAGCCAAGTCGGACTTTGCAATAATGAAAATAGGCTTACTCAAAAAGAGGTAGCTACGACCTTTGTGTGCACTATATTGCGTGAAGGGAGAAGCCTAAGATAGAGGGAAAACGAGCCGGCTGTTTTACTTATGTCCTTTAAGCGTCGCTGGGCCTAAGCCTCATCCTTATAAAAAGGAAGAAGCCAATCAAGATTTTTCTGCTGAACAGACATGATCCCGTATCCGCTTCCAGACTACATATCGATATGCGATTTGTCATCACTGTTGTTGTACTACTCTCCATTATAACTCGAAAAAGCATCGTGGCAACAATCTCTGAAAAAAGTACTTTCACTAGAATAACGATACCTCAGACATGTTTCTTTGTATTAAGAAACGAAGTATCAGCATATAGAATTCTATAAATTGCACATAAAAAAGGCGCGTGGCTCCGGTCCGTCGATTGCGCTTTCGCGCTCGTAGTAGGCGTGTAGAAGATAAAGAAGCACCAGGGACAGCGGAATGTTCAGCAACTGCGCTGTGAAAACTTGTACACCAGTCCGCCACTTGGCACATGCGCGGTTCACGGAAGCAAGTGCATAGGCTGCGGAATCCAGTAAAAACGATGCTAAGACAAAGGGAGCCGCTGATGCCACCAAAGGAAAATCCGCCGCTGGCGCGCGATAAAATTCAAGCACGGCACTGACACACGCGTCGAACCCGAGCAAGACCCACGGGGTAGAGGACATCTTCTCAGTCGAGACAGAGCTAAGCGGTTGCGATACAACAGATATTGATGCATTTTCTGAGAAGTCTAATGGACTCGCAACATCCGCAGGAATCTCTAGATTTCTTTGTGCTTGTTGTGGTCTTTGAACCAAGAACGTCGATGGAGACTTCGCAAGAGGCGAGGACACCACAGCTTCAACACTTAGCACAATCTGCGCCGCCAAGACTAGGAAAACGACAACGCCGAATGTGAAGGCCACGGCAAACTGCGTTCCAACCGTGGCAAACGCTTGTGCGAGCTTCGGCTTCGACTCCCCGAGGCACTCGCCGATTGCCAGAGCCACAAACATCCCGACCCCCTGCGGGACGAGCAGCGCGAAAGTATAAAAATTGCTCAGAATGACCTGTAGAAAAACGAAGTCTTTGCCCAACACAGCGGCGACAAAAATGAGCGAGTCATAGCGGAGCGACGCACACATCTGCACAACAGCGCTCGGCGCCGCCATCCGCAAGTACCGGTACAGAGCCTTGCTCGAATACACGTCGGGGTTCCCGACATCGTTCGCGAGGAAAATTTCACGCCAGTTGACTGCGAGTAGCTCAAAAGCCGACAAGCGCGGTGAATCGAGTAAAGAGTTCGCGTTTGCGCTCGAAGAGCCGCGTGAAAGACTTCGTCTCAAACTAGCACTTCTGACCGCTGCATCTGCAGCTCGTCTCCTTACTGTCGTTGTACTCTGCGAGGTATCGACATCGTCATTTCTAGGAATCTCAGCGAGTGTAAACACGGCTTTATGATCGGAGGGTCGTCTATCTAAGACACCATTTTCCAGTGGCGTCCCAGCACCAAACTCAACTGCAGTTACTCTGTCCGCGGCGTGCAGTGGCTCTCTGCTCCCGGACGAGACGCTCCCAGAAGCGACAGCGACATTCGGCCGCATCTTTTGCGCATCAAGCGCCACATCGTCTCTTTGCTGTGACGATCGACCTGACACATCTCTGAGTTGAGCTTTCGCCCTTGATGGGCTAGGATCCGAAAACCTGCCGATCCTCAACTCCGCAAGAGAGTCTCCGAAGGATACCATTTTTTCCTGGTCCTCTCCACCATCCACAATGTCTTCCAGTGTTTCCGCTTCGCTGGACGATAGCGCTTTTCGCTGCTGCTCGTCCTCCACGAACGAGCCGCCGAGCCGCAGAGCATCCGCGAGAAGAAGCGTCCGCTGCCGCTTAAATGGAGAACGCTCACGTGGCGGCTCTGCCTCTAGAAAGTCGTATTGCAACGTCCCACGGATGTATACTCGTGACGTCGACCCCCCACGCTGCATTGGAGGTGGCACACCTTCTCCTTCTGATCGCTGTGGTGGTGCTATGCTGCGTCTAGCGTCGTTGATGGCTCGCGCAGCAGACGACAAGGATGACGCACGTTCGTGTTGCTCTGCTCGCAGGCTGAATTCGCTGGAGGCGTCTTTATCGCCGGGTTGTTCGTCGCCGATAGGGCCAGAGTCAGGTATATCATTTTGTGCTTTAAGAGCCGCCTCCGCTTGCAACTGCTGGTGCTTTCGGAAAGCACGCATCAACTTGTATTGCAATGCCCGTGGTGCGCGCGCAGGTTTTGCTGCACTTGAAGCTCGCTCTTTCTCTTTGTCTGCATTTGCCACTTCTATCTTGCTTGTCTGCGGCTGATTAACAGCATCCCTCGTGTCTCGTGGCGCCGATTCCCCATGAGCTGCAACAAGCTCGCTTTGTTGAGATTCGATTTTTGTAGAAGACTGCGCACTGGAAGCTGTGAACGCAAACAGCCTCTGATTATTTGTGGGTGTAGTACGTCTTGGAGAAGGTCGCCCTTGAATTACAAGATTCAGATTGTCATTTTTCAACTCTTCTATTGGTGTATCAATGTCGTTTTTCTGTTGTCTACATGTCTACAAGTCCACCAACATTTATCTACGTGGCTTGAATCGGGGTCGTGGCCCGGACTAGCGATCATACTGGCCAAGTCTTCTCTGGTCTGGAGCCTAGACACGCTCCGGCTGGGCGCATGGCTGTTGGTTCCTACCGAGACGTTGTCTCGCGCATCGACCAGCTCTTCAGCAGTGGACTCCATGCGGTAAAGAACCCACGTGTACGCGAGAAATTGCATTGTCCAGGTGGTGCTATTCGCGCAGCCAAGACCGAAAATTCCCCACTTCAAAACGTCGCAATACAACAGGCACCACGAAATGTGCGTAAGTGACACCAGCACTAAAATGAAAGCAGAATCAGGAGGTTAGGTTTCGGTGGCAGTGCATGCGGTCAGAGCTTCACAGCGACTGCACCATACGAGGCAATAGTAAGACGATCGGTGGACCTATCGATTCACGGTATAACTCAGGTTGGATCTTCAAATGCACCGTGTCCTTCCGTGGAATAACAACAGAAGCAGGAGATCGAACTATTATATTCTAGAAGTAGGAGAAGAAAAGACCTTTTCAGATGGCCATATTTATATGAGTTATCGGCAAATCCTAGCTACTTGTCATCCCTCTAGCAGCTCGTAAGAAAAAGATGTCCCTAGAAGCTCCCTCTTCAAATTGAGATGGTTCTTCTTCTAATCATCATATAGTAACCACAAGAGAAAATCATTGCGATTACAATTTCACAATCCCTGCCATACACTGGACCGGCAAGAGCATTTTGATCTTCCCCCTAAAAGCTGCGAATCGATGTGCGGTTTGATGCAGTGCGAGAAAGAGCACGCCAAAAGCGCACCCACGCAAATACAGCGTCGCCTGGGCTGCCACGCGTTGGTCTTCCAGCAAGTTCCACAACAGCCACGGACCCCCGAGTAAGAATACCAGAAGAAGCAGCGGAAAGAGAAGGCACACGTCGATCACGTGCGCACGCGCTAGGTAGATGAGCGCAAAATGTTCACGGCCAGGTGTCTGATGCGAGTTCGGAACGAAAACGTCCAAGCCTTGATTGAAGCCCACTACTAACATGATTCCGAACGAGTTGAGTACTAACTGTGCCATCCCAACAGCATTCGTATGCACCTTTCGCTGGATATCATACTCAGCACTTTCCGCTCCTGTATTTTGATCTCGTCCATTATCAAGGAAAGTTGCATCATCTTCATCCAGTCGTTCAGACATGCCCGCGGCCTGAATCATCTTCCTATTCTCATCGCCTTGCCCTTCTCCACGGTCATTTCGATTCTCCCATACGAATGTTGATAGCACTATCGGCGCCGCATTTGCCTCAATTGACGTTGTTGCACCTTCAGTTTCATCGTTTTTGTTCGCCAATTTCGCGCTTCTCGGAGGAGGACGGGCACTTGTGTGGTAGTTGGTGACCATGTACATATTCACTGGATCGATCACGAACACCAACTGACATGAGACGACGAGAGGTAGTACGGACTTCGCAAAATACATGAAGGAGCGGAAGGTCAGGCGCTTTGGATTCTCCCGCAGTTCTTCGCAAAGCCGTCGCGAGACTCCCTCCAGTCCGCGCTCGTAGAGAGGCGCAGTAAAATCCATTCTATGTCGGTTGCGTGAGGAAGTGCGTCGCCTCTGTTTTGATGTTACAACTGCGTCGATGAAGATGCCTTCAGGAGCGCAAATCCGTGTTCTTGACAGCGAGAACGCATGTTCACTGCAGCAGGGATGCGCCGGCAAAGTTGCAGCAGCTGCAGGTACAGCCTACTGGCGACGGCTCTTTCTTCCCACAGATTCTTTTTACCAAATATCAGTAGGTACAAAAAACGAACGAAATTCACCGGATTGATTCTAATTTCAAAGGATGAATCACGTCTCTCCTCGGGAAGAAAACATTTTCCAATGAAGATACAAATCGTAGCCTATTTCGTTCTCTCACAATCAATCTCTGTTCAGCCGTACGTACACTGCAGAAGTTGGCACAAATCGCACGCTTACCCTCGATGATTTCTTCTCGAGTCCCTACTCTTACGAAAAGATGCTTGTTGTCATCTTCTCCTCAGATCAGCAGAAGACACGCCACAACGACCGGCTGTTCTGCGTCTACCCAGCATGGACAGCCAGCCAGTAGAGTTACACCTATCACCTCTTGGAGTGCCGGTTTTGCATCCAAAGCTGAAGAACCTAAGACAACTCCAAAATATGCCGCACAAGCACGGGGATACGAAGATGGAAAGAGGGATCGAACGTGCGAGTCATGCTTCTTCGAAGTAGAGGAAGTCAGCAAAAAGCAGCCAGGGTTCCTGTCTGCAAAATCAGTAAAAAGTTCATTCAATCATAGGTGGAGGCAGCTAGATGACGGTTTTTTAGCTACCTCAATCATAAAAAAAATGTTGAGCATCCACGATCTATTCCCTGTCCCACACCTTTACGTTCTTTGAGAAGTACATCCATCATCTACCTAATTCTCTTTCTTCCCGTTCACACCACCACCTATGTCCCCGGGCCCTTTGCCTCCCGGGTCTCGTTCGATGTTTCGCATGGCACTCAAAAAGGCTTTCATATCCGGTAGACCACCCTTACCGTCACCCATACCTCCAGTTCCCTTGCCTCCAAGCATGGAACTGGCCATTTCTGAATTGCTAGCCATCATATTCGCGAAGTCGGGATCATCCCACATCCCGGGATTCGCAAGGCCCGCGCCCATGGGGCTCGTGCCCAGGCGCCCTGGCAAGGAATTCAAGATTTGCGACATAAAGGACGACGACCGACCTAGAAAAAAGAATGAACCAAGAATAAATGACTCATCAATCATCTTTCCATGTAAAACACACAAACTTTTGAAAACCTTTATATTCTCACCACAGAGCAAACTTTGATCCATTGGTTTATGTTGTCATGGAACCCATAAACTGCTCAAAAATCTGAGTTACCTCCTCCTCCTCGGGCACCTCTGCTTGCACTGAGCGGATTCGGCCTACCCTTCGTCTTGCTCGTCATGTATGACGTCATCAGGTGCGCTACAATCGCAAAGAGTAATAGACCCCATATGATCGGAGGAAAATGAAGAGCCTCTGGAAGCACCTCCTTCAACCTGGTTTTATGTTCGATGTACGGAATGTTTTATTTAATAAGTAGTTTTTTACAACCAGCACGGGTTTTGCAATACTATTTCTATTGCTCTGCGTCTACGTCTTGTTCCAAGAGGAGCAGCCTTCGTTCTCATCTCATTTCGAACGGCGATAGCACTAGTGGCCATCGCTCCGCATCATCTTCATCTTCATGGCTATCTAAGGAAATACAGCGGCTCTTCCCATGCTCCTTTTGGCTTATTCTTCTTCTTCTTTTTCTTCTCTTCTTGACCCGCGGTGTCTTTTGAAGAGGAATCCTTCACGGCCTCGTCTTTTGCAGCTGCGCCAAAAATAGCGGTCTTTCCTAACTCAAAGTGCCGCAATGCGACTCCCGTCTTTTCTCCCGCTTCCGCCAGAGCGCCCCAAAAAACCATCTCGATCTGGTCAAAACTCAGGCCGTCAAAGACAGAGTCCACTAGCTCCTTGATGCTGCTTTCGGACAAATCTGTGTAATGCAATATTTGCATTGATTTCATTGGTGGAGCAGAATTATATAGTGCAATCAGTTCTAGTGGACAGACAGACAGAATTGACTAGTACTAAGTTAGTCTCCTCTACTTCCGGAAGACCAGTGACTATGTGAAACATAACGAGAGCGATTCCATTAATGGTTAGGGTTGAGTGCTTCATCAATGTGCCGAGTGCGTCAGAGATGAAGAAATGAAGGCACAGGATATTAGTGTTCGCAATAGAAGAAATGAGACAAACCTCCGAATCTTTTCGATGGCAAACGGTTCAGCGTGTGCTGCACGAGTCGATCTCGCTCTGCCGCACCCGGGCGTTCGATTTCAAAGCAGACTTCCTCGGAAAAATCTCCACACGACGCGCTTGTGGCACCGACCAGTGGAACGTCGGAGCATGCTGCGGAGCTGGCCGCAGCCCACAAGTCTGAGCCACCCTCACGCGGTAGCGACCAGTACACCCATGATGGACACTTTCCTGCGCTTTCCATGAGTGGCGTACACGTAGCACCACTGCAACGTGCTCCGTCTTTCGGACCATTACTTTTCAGATGCGACGTGAGCCAGCTCACCACTGCTTTTTCCTGCGTGCGCCCACCAGGACCCGACAGTAGCAGCCGCGGCCGACCAAATGACTGCGCGACAGCGGCATTGCCGTAATACTTATCCAGGATCTCTGATATGGCCGTTGGGACGAAAGCCCGATCCGCCTCCGTAACCGTGTCTGCCACAGCGCCGTATACAATAAGCGCGCATGCTGCTAACTTTGTTGACCAGCTTATGCGGAAAATATCTGAAAAGCTATCAGAGCTCCTCCACCTCCTGTGGGCAGTATGGTCTCCAGAGGAGCCCCATTTCGATGCTGGCATAGCCTTACAACTGCACTCAAGCGTGCACTCATGTGCCTACTTTTCTATTATACCGCTATTCTGATTCGTCGAGTCTGCTGGCACTGCAGATCAGTACCCCAGAAGGAAATCCTATGATGTTACATACGTGGAGAGGGAACAAAGAAAAGTTGTTTAAATATCAACTTCTGACAGGTATAATCTTGAACTCTAATATTAACTTGTGAATGTGTAAGTAGCCTAGAGCAACATTTGCTCACTTCGTCGCTCGATACCGAGAGCTTTTCCCTTGAAAAATCTTTTTCAGTGAGACATATCTACATACCATTTCAGTTTTCTTGACAGTTTTGTTCGTGTTGTTTCCCTTCTTTGTTCCCCAGTCCTCTGTAGCTACTCTCGCAGTCTCAAATTTCAGCGGCCATTGAAAAACACGCCCTGCTTCTCTAACAGAATCGATGAGGGTTCGGTAACTCTCCTTGTGAAACAAGAAGAACTTCTTTATGCTTTATTCTCATGGGGATTATGATACTTAAGATGAATCTTAGCGCGCGATGAATCAGGGACACAAATATTGTTTCTATAATGCCTTGCGGCTTTGTAGCATTAGATGCTAAAGTCTTACTTCTCTTACAACAGTATCGGCAAAGTCGTGCTCTTGGATTGGTGGGCTCTTTTTTCCACCTGGTGCAAGCCATCGCTTCACCTCCGCCCGCGAAAGACTAGTGAAGAGTAATCTACCGCGTCTCCATACTTGATACGTGACTGGACTCTCCTCAAGATCGTCTAGTTCGTCATCAAGGGAGTCCTGCGCCAAATACCGACCACTGGTACTCGTATCCTCCTCTAAAAAGATGTACCAAAGAGGCACATACATCGCAAATACCCAGAAGCCGAGAACTGTCATCTGATTATACATTGTGATCAGTCCCATCGGGTCAAGATAATCAGTACGCACCGGTTTGATTCTGTATTCTTGAACGACGAATCCAGCTACGCATGGACGAAACGAGAAGTCATGATACCGGACCTTCCATCAAAAAAAAAGATATCTATAATTAAAGTACAATCTCATAAATCTACAGATGCATAGCCAATGACCAGACTTACAGCCATTGGGCCGCTCCAGCAGCGAAATCGGGACGTCGCGATACCCGAACAGTAGACGTAGGTAGCGTAAATGCAGTAAAGCCATAAAATTCCAAGGGTGCCTCGGACAACAAACTTTTCTCGCCTGCCCCACCATCTGCATCCTCTATTGCGCCGCTGGAATACGAGACACCTAAAAAAGAAAGCCTAGGGAGCTTGTTGTAGTGACCCTCCACGGATCTGCTATTGCAAACGAATTCGAACTTACTAGAAAATAACTAAGGTGTAACTACGGCTACCTAGTAGTTCTATGAACATGTTTTACATCGTGCAACTATAACCAGGACTTCTGCGCATGATGGTATGAAAAAAGTACAGCTGTATCAAGAATGAACCAGCGACTACCCAAGTCCATCCGCGATAAGAAAGAGCAAGGCGCCTTTCCACACTGGCTCCCATGTCGTCGCTACTTCATCTACGAACTCCAAGCAGGCCTCCGCTACCACGTTTCGCGTGCTGTATGCGGGAAGAAGATAGCCAAGGAACAGCAGCGTGGCGAGCAGGATCCTCAGCACTGCCACTGGATGCTGGAGCCGCGACCATGGAAAGTCCGCTGTTGCGCCGTTCCCGACCACTCCCTCGTTTGATCGGGTCATAGCAGGCGGTACCGCTGTAGTACTAGGCACGCCCTGTGCACTGCCGATTACCACTGCTGCTGAACTCGACGACGATGAGCTTCCCCCTGATTGCATCATTCTCGTTGCACCCAATCGCACAGCAAAAATCTACGGCAGACCATGTCCATTGCACTTGTTACATTCCAGACCAAGTCGAGATCGACCAAGCAAGAGGCCGGAGTTCTCACGGGTACGCACAATATCAGCTCAATACAGCAAGGATGGAAAGCGTCAAGCAACAAAAAAACATTTTCACTTCAGTAAGATGACGTGCTCAGTACTCAAAATTGCGCGCCATGGCTTGAAATACTAGTAGTGTATAATTAAGGAAAACCATAAATCTAAAGAGTCAGATCAAGAAACACTTATTTTCTTCTCGAGACACAAGAAATCCCAAGCGTCGAATAACATTCAACCTTTATACATTATAGCAAGATTCTCGTACAACTTCGCTTCCAATGAATCAGGGAAGAGGCATCAAGGTTCACCACGAAATGGAAATATCAGACAATCTTCCTAAAGATCGGAATAGTAAAAGGCTTACTTATTACTATGAACAGACTCCTTGTCAAGTGTTGCGACCGATTATAACAGATACGCTGTGAAAATTGAGCAGGCGACTCTCATCATTACTGCGGTCTCTCCAGGGACTCGGAGATCTTCTTCGAAGACTTGTTGAACGGTCAGATCTCGGATAATCTTTTGCATGTCGCTATACCTACCACTTTACCGATAAAGGAATCGCGGTGTCATACTCACTCTCGCGAGTCTTCGCAAGTTGACCAGATTCAACCTCGCATCGGGCCTCTCGTTCAGTTCTCATTTTCCATTCAGTACAGTAGTAGGAGTAGTAGTAGTAAATAACCCATTCACAGGGTGCAATGTTTCATATGACGACTCAGACCCTCCTTCATTGCATCAAGCTTCGCGGCCACAATGTTTCTTGGTCCGATGCTAGCTTATCGAGATGAACATCCGGGTCTAACACCAAGGAAGTGTCCGCCAAGAGAAAACTCACCCCAGGAAGGGACATCGCGTCCGTGTATATGTAGTGCTTCAATTAAGTGAATGATAGCAAGTGTCAGTACATTTCTTTAGACGCCGAAGCTTCCCCGACTAAGACCCTGTGAGTTGGGAGGACGATGTTGTGCTGATTATATGAAGATTACGATGATGTTGTAGAAGCAGATGTAGTACCCACAAGTGGGAGCAACGATGAGGGGGAAATCTGAATTCCTCATCTCACGTCGTAAATATACAATGAATGACATGAAGGACCTCAGCTAATCGCAATCGCACGAGTCCAAAAATACATGTCGACAGACTTTGCGTTTGCGAAAGAATTTTTTCTCACCAAGTACGAGGTTATAACGTAAGTCTCCTAGGTGCAGCTGTAGGCATGTATGTCAAGCACTATTTCGTTTGGCCGTATCGAGCATCCTGGGGACCGGCAACATGGTGCAACTTTGTATGGCATTACTCGTGGAAGTAATTCATCCGGAGTCCGTATTGAAAAGTCTTCATGATTCTACTTTGGATCTACCAGTCTTCTGACGACTCGGAGACTGACAGGGATCGTTTTGGAAAATACTGAATTACAGGGTAGTGCATCGTTTATGGACCTTCAGGCTTGACACGCATAGCAACATTATCATTATCATTATGTTCGCGCGACCGCAAGATGTTGCGGATTAATCATCTTTAGTTGATCTCTCTGCGGAACGGGTCAGCTAAATTAGCGGCACTGAGTCCACATTTTGCTCTTACACGCACTGCACTCACACAAGACAGAGCTTCTTTCATTGTGATGAGGCCCCACCACTCTCTTGCAAAACTTTATACATACATAAAGACCTGCACAGGACGATTTATTATAATGAAGTGACTTAATACTAGATATCTTGCACATTATGGCTGTAGGATCCCATAGAAGCAGACTATAGTAACAAGCAACAAATACTTGTTGTCGTTCCCTGATAGAAATTCAAAAAACAACAGAACTGCATCTTCTTCGACTATAATCTTTATGTACCTATAATACAGCTTTTGAACCTCAGTAGCATCCTCGCACTCATGTGTTGTTGGCAGTTCTGTGACTCGTGGACGCTTTCCAAAACGTCGATACAAGGAGAGCAACTATGTTAGTAGCACAGCAAACCTTATAGCTAATGAATTAGACCAGCGAAACAAAGTAGCAGCTTTTTATTAGAAGGGACTCGCCAATAGTGTACGCCATTACTTCTAACGAACATCTAGAGCGCTTTCGTTGTGGGCGATGTCGTAACTCCCAAGCGGCTAGGTAAAATAAATAACCCATTTTTCTACACAATTTCTTGACAGTGTGGCAAATTATAGAGCGCATGCGCTATAACTTCGCAAAGAAAGCGATTGTGTAGGGAAGGACGCGGCTACAGAAGACATGGCTTTTGTGATTAACGAGGACCCCCACGATGCTCAAGCTGAGCTAACAGCTTGACTGAGCCAACGGCGGAGGGGATTGTTTGGAAAATCTAGCGTTCTGGAGGAGAGCAGGAACGAAGCTGAAAAACGAGAATAAGGAGTGGAGGAGTTGCGCTTCTGAAGATGCTAGAACTGAAGCGGCGCAGCGGCCAGTGTCGTTACCATTCGATACACCACACGACTCAAAAGGATTAGTAATAAAGTGTTAACTCTTATGATCTGATCTTTTTGACGAAATACCATTCAGATTTACATAAGTAGGAGGAGAAAGCTGCGTCGAAGAATACGGCGGATGCGCATGCGCAGTACTCTTCAGGTGAAGCATAATCGGGGACTTTGTTTGTAGTTATTCACAAGGTTGCGTCAACCCCTCAAGGCGACAAGTACGGATCATGACAATAAAAGAACTAGAGCTATACGTATACGCTACCTATGCAATATTGCATATAGAGAGCAGCTAACTTCGACGTCGTGACTTGATGAATTACAGAAGCGTGCGGAAATTGTGTCCAAGCACTTGATCAACAAATGCCAATTGATGTTGGCCCTCCCAGCAGTATTTCTCCTTCATCTTACTTAATGCCGACGAAACGTTGGAAAATTGAATAACGATACTGATACTGTTTAATGAAACATCGGTTTTGAAAACAAAGTAGTAGACAAGAACAAGAACACCTAAGCGTGGACCACGAGCGAAAGTTATCTCCACTAGAGAAAAAGAAATCGGTGGATCATGTCGAACAAGTAGAATAAGCGCCTGCCCCAAGCTGCTATATTTTCTTTTTGACTACTTGTCTACAAGTCCACCAACATTTTTTCATCCCGTAAACACTGGAGGGAGGCGGTGTGCCCGTTTTTGATTATAATACCGGATCCGAGGAGAACCAGCTCGATCTGCAGATCCCCGCCAGATGGGATTCCATACCTTCGTACTTATCGTATCAAGTCGATGCAATCTCATCCCCACGACATCTCAGACGGTCCTCCCATACTGCGAGCAAGATGAAACACCTTTTATCCAATCTTCGACATAAAAAAACCAGGAAAAAACAGGATGGCGCTTCACAACCCACAAACAGCATCCCAGTGTTCCAAAATGAGCGCCATCTTACGAAGGAGGACCGCGTCACTCTTAGCAACGATATCCATGGTCCTGTGCAGGGCGGCTTTTTCCGGGGCTCCCGCGAAGATTAGAGAGCTTTGCTTTTTGTAATCACATTTCACACAACAACTACGTCTACTTCTCGCGTCATCAACTTGTGATCTTACTTGCGCCTTTCATGGCCTCTTTTTCATTCGACATTCCTTTTGATGTTGAGCGAGTCTCTAGTACTAGATCTAGAAACCGCTGGAAGTGCTGAATCCAGTAGAGGACCTCCTAGCTTCACAATTTAGTCGAAAAGTGGTCAAGTAGTAAAAAAGCGCTGCAACGTGTGAAACAAATGCATGGAGGCCAATTCCTCGACGCAACTTCGACATATTGACTTTGATAGCGACGTGAATTATACTTCTATGGAGTAGTCGTGCCATAACGAGCAGGAAGAGGGAAGAAATGCGAACCCTTTCTGCATGTGCTGCGCTGCCCAGTGAACTAGAGGGGCACCAATCGCAACGCGAATAACCGTCAGGCCCAACTTTCCCATCCCTTGTTGCAATTGCACTGGCTGCGCGATGAAGCATTTGGAGCGGAGGATATCTTCAGCTGCTTCCACAACGTAGCTTCCGAATGGTCCCTGCAATTCCACGCCTAAGCTTGTGCTGCTCTTCTGCTCACCTTCAACACCGCCGTTGCACGTATTAGAGATTTGGACATAAAGCGAGGAAATGGTGAACGGCCATAGACGAGCAAGAAAATGCACTCCTTGTAATCGATTTTCATCTTAATAAATGCGAATGCAAGAAATTGATGCTTTCCTATAATGTATTACTCATCACGGAAGAACGTCACATGCAGGTACGTGTACAACTAGTTCAGTCATAATAAAAGATCATGACGCCATTACTTCACTACATTTTCAAACAGGAGAGTTAACGAATTACGTTTAGGAGTAGCCTTAACAACATTGTCGCTGGAAGTGTTTGTCCCATTGGCGAGGTGACCAAAGGCGAGCTGCTGTGGTTCTGCGATGTGAATCTTTTCTGACAAGTCCTGTGTCATAAGACGGTGCAGCTTTTTCAAGTCCTCCTGCCCGAGTCGCCGAGTTTTCGCGCTACCGTTCCCCTGCGACGTGGGAACGCGACAAACTAGACTCACAATCGTGTTGATCCCAAACATGCCCTGGTGTAAAAGTGGGGAGGTCTAGCACAACTTCACTAAAAATTTAGTTTTTATGGTACTGCCTACAAAACAACGCCTGTGACAACAGCTAGTCCATGGGAATCATTTGGCTTGCATGCTTAATGATGAGCTATCATTCCAAAATTGCTACAACAGTGTATTTACTTCTCCGCCTGCTATCGATGATTTGTAAGTACATAGCACTTACCGCAGTGAGCTCTCCAGACTCCGCCTGTTCCGTTTGGGAAACTAGAGGATTCGCAGTTACGGAGGAATAATCTCCGTCCCCGTCGTTCGCGCTGAGAAACGGGGAATCCATGCGCTGCAGGATGTCGTTTACATTGTCCACCCAGCGCAGCATGATGGCGTTGCGCACCCGCTCTGGGATGCTGTGGTACTTCCGAATTTCGTTCAAGGCCATCGTCCAACGCAGAACGAGACCCCAGTTCATTGCATTGCAGCGTCGGCCGATGCAAAAGCCCTGATTTGGGAGCTGCACTGCTGTCTTATCTTCACGTGCGGCACACACTCCCTCGGTGCTGGCAGTGGACGAGACAGAAGACGCCGACATAGTTCCTGCCGAGGAGTGATTTTCGACTGACTTCGGAGTATTGATTCGCTCGTGGATGTAGCGACGCATGTTCTTCAGGTCGTGCGACAAGAGAACGTCATCCATAAAGAGCGGAAAGTACTTCAAAAACGGCGCGCCGCCGAAGTCGCGGCCCCACACATCCTCGCACGCATCCAGTTCCTGGGCCAGCACAAGTGGCAGCAGCACGGCACCACTGAAAGGTGGCCCGCCGTAAAATTTCGATCCCGTCGTGAGAACTACAAACTTCGAATCCAAGAAAGTCCGTAGTGCACCTTCGCTCAGTCGTGCCTGAGGAGTCAAGATCATGATTTTTTTTCACAGTTCAGTGGCATCGACTTTGTTGAAGATGTAGTCTCTTCGTTCTTGCTTCGAGGAATTTTCTATCTTTTACTTACGATTAAAACCCAAACATTAACACAAGAACTGACGCAAAAAAAGAGGTCTTCTACCTGGCACGCGTCCACAACAGGAACGATTCTCTTCCCGTATGTCTGTGACAGCTCTTCCAGAACGGAAAGGGACGGAATCAAATGTCCAGTCTTACTCCCGGATACCAAATGGACAACCACAACTTGGAAGCTTTGCTCTGTAAGCGCTGCTTCAACGATTTTACGTACCTCATCGTCCATATCCTCACGACCTTTCAGTCCTCCACCTGGGTATTCAGTTGAATAAAGACAAGACTGTCCAGTCTGGAGTATTTCTACGAAGAAACGTGATCAATCTTTTGTTCCTGCTCCTGTCGCATTATATAGTATGTTCATAAACGGGAAAGTCGAAGAATGAATATTACCCTTGTTACGCATGACGACCTCCATAGCTTGCACTTGTGGGAAACCCTGTGGCAGGTTAAAAACCGCGTCGCCTGACTGTGGACCGGTGAATCCAGGTTTCGGCATGACGGAGCTGAAAAAGTGGCCAGTGGCAGCACCCGTTGTGCCGGAGCCTACCTCACCCGCGCCTGCGATGAGGGACAGGATACCGCTTCCCCAGGAGGCCTTCCGATCTTCTACGGTCGTGGTTGAAGCCGACGATACTTCGGGAGGACTGCTCCCAGCTTCATCCCCGTCGAACGCACCAGAGAAAATACGACACAGCGCCAGCAACAACGGGATGTACTCAGCATCGGAACCGCTCGGGCACAAGGTAATCGCGCATCCTGCATCCGGCAGTTGCCAGACTCGCCGAATCTCGTTCCGAACGCGGTCGACGGCCTCGATATACGGACGCCGCCCATCGCTGTGATTCTCGTTACCCGCGAACTGCAGTAACTCCGAAATCAGTTTTGACCTGAGGGAAACACAGAATGAAGCGAAACTCTAACTACCGGTTTGCACAAAGTGTTCTTGTACAAGGAAAAGCAAAGTAGATTAGCAGTGATAAGCGAGGTCGCAGTCTGCCTAATGAAGTGACCGCGAGGTGGAAAATCAGTCAAGCACACAAGATTTCTCAACCACTCAATCATTTACATTTTTTTCAGAGCTTCTTTTATCTACCCTTCGGCGAATGAGTAGTCCGTCGCGCAATTTGAGGTGCACGAGCTGCGATGAATGCCGCGAGGCTGAGGCAACGCCGGCGTGTTGTACTTATTGCACCCATCCTTGTTCAGAAGCAGACGGTCGTCGCCCCCAGACACCAGAAACTCTAAGGTTGTACTGCGAATCAGTTCGTTGGTGGCAGCAAGACTCTGTACTTTGCAGTGAGGCCGCCCGCTGCTGTTACTGAGTGCGTCAGTTTCGTCCAGCGCAATCTGTCCGCCAGAAGCACATCCTCGTATCTTCTGATGTTCTCCACTGACGCCATTTTTCGGGCTGCAATATGTAGTTCCCCCACCTCCATTTTTCTTAGCACCGCCGCCAGTTCTAGGGGTGGCTCCACCAATCTCGCTCTTCGTCCCGATCGAAGGCGACCTGGTACTCGCGTCGACCGCCTCCACGTCGCTCTGCGAGCCATCACCGGAGAAAGTGGCCTTCCAGCAAAACTCCCGGCGAAAGCCACCAGGGGCCTTCAGATAAGAGAAGTCAGCGCCCACGTCACTTCTCTGCGCAACTTGCTCAGGCGGGCACGACACAGAGCGCACGCGAGCTGCGCCGTGGGGGCCGTACGGTCCCGTTGATGAAATAATATCAGCATTGCTGAGTTCCCCTGTCATTTTCTAGAACTTCTACGAAAGTAAGAGGCTGAAGTGTTTTCAAAATTATGTATATTTCCTTCTAAAATCAGAAATAAAAACTAAAAAAAGTGGTACTTTGCTTTAATAGGACCAGACCACTTTTATCGTAGTTCTACTTCTTGCGTCCCGCGGTGCGACTAACAACTCAAGTGCCGCTCCTCTGATTCTACTTTTAACAGATTCTATTGCGCTTGATAAGCAACCCACTACCTCTGCATCGCTAGAAAAACGAGCAGCAACGCAGGTGAACGTGAATTCTTAGGCAACTGTAATAATTCCGATGATGTTGATCTACCAAGCATCCAAGAGCATTGGCGCTCCTACAAAATAGATGGCACATTAGACGACCGAATCACAACCTTGAAAAAGCATCAATAAATCCAAATCCAAAACATACCTCTAAATATGATAGAAAATCCACATTGACCAGAATCGAGTTCTTATAAAGGATGCATCGCATGGAGAAACTATCAACTTCAGTGATATACATCAATCTTAATGTAATCTTAAGTAGTGCTCAATGGGTAGTGAAGTTTAGGTGATGTCTGCGAATCATGAACAAACCACGAGAAAAAAAAGCTACAAAATCAAACAGTGACTGTGAGAAAAGAACAAAAAGTCGCTGTAACGTCTTGCCCAAATACGACTGCGTATCGCTACAGGAAAGAGGAATAGAAATTACGCGACCTCTGCACGGGATTCCAAATAAAAGGGGTTCCCGTTGAAACCTGCATTTTTTTCAAAAAGGAATCAAAGGTCCGAGATTTACGTGCTTCTGTGCCCCCACCCTCGCGGACCCGCGGGTGCGGTGCACGCGGGATTAGGATCATATCCACACAATTCGACTCGTCTCTTCTGTATCCGTGAGATGATATCTTCATATCCATCGCAGTGACAGAGGAAGAGAGATCCTGGTTGAACATGCCCGCCAGAGGATATCGACTCACAAACCGGGGCGTACTTAAGTGACCTCCGTAGTTCACACAGACTTGCTTGAACGAACAGACATGATTCTTATCTCCAAATAAACACTAGATACAAATCGGTCGCATCAGTCTCTTCCCGTAACACTCCCTCGTGTCCTCTTCATCACAGAGGGATCTATCTCACAACTTCTTGCATCACCAGAACCAAAGAGTGTCCTCACCTCTACTCGTTAATTCAGTTACCTTTATCTCAAAAGGTGTGGAACTCACGAACATTGCGATCTTCGTAGGAGGATGCGCGTCAGTCAAACAAAACTTGACATGATCTTTCGACAACTTCAAACTAAGTCATTCTGTTTCACTCACAAAAATCGCGCTCGAACGGAAGGACACGCCTGTCTCGTTCTCGTTTTTTCCTTCTCAGAACACAAAAATTATAGGTTCATCATTGAACGCGAGACATAACGTTTTCCTTCGTGCACACACCGTAGCATCGCCAACAATCTTCATCAAAGCGTGGAGAGAGATCAAAGCGAACGGTAGAAGAAGAAACGGCCAGCCGGAAAATGGAAAACTAAAACTCATTGATACTCGCTTCGCGATATACAAGAAGTTGATGTAACACGAAGTCAAATTCTATCCCCTTATGATATTGCTGCAGGCTGATTATTTACGACAGGCTTCAATGAATGGCATTACAACAATGTACCCCGTAAGTCGAAGTAAATCCTTTTCATCATCTGTTGTACCCGCATGTCAGCTCTTTTCTTCGTTCCACAACAGATCACATCATCGTTAGGATTAATCAATACGTGAATCACCCACGTGAATCATCCAATACGTGTTCCCCCCCCCTCATGGCTGGCTCGTCACAAGCAGGGACGCATAGCGTGTTCCAACACTAGATGAAATGCTACGCTAACTAATCGGCCCAACAAGAACATACAGCGTTGCTTCCGTTCAAGATACTTCTTACATGACTCTTTTACTTTGCATGCATGGTGTGTGACTCGCGTTGCCCTTGCCTCTATAATCTACTTGAATTATCCTTGGAGAAATGAAGATAATGACAAGAGAAAAGCAGCATGAGACCATAAAGAGAATGACGACGCAAGCTGAGAACTTTTTACGTACGACCAGTGGGATTCAACAAAGGTGCGCGGTATTTCACAGCATGTAGTTATCGCATGCCTAAATCTTTATGACATAGAATCCTACCCCTCAGCAACAGCTCCCCTCCTACTCCTCCAGTTTCTCTTTCCTCTTTGCTCTCCTGCGTTCCTTAGCTGCCTGTCGTTCCGCTTCCTCTTTCTCTTCTTCTTTCGTTAGAGCTAGTTTTTCGTCGTTTTGTCTGGAGTGAGTTCCTTCGAAGTTGTCCCAACCCCAGCTCTATACCAGGGTTTTCCACCACAACTTCAAGACGAGCAGATGACCAAAAACTACTAGACATAAAAGTCATCTCTAGCTTGCAGCAGCCTTCCGCAAGGAAATTTTTCGCGGTTTTCATCGGATTGCCGTAATGGTCACTCCACCACCACGGAACTTAGAAATCTCGATGACAATATTCGACTCACCTTCTCGAACTAAAAAAGTCAAGTAGCGGACGGAGAGAGTTAGTTTGTTTGTTTGTTTTGATGCGCTCCGGGCGACGCATACGATCCCGCCGGATTTCTTTGTGCTCTGTGTGTGTAGTGCTATGGTCGTCATTGCGATCGACTATGGTATGTCCGGTCGCCACAGTCCCCGCCAGCTGCGGCTTTTGTGGCATGCCGGGCGCGGTGTGCTGCAGGCGGCGGCGACTGCGCGTAGGTAGCGCCTGGCGGTGAGGCGCGGCCGGGTTCGGTTGACGTTTTTGCGGCCTGCGTGCTCTGTTCTTCGCGTTCTCGTTTTGTCTTCGTTCTTTTTGTCTTCGCGTGCTTCCTTTCTTGTCTCCTCCTTGCTCGTTCTTTGTTCGCCACCTCCTAGCTCGGCCCCCGTCCTATCGTAGCGGGCAGCGATGGGCTTACCACAGCGGCCGCTACTCGTTTCCCCTTGTCTTCTTAGTCTTAGTCTACAACAGGTTGTAGGAGAACTACTTCAGCAGAAGCTTCATACTTGTTATTCTTCAGGAAGAATGACATCGCTGTGATGCTACTATAGCTCAGGGATCATCATCCTCATCATTATCTGTTCAGAACGGCAATCAGTCGAGGAGTCGCAAAAAAATCTGTCTACATGTGACTCATTCATTCACCCATTCATTCGCCCTCACAAGTAGATCTGTGGCGACTCCACCACGTGGACCTTGTTTTTTCCAAGTTTTATCAACGCAAAAAAACAACAGAAAAGCTAGTGAAAGAAAGAAGGAGAAAGAGAAGCGAAGATAAACTTTAGCTATAAGTCAGACAACTCAGTGGAGGATGTGAAAAATTGAGAAAAAAATACTGGAGATGAGAGTTCATGTACCTAACTCCTGGTACCACAACGGTAAAAATAACTCAGTAGAATACCGTAGAATATAAAGATATTGATCAAGAAATACTTTTATCTATGATACAATTTAGAAGACGAAGATTAATTAATAGGCATGATACAAACAAACAAACAATAGGTTGCTTTTACAGCCTGGCGCAGTTTTGAGGAGCACAGGCCTTAACAGGCACCATCGGGAACACTGTAGAAGGCTTTGCGAGTCAGTAAGGAACCCACGCTTTTGGTTTGAGAGACAACATAAGCCGGGAGGCTCGCTGAGGCCTTACTCTTCCCCATCTTGTCCACCAACTTTGGGCCTTCTAGAGCTGGGGTGCTCTTTTCGTCGGTGCACAGCTCTTCGACCCAGCGACTCACTTTCCCCTCTTTCCACCAGAGCTTGCCTTCATTCTGCAATGCAGACCTGCTGCTCTGGTCGACGACCGGGGTGTGCCCCATCTTGATGGCACTGAACGCCAAGCCCGGAGTCTGTGAACATGGCACTTTCGTGCTTGTTCCTTCCGGGATCGGAGCCTCTCTCCTTTGGGAAGATAAAATCATTAATATTTGTTGGGGGTCGGACGGCATAACAACAAAAATGACGTAGAAGTGAACATTGATTCGCAAAAGAAACGGATTTTGGATTCTCATGCAGCTTCAGATGTATGTCAGTGCAGATGCACAGCGATAGCATCCTAGTCCAGATTTTGGATTCTGGAAGTTTCTGCACCTGATACACAGAGATCAGCCATTCCTCGCGCACTAGGAGTAAACGTTTGCAAGACTTCAGAAAAACGCTACTCTTGCTTCAACATATTCCAGCCACAAAGCAAAGTTATAAATCAAATAGAAACATTAAAAACGAAGGTCAATCCAAATTAAGCGTAGTACGTAACCCCTTGAACCGTCCCGCAGCATTTTTCCTGAATGTCGGAGATTCCTTTCACCAGCGCAGCCGAATTTTGCTTTCCAAAATCTCGATTTTTGTTCCACTTTATGCCAGTCAATGGTCCCAGTTTCAGTCTTCCCTGATTCAAGTAGTTTTCTGAAAACTCAGCACGACTAAGTAGACCCCCTACGGTAATAAGTAATCATTTTCATTATTTATACGAGGGTGTAGTTAATATTGTTCATTTTTCCAAGGATAGAATTTCAAAGTGATCAGTAAGGAAAGTATTGGTCAGAGAACTCAAAAGTGTCGTGACAGGAAAGATGCCGCTCCTGGCAAAAAGTTCTATAGTACTGTGGGCGCCGCAAGTCCGTGGCTCTTCTTCGCGCCACAAAGCCAGAAGTCAGCCTCTTCTGCCGTGGAGCTAAAATTCTTCCAGAGTTTTGAACACGTTTGCTGCATTTCCTTTTGAAAGTGGTAACTCTGCTCTTCTTGCTGGCTTTACGAGCAGAATCCCACAAACGGTGCATTAAAACGCGCATGCTGGCAGGGCTGGTCGGTGGTGTGATGTTTCAGGAGTTTTATCGAATTGATAGCAAGCAGTAGTATGTGATAGAAGCCTTGGCAACATTAATGGTCTGGCAAAAGGATATCGAAATGGAAGCACATGAGTAAATCGAGATGAGGACGCCAGAGACTCAACGTCACCGTGAAAGTAGCAAGTTAGATCAAAATCGCCGCCATAAGTGTATAATAAACAAGTAGAAGGTATCTTCATGATGATCAAGAAGAAATTATTGCATTATTTAAATTACTTTTCCTGCCACTTTTTCTGTCTTTCGCGAACTTCTCTTTGCAAGCGCTGGTCTGCGCTGGCAAAGTCGTCTCCGGTGAACCCACCCTTCTCTTTTGTCGCCACTTGTTTCGTCTTCGCTTTTGTCGCCACTTGTTTCGTCTTCGCCTTTGTCACCCTAAAAATTCAGACGAAGTAGGATATGATTTGTGAAGATTGGCATCTGCAATTTACTCAAAGTCAAAAATATCTATAATGTTGTACAAAACTAAGCACGGCTGTCTCTTGCGAAAGTTCATCTTCTTGAACCCGTTCTTGAGTTTGCTCATCATCCCAGGCTTAGGGCCTTTCAGCTTTTCTTCGGTCTCAGCTTCTGCCGGATTTTCTTCGGTCTCAGCTTCTGCCGGATTTTCTTCGGTGTCAGCTTCTGCCGTCTTTTCTTCGATGTTGTCAGCTTCTGCCGGCTTTTTTTCTTTACCGGTCCTTAGTTGTTTACCAGGATGCGCTTATCACAATAAATGAGGGAGGCACAGAACCGAAACGACATGATAATTGGTGACAGACAAGCGTTGGGAAGTTACTCAAACCAAAATTCAGTACGATGTGGTTATTGCGATGTGCAAGAAAAAAGTACAGCTTTTCGTGAGAGAGTTCATCTTCCTGTTGAGCCCACTCCGAAAGTTGCTGAACCTCGGTCGAGGTTCAAGGGCGCATCCATAATCAGCAAGGAAAAGCCAAGCCATCCACGATAAAGAGAATCGAGTTCGCACTTTCTGCGTTGCCCTTGCGAAAGTACACCAGGTGATGTTCGCGGCAAGGCAAGCCTGAATATCGAGAGAAGGACCTACTATACCAGCTTAGACTTTTGCCAACTGATGTAGATCAATGTTGTCTCTGAGTCGATTATGCAGTACCTTCCTGTCGGTCCTATTTTCCACTATTTTTCTCGAGGAGCAGCCTGCAGACACTGCGCCGTTGTTTCGAAGCTTGCGGCGTGCCATCTTTGGACATCTTTTTGTCGGTGATGCGCCTCCTTGGTGGGCCTCCCCGCGATCCTCACAGTGTTGTTTAGGATTACTCGATATGCACAAACGATGTAACTAAGTGACGGAGTGAAGCCGAAAAACGAAGCAAGTGTCTCTCAGAATCAACAGCGACGCAGAACAAGAACCACGTTCGCATATCCCACTGTGCTTGACCGCGGAACTCAATGAAGGCACAAAAGTCAGGTCAACAGCATGGGGTGAAACTACACATGATACATCCACTATTATGCACAGCTGTAATACACTACGAAACTCTGATATGCTCTAATGCACGTGCTCGAACACTGCAGCGACCCTGGTCAGTCTGATACTTCGCGAAACGCTAAAGTCAGAGAGCACTCACTAAAATCAGAGACCACGACATGCGCAATGGTTAAAAAGTACCTGAATGAATTGAATCTATTCGGCGAGCTGCCTAAGATTTCCCAGACGAGTTCTACCCGCTAGTCTAGCTTGTTGTTGGATTGTTAGTGGTCTGTCGATTGTTCCTGTTGTTCCTGATGGTGAACGAAGAGGCTCAGGCTTTTGCCTTGCTACTTGTTCCCAGAGGTTCCTGTTTTCTGCGTTACTTAGCTGCACCCCTCTCGCCCTGAGGTCAGCCTCCAGCTGCCTCTTGTAGGTTGCGCGCGGTGCTCCCCTGCCTCTCCTGTAGCCCTGCACCCGCTCCCCTTCTGCTGCTAAAGCGATCCGCGCCCATCTTGTCGCTGGGTATCGCACTAGGTGCCCGATGTATCTGAGTCGCCTCTGCTCGACTATGCTGCTGAGCTGTTCCTGCCCCGTCCTCTCCAGCAGGTCCGCCGTGCGGATGTGGTCGGCCTTCGTGGCTCCAATGCAGGAGCGTAGCTTCTTGCGCCACCATATGCCGAGTGCTGCCCCCGTCCTGTTTGTTAGTGCCCAGGTCTCGGATCCCCAGAGCGCTACCGGCAACACGAACACCCTCAAGATGCGTGTCTTTAGCTCCCTGCTAGTGTTCTTGTGCGCGAAGACCCTGGAGAGCTCCCCGCTTTTCTTCTGGGCCCGCTCTATCCTGCTGAGGATATCCGCTTCGTCGTCTCCGTCTTGGGTTAGTGTGCTGCCTAGGTAGGTGAAAGCGCGCACCCGCTCGACCTCGCCCTGCACCAGGGTGAGCCCGCCTGCCTCCGAGGCCCCCTCCGCCTGACCGCTGGGATCGAACTCTACGCACTTCGTCTTTGCCAGGTTGACCGTCAGACCGTGCTCTAACGTCGTGTCTACCAGCCCCTGCGTGGCTCCCCTTAGGCTCTCTCCGTCTTCTGCTAGCAGCGCGATGTCGTCAGCGTATAGCAGATGGCCTAGTCGGACTACTCCCACTGCGGTGCCCTCGTCCTTTTCTAGTAGTTTTGCTCTGTGCATCTTGGCTCCTTCTCCTAGATCAGTCCGCTCTAGGACGTAGCTTATACACATGCTGAAGATGAGGGGCGACAAGAGGCAGCCCTGCCTGGTGCCGGTGGTCGTGCTCCTTGAGTCACTGACTGCTGCCTCCCTGCGTACTGCGAAGGCGTGTCCCCTGTACAAGGCCCAGAAGTTCCTTCGTGGCTGCTGTGGTATGTGGTATGCCTCGAAGGCCCTGGCCACCAGTTTGCGCGGCACCGTGTCGAGCGCCTGCGTCAGGTCCACAAAGCAGACAGATGTGGCGCGCCCCACTGCTGCCCTTGCCTGGGTCGCTAGCTTTAGCGCCAGGGTGTTGTCTACCGCTCTCCTGTAGGGCCGACATCCTGCCTGTGCCTCAGGTAGTATTCTGTCTATTGGGCCAATAGGCCTGAGGTATAGCGCAGATGCGAAAATCTTTGCGAAGAAATTTAGTAGGGCTATGGGCCTCCGTCCTGCAGTGCTGCTGCGGTCTTTTCCTGGTTTTGGTAGCGCCACTATTAGTGAGTCAGCTTCGCCATCCTCTAGGGCCCCCTCTCGCCAATATTTGCGCACCTTCTCTCTCACTAGGCTCTTGCTCTGCGCGCTGAGCAGCTCGTAGCGCTCCGCCTTTAGTTGGTCCCTTCCTGCTGCCCTGCCGGTCTTGAGTCTTCTTATGGCTTCGTCGGCCTCCTTGTCCTCCAGCTCGCGCTCTTCTTCGCTCTCTCCTGTGCCGCTGTGCCGCCGTGTGCGGTTGTACTCCTGAGGCAGCTCTCGGGCTTCGCGCTCTGGTAGCTGTGGTGGCTCTTCTCCGGTGAAGACGGCCTCGAAGAAAGCTCGGCGAAGTTCCGCCTTGCCTCTGGCGGTGTAAGCGACCTCCCCTTCGTGTTCCAATGTCTCACTTATCTTCGAGCGGCTTCCGTCGTGTCCCTTGGCCTTCTTACCGCTAAGGGCTGATATCCTCGCTACTGCAGGCGCCTGCCCGCTTCTGGAGAAGTGCTCCTCTGCTTCTCTGCCCGCCCTCTCCGCAAAAGCGTTTTGGTCTCGCTTTTCGGTCCACTTCATCTGCTTGAGCAGCTGCTTGGCTTCTTCCTTGTTCCCGGGCCGTAGCTGCTCTGCCCTCTCTCGCCAGAGGTCCCGGAACTCTCTGCTTACCCAGGGCTTTTCGTCTCGTTCTTGGCCGTGGACTTCTTGTCCTGCTATGCGCGTCGCTTCCTGTATGCTTCTTCCGCCTGCTATGAGCCGGTCTACTGCTGCGCTGTATCTGTTAACCGACGCTGGCTCGGCCTGCGCGGGCTTGGGTAGATGTGCCTGTCTCTTCTTCTTCGGTTTCTTTCCATGCCAGCCGAATTCGTCTACCCGTAATTTGCTCTTTACCATGAGACGATCTGCGCCGATCTCGTGCCGCTCTACTACTCGCGTGTCCTCGGCGCTTTTTCTCATGTTATTGGAGTACACTATGTGGCCGATCTGCTGCCAGCCCCTTGCTCCGTGTCTTGTGTCTGGGTGCCTCCATGTTGCGTAGCCGTGCCGCCCGTGCTGGAACACCGACGCGGACGAGAGAGCCCCTGCCTCTAGCAAGAAGTGTCGGAAGGCGGTTGCGTTGCTGTTTGGCCTCTGGTTGGCCTCCCTTCCGTGAGGGCCCGTCACCTGTGTAGCGCCGATGGGTAGTCGTGCGCTGAAGTCTCCTACTATAGCGCACTTCACGACACCCCTGACTGCCCTCCCTAGCTCTGCGTAAACAAAGAGCCTCCGCCTTTGCTTCGTTTTTCGCGTCTGCTGTTGGCGCGTAGACACAGATGACTCGAAAGGGTCTCCCCTTCCCGACCCGTAAATCTAGTATGCATATCCTACCGCCCACCGCTCTCCAGTCTACCACTAGGCGCCAGATGCTCTGGCGGATCGCCCATGCTGCCCCTGCGTGCTTGCTGCTGCCTGCACTAAGCAGTCGCCATTCGCCGCAGTCGATCTCGCCTGTTTTCTTGATGTTCGTTTCTGTTAAGCCAGCAAGTAGGGCTCCCCCTGCTTCTAGGTGTAGCAAGATGCTTCTCCTCTTTGCTTCTGATGTAGCCTCGTCGTTAAAAAGTACATAATTGATTCCAAATGTCATCTGTATTCTACCTATATTCGCCAATCCATAATCGACTACAGGACACTAGGATAAATGTTTCAGGATACTAGGACGCCAAGGCTAGCGGGAGCTAAAAACTCTGCGGCACAGAATCTGGGGGCAATCAGGTGCGTTATTTACCAGGCAGGACGCAATTGCACTCAGTGTCGATACTCTGTTGCGGTGACTTCTTGCGAATGATGTCAAAATGACGCCAATTATCCCAATACGTACCGAAAGCCTCTCTTCTCGTGCTTGCTTGCTCTCATCTTGAACAGCCGAGGAGGTCCGGCTATAACCGACTAGGCCAATTGGATCAAGAGGCTTACTAGCTGCCGACTCTTAATAGACCGAGGCGCGCGCGTCGTCTGAACCAAAGCTGCGAACTGACTCTCCGCATTTGTCACAGCGGAGATCACGCAGAAGTATCTATTTGCCGTTTCAGCGCCTCAACGCTCTCCATCAGAATGCAATTAGCAGGCGCCGGGCAAAGCGCGATCACTCCCGAGGAAGAGCATGGCTCTCAACCTCGCCGTGACCGGAACCATCAGAGGCATTTTCTCGATTTTTGATCAGGAGTGTTGTAGTTGCTCTGTGTCGGACTAGGTCTTGCGTAGACGTGTGATAATTTTTCAAGTTTTCGTGTTTCCTTGTTGTTCAGTGAATCAGTTTACAGTCTAATCTCCCGGTTTCATATTCTAAAAGTAATTCCACATCAGCTGCACCTTGTTCGTGTCTTTTGTGTGGCCTGCATCAATGTGCATTTCGTAGGTCTTTGGTTTATGCGTTAGAAGATATGTTCGTGTTGTTAAGTCAAAAATCATCGATTATGTAGGCTGTGAATCTAATTATTTAGGAATGCGTATATTAACATTACTGGGTCAGTCGGTTCTTGACTTGCTATACTCTCAGTTATTCTGTGCTAATGGCGGTGGTTACTATCATATTTTCAAGCGGATATCTGTTCGAGAAAAATCACCTTCGGAGGCGATGGAAAGGACGTGACATTATGGCGTTCGACGACTCGGGTTGCGCCTCCGATTCCCTAGAGCCTCCTCTGTGACTTTGTGAAAATTATGTAATATCTATCTGGTGTTGATTAATCCAAGAAAGCGAACTTAGTTCTTTATCTGCTCCTGCGATTGAATTAGACCTCAATGACAAAAATCTTGATTTCTTCGTTCTACAAAATAAAAATATGCGGTACAAATATTCCGTCCTTGTATAAGGAGTAAACAGAAGGGCATAGCCTTCGATGTGCGAACGCGTAATACATGTATGGATCGTCTTAAGTGTGTACATATAATGATTGCATGAAGGGATTAACCCAGGAGCAATCAGAAGACCAGGGTTGAGCAATCAGAAGACCAGGGTTCATGATAAGAGAGTGTCTTACAATTGGGAGCGACTAATCATGATGCCGAAAAGTATGCAAAAATCAGAAGGACGACTATTATCTCACAAGGAGGATCACCCATGCAAAAACTTAAACATGAAGATAAACAAACTATTGCTAATTAATTACATTGTGGCACTTGTCGAAAAGCTACATTACATTATAGTGGCTCTGAGAGACTGATCCTCAAATATCCAAAGTATGATAGAAAATAAGTAAGTAATTGTAGTACAACGCCGTGCTACAACAAGACCGCCGAGGACGGTCCACATCTCCGGTAGACTATCTGACGAGATCTTCAGTATGAAGAACCCGCCGCCTCTTAGCAGCAACTGCTGCCTTCCTTCTTCGGTTCCAGAGCCTCCTCCTCCTGTTCCTCTCCTTCCTTCTCTGCCTTATCTGCTTTTTCAGTCGCCGCTTTCTCGCCGGCGGGCTCTCCGATGCTTTCTTGTTCCTGCTTTGTCTTTGCCACATCCGCATTTCCCATTGTTTCTTGTTCTTCCTTCCCGTTGGTGCTCCCTTTCTCTTTTTGCTCCTCTTCTTCAGGAGCCTCTTTCTCGCTGGCGGGCTTCCCGCCGTTGCTTTCTCGGTCCTGCTTTGCCTCTGCCTTAGCCGCTTTTCCCTTTGTTTCTTGCTCTTCCTTCCTGTCGGTGCTCCCTCCCTTTCTTTCCTCCAGTTTGCGCGCCTGCTCTCCCGCCCCCCCCGTTGGCAGTCAGGCTTTTTGCGTCCCCCGTCTTGAGCGATCCACCACTCGGTTAGAACTATCACAGTCGCATCCCTCAGAGCCCTCCAGCCTGTTTTTTCTGTGAAAAAATAACTACGGACAGCTCTCCTGGGGATGCAACTGCGGTGGTCGTAAGATAGTTCCCCTTGATTCGTGCTCTCCTCAGCCAGCTTTCCCACACTCGACACGCCAGCATCCGCGCCTCGCCTCTGCTCCTCTCCCGCGTTCCCCGTCTTGCCGCTTTCAAGAGTTCCGCTACTCGGTTAGAGCTCCCAGAGTCGCATCCCTCAGAGCACTCCCACCTCCTTTTTTCTGTGAAAAAATAACTACGGACAGCTCTCCTGGGGACGCGACTGCGGTAGCCGTAAGATGCTTCCTCTTGATTCGTCCTCTTCTCAGCCGGCTTATCCACACTCGACCCGCTAGCATCCGCCTCTCGCTTCAGCCCACGTTGTTGCTTTGCTGGACAGCACCTGCTGAAGTAAAGCGTCGCAGCTGGCATCGGGTCTCCGTACTGATCACTCCACCACCACTGTACTTAGAAAATCAACAAACGAATGATTCAGTATGCATTGGCAGTAGGGTTGAAATCGAAGGACAAGTCATTCAGTATGTAGTTATTTCTCAAGGCAAAATCATAAAAGAGCGAATCTGCCTGAGGTAAAATCATAAAATTGCCTGAGGTAATGGCTTAATTACGATGCCCGTCTTAACATGCATTCGCGGGTACGACAGGGACAACGCTGCCGCGCAAATATGTCTCCTGATCCTTGACTACGTGATCCGGAACCGAAATGGGCGTAGAGCTGATGAAGTCGCTGGGTGAGATGGCGTCACCGCATAGTTCGCGAATCCAGCGCTGCATTCTCTGCTCGTTGAAAATATCATTACCATGATAAGTCGCACGCGGATAGCTGTGGCGACTAACGTGCGAGTCATACCCCATCTCTGATGCTTCGGTTGCCAGCCTCGGAACGTCAGAGCACTTCACTGTTTTGGTCCGAGGAGGTTCCCTGTATGAGGAACCAAATTAATGAAACTCTGATGAAGTGAGGACTCTCCTACTAGTAACTAGGTTGGTTCTAGTCTCTGAAGTCGAAACGAGCCGGAGCCCGTCGAGCTAAGTATAACTTATATATCTTAAAAAATCCAAATTATAAATCTGAAACTAATAGCAGATACAACAGTGGTTTCTTCGGTACTTCATGTGCTGGATGCAATGGCTCTGTAGACAAGGATACATTTTGCCCGTGAAGGTTTAAACATGCTCCTCAACAAGGCAAAAAATGAATGATTCCAGCTCTACAAAAACGACTTAAAAGTAGGAGAAGACCGATCTGAGTAAGAGTAAGTAGGTACGTTGACATATCGACAACTGGAACATCACTGCAGCATTTTTTTTGAATCTCACTGATGACTGTTAGCAGAGCCAGCGTATTTTCCTTTTCCGCTGAATTGGTCCACTTTTCGCCAGTAAATGTTCCGAACGTCACTTCTGAAGGCTGTTCGAAATGGTTTGTGGAGAATTCAGCTTGGCTGACTAATGCAAATCTTATTGCAATAGCCCTTTCAGATAACATTTCATTTCGTAAAGAGTTCAGTTTCAAAACTGTCGCAAGAGGAAAACCCAAATGACTGACGAGGGTGAGGGAAAGTTGTTTGTGTCATAGGAAGTACTTTCGGCGACTCAGCAAGTCCCTGGCTCCGCTCCCCGCCACAGAGCCAGAAGTTAGCCTCTTCCACAGTGGGACTAAAACTATCCCAGATATTTTTACACTCTTTTTTCCCAGCACTCCAACTCTCCTTAGCAAGCCACTTCGTCTTATCAAACCATGGCTTTCGCTCAGTTATCGTTTCCCATAGTCTTTTCTTCCACGACGGTTCCCGCGCAGCCATCGTTTCAGAGGCCGCCCATACTTTGTCCAACAGTTTCTCTTTGCCAGTGGCGGGACTGATGTGATGTGGATTTTGTTTACGGTGTAAAAACCGTGCGGTAACTACGATTTCCTACACGACTAGGACTGCAACCGCGAAGCGAAGATTAAGAGGAATGCATCCGCTGCTCTGAGGAACCGCACACAAAAAAGATGGAAGAGCAGGAGATCGATTAAGAAGTCTTCTCCAGAAGGCACATGAGAAGTAGATTACCGAAGGAGAGATGCAATAAACGTCCATAATGGGATATTGGGATCAGGATCACATGTTGCTGCCTACAACAGAGTGTATTATACGGTATTACTTCATCTTCCACATGTAGTGTCGGCGTCGAACTTCCAGTTGCAATTTCTGTTCTGCTGCCTCGTGCGATTTCTTTGTATAAGTGCAGCAGTGATCCACAAGATTGTGATACGCAAGCGTTCTCTTCCTGTGATATCCCAAATCAGGAATTCCGAATCCTCGTGCAATCCGTACAAGATCTAACGAACTGGACTCGCCCTGAAAGAATGGTTTATTCCAACTTATCCAATGATGCTGTGAATGTAATCGACCAGAGTGCCAGCATGTGTCAACATAATAGAATTGTTCATGCTACGAGAGCCATTTTTTCGGGAAATTCATTATAACGAGGACTCAATGAGAATGAGTATCTTCTTCTCGGTTTAACCTCTGAGAGAATGATGACCACAATAGGTACCCAGATTAAGATTATCACCATTACGAAAACTAGAATAGCATTGGCAAAGGCTATTTAGGAGACAAATGACGTACCAAATTAGTTCTCTCCAGTCTCCAGATTCCATCGCGGTTTATTTTCTCCTCGGGGCCGCATATCTGCTTTAGCTCCTCATCAGTGAGACTATTGCAGCGCTCCCACGGTAGGGAGCAGCACCCCCAACGAGCGTTACTCGCATCCTCACCCTCATTGAATTCTTCCGACTTTGTCACAAACTGCTCCAAGAAATGAGATTTAAGAACTTTGAAAAATATCGATCATTATGTAACTTCAGTAGCTTGACAAGCTACTGAATGTCGTGTAATTTTCAGGGTGAGTACACCCCTGCTTTATTTCGAATCAACAAAAAACCTCATTTCAAACTATGGAAGAAGTCATACCTGTTCCCGTACTACATAATGACGTGGAAGCGCGAAAAAACAATTGAAAACTATATAGCATTTGTACCATGTGATATGAGAGACAAGCAAACCCTCGTAGAGATGTTAATCAGTACCTGACCCTCCAACACCGGCTGCGCCCCGCCGCAAACAGTGTTTTGGAGATACTTCTCCTCCAGCTTGGTGCATCTCATCGTTGTGCCCGCGGTTGTGTCTCGCGGCTTTAACCAGAGTTTTTTTACTTCCTCTTGATACCTGTCAATATGAATATTTGATAAAAGCAAGAATGACGAGCAGGTTTTTCTAAATGGTTTTGTTAACTGGGAAGACAGGTTTTTCTATGGTTTTCTCAAATGGGGGGATAGCACTTCCGTGACCGGCCTTTAGCATCTGCTTACTTCAGGGGGGAATGCCTTCAGCCTCGCCGATGCCTGATAGCATGAGAGAGGCAGATCCAATTTAGCTGTGCAGCGCTCCTAGACCAGCAGGTCCTATCTTTCTGTCTAGTTGCGAAGAGTCACTAAAAGTTGCAGAGCAGGCGACCAAATGTAGCACGAAGGGAATCCGGACACACACAATCGAAACACACACACAATCGACACACACACACACACACAATCGACACACACACCACACACACACACATGTTGTGCACACACACCACACACACACACATGTTGTGTACACACAATTGAGGCCGCGGACACTAGCAGACGATGAACACACAAAATCGAGGCCGCGGACGCTTGTGGGGACATATCACCAGAGGATGAACTTTTCGCCCGACGCTGTCCTCTGGCTTACGGCATTGCCCGATCAAACCCGCGCGCCGCAAAACACAGGCTTGCACATTGCGTCAGATCGCATCTCGTGTGTCGTTCTGTCACGTTTTCCGTGGTTTTTTCTGTCATGATTTCGGTGAGCATTAGTCAAGTATCAAGTGAAATAACGAAAATAAAAATACTTCTCAGGTTCGCAGCAGCCCACTTCGATTTTCAGCGTAGCCCTGAACTTCTCATCGGTGCGCGCGTTTTCCGCATTTTGTGTTGCTAACAGTTTTTCCAGCTCCTCCTGAAGTGTGTTTCGTTTGTGACCATTCAAAAAAGATTCCATGTGCTTGTAAGAGGAAAGTCTGATCCTCTTACGCAAGAGGTGAACGCTACGACGTCACCTTTTGGTTCCTGCGTATGCGGGGCAGCATCACTGTCAAAAAGACGGAACCAGAAATCTATTCATGTTAAACTGAAGTATGTATCGCTAAAATTCTTGTGCAATAATTCAAATTCGCCATAACTCATGACAAAAGCATTCGCTTACGTGTTGTCCAACAATCTACTCACGAGAAGTACCACTGCACCCTTCTCTTTCATAACCATTTGGCGCGACTTACATATATCGGTAAGCTCATCTTCGTGTTTGGCGCACCAATCAGTCTCAGAATAGCAGCACACTTTTCTAACATTCTCAGGATCTTTGATGTCTCCGTCGATCTGGAAGAATATCATTTGAGGCTGAGGGGTTGTAGTTCTCGAGAAAGACACCACCCAGTAATTCATAACAACATCTGTCACTTGATAGAATGTCTCTGACAATGCTGATCAGAAACCAAAGTAGTGGATGCTGAAAGGGTGGTTTTCTGTATCTTGTTATCCAACAATAGACGCTGGAGTTGAGACGAGACTTCGGCTACGTAGAGAAATAATGTCCACCTCACTACGTAAACATACCAGCATCAACATTCCATGAGAATGAGTGCAAGGCTGTTGTCAATGAATATAGCTCGTCACAGTTAGCTAATACCTCCTCATCTGTTGCAAAGTTCCATGGCCAATATGGATCTTCGCGTTCGACGAGATATTTATCTTCCATTTGTGCCGTTAACCGAACATAGTTACCATCAACTGGCTTTTTAGTTTTACGGGCTTTGACGTAATGAATGCCGCCGCAAATATCTGGAAGCCCTTCTCCCACGACATCGCTGCATTGCTTCTTGTTCTTCTCGGCGAACCTAAAAAAGAAAAAGTTCGACGTCGGGATTCATTTTTGTCATCCGACTATATCCATGATTATGTGGGACTCGTCAATAGATGCCGAGTTAAAGCAAAAAAACTCGAGCAGCGACACTCTTTAGAAAAGATAAGATTCAGAATAACGAAGGTCTATCGAATTGTCGTTGCGATCTCGATGAAGCACAACAAAATTGAGAAATGTACACTTCGCGGAGGCTCGTCGTCTGCTTCCGTTGGTAAGCGTAGCCGCAGTCGCACAGACACAGTAGCGCCAGCCACGGTAAAAAGATTCGAGTCCACATTTTTTGAACCGAATTTCAACTTGCAAGCCAGACTTTTGCTCCAATAACAATCCAACCGTCCTCGCCGTAGCAAACCTGAAGAACGTTGCGAAAGGCGCTAATGTGAAAAAGTATTCGTTTCTTGAATGCGAAAACTGCTTTTGTAGTCGTTCGGTTTTCAAATTCTGCGAAGCTCCGACGAAGATACCGGCGAAAAACATATAGATAATATAGCCAGGAGTCTAACAAGCATTCACGAACTCATCTGCCTGTATGTTGCTATGTTGTTCCACCTCCTAAAAGCTATTACCTGTCTGTCGGGGTTTTCGGGTATTCTTTTTGAAGGACTCGCAGACTTTGACCCGTTCGAAATTGGTCGTTCCGGAGGTTACGCGTGTTCTGCGGTGGGTGCACAAGATGATAGGTAATCCTTCCACTGTCTGCGAATTTCCCTTGATTGAATGACTCAACATGCGGACACGTCTACATGTAATTTCTTTACAAGATATGTGATCAGAAAAAGCGAATGCCGTGGTGTATCCATAAAAATCATTTTCCGAGATAAAACGAGTCGTGGTATTTCTTGGCGGACTGGAATATGAGATAGAATACGCTCGAAACAGGGAAAAATGCAAGATTTATTTACTCAGTCGATCACCTATGTATCTATGCAGTCGCTTGCTCTATTCGCTGAAGTTAGTATGTCATTCACTGAAAAGTAGTACGTAATTGAATCGCTGAGGTATGCCAACATTCAGTAAAAAATATGACAATGATTATAATTGTGTATTTCAACTATATTGTAATTTTATCACGGAGCAGCAGATACATCAAGCTAGTAGTTTGCAAAACGCATCAAACCATGCCTCGACGTGTCAGGTCAAAGCACATGTAAATAACAGCTACGAATGATTTGAGGAAAGAAGTTGCAAGCAGACACGCAATTAATGTTGAAATCCGATGGAAGGGCTTTCGTGGATGAGTATGTATGTACTTATATCTACTCCGTCAAATCACGTTTCTTCTCTAGTACCTTCTTGCTGGTGATTACAAATCTTGTACTAGACCATGATCGCTGATTCATTGCCTTCAAGAAAGGTTCGGCCATATCTCCGCAAAACATAGTGGAGGTGAAGTAATTACGTCAGTACAAGAATCTGAGACGAATGGTACACTCAGGACTCTAAGAAGGCTGGGCAATTTTAGAGTATTGTGCGGGACCAAGTCTGGACGCAAGAGAAGAAGAGATGTGCTCTTGTCAAACCGATTTAGTAGCCAGCGGCAAGTCCGATTTCATTTTACACGACCGAGTTCTCATAATAGTTCCGATGTCCTCCATGCTTTTTCGCACCGATCTTGCTCTCTGGCTCATGTGCCCGCTCAATATTCATCTCTCGCACACTAGCTTTTTATCTCGGCTAGGATCCAGTCGTAACTCAAGATTTACCGAAGATCTAGAGGGTCAATAGCCTGCACAGCGCAGTCGCGAGACCCATGGACTTCTGCGTCATCGATTTTGAATAGACCGAGAAAAAAAAGTTATCTGAACCAGCACTATCAATATGCTATCACTTCTCGCAGGAAACTTATTCCGTGCGCTAAGAGCAGAACCGCCTGGAAGGAAGCTCCTGCTTCTCCTCGATTTTTAGTTTATGAGCACTGCTATTGGCGGCAATCTATCGATTGCGAAATTTCTAGTGTTCTGCGAGTCTACGATCTACAATTAAAACAAGTATGTGACTTTCACGACGGCCCTCATCAATAGATTGCTCATATTTGTCGTGCAGCATCTACTTTAGAGGTAGTAGGATCCATTAACGCAGGGTCCCGCGAGGAGGGATTTGCTTTGCAAGGAGAGCCTGTAATCACCAACAGCCGCGAATGAGCATACGGAATGATGCATGTGTCACAAATCTTGAGAATCTGAAAGCCTTTTCGCAATCACAATTGGACTTTTCGCAATTCGCCTTTTCGCAGCGAATGTGGCACTATTGGACATCCCCCACACGCGCCGACGTTGCTGCCGCTGTTCGTTATCCCACGACTACATCAGCATGATAGATTGAATATGCGAATGCGCCAGCACTAGTACTCTGTGCGTACAGCTTCTACCACATCTAGCAGGCGTGAAGTGCTCCATGAATGATCGTTTGCTGTAGTACGAGAAGTTCAACAAGAGACAGAGTAAGTAGAGTGAAGTTGTTGATCTAGTCTGTGAGTCACCGGTGATGGAACAGCTGGGGCCGAATGCCTGCATCTTTCATGGTGGCTAAACCACAGACCCATTGCCGAAGCAGCCTCCCTGCTTGCTAGACCGCAAACCAGTGGTCCAGGTAGCCGTAGACTGTGTAGGAAACGCTCGTTGCTGGTGCAACCTTGAGCATATTCGCGAAAAAGCCACGGTAAAGACCACGCGCCCCACCCGTGCGCCAGATGTGTTGAAACACTCCCGGAATGGAGTCCGGAAGTCGCTGCATCGCAGTGTAGTGCTCTCCTCTTTCTTAGAGGCCATAATTCAAATTCAAGAACGCTCTACGCTTTGTCTCATAAATCAAAATCAAGCATTTTTTGTTGCACTTTATCTTTGACTCTACGCTGCTATAACGATGCTGCAAACTTACTATGGTTCACTTCTAATATAGTTCTTGCTTGAGAAAAATTGATTGTTATCGCCACAAAGTGTATCTTGCTTGAGGAATTTCTTCATTCCTGTTGGGAAAACTAAAATTGTCTCACAGCAAATAGAAATGTCATAGAGTAATTTTGGAGTGAATAATAGAGCTCCTTAACTTTCCACTCGCTCGGTGAAGATTTCTTTCAGACCGCTCATCTGCATCTTGGTTCGCACCAGATTTAGCGGGTAGGTCACCGTCATAGCCACAGTCGAGGAGATCATGCCACAGCCGAGCATCACTGGTATCGAGGGTTCCTCCCCAATCTCTTCGTACCGTAGCGAGTAGTATTCACGTAGCATTGAATTTACACCTAAATCGGTACCCGCATAAGGTATTATGCCCAGCTAATGAAGAATATAGTTTTTTTCCCACCCTCTACGGCAACACGCATCCTCGACTCTACTTTGGATTTGGAATCTAGAAAGTAGAACAGTGGCTGCCTCAAAAACTACACCTTTTTGAGTCTCAGAAGGTGCATCGAGCGACATCATGCTAAAGTTGTCCTGCTACATCTGGAAGCGTAGTTGCCGTCCTCTACCCATTTCTTTACATCTTCAAGAAGATGCTGCAGAGTTTTGAAGGATGCAAAAAACTATACAACCATAAAATGTGGAAGCTCCGAGGCCTTTGTACAACGCGCCGAACCCCTCTTGGAAAAAGACTTTACGCAAACCTGTGATGTCGGAATAGATTAATTACGACCAAGAACATCTAGATCTACGCGAATTGTCCTACCCCTACCTAGATATATTCGAGTGGTCAGTTTTCTGTTTATTTCCTCCGTCTGCCCGTCTTCTGAATTCCTTCCCTGGATTAGTGAGTTCCTAGAGCCCTTTTGTATTTTCCAAGCCGAGGAAATTGACTTTCCACCCGGGTGGTACATGGAAGTACATGGTCAGAAAATTGAGACAGCGGCACAAGATGAAACCTACATCAACATTCATCATCGTAGAACAATCTCAATTTGTTTTGGCTTATCTATTTCCATCAACATGAGTATGATATGAAATACACTAGTTCAGGACTTGGAGTTAGTTCTTGTACAATGAAAAACGCCGTTGTATTTTTTGGGCGGCGCCAGCGTGAGACGGGTTTTCGCGATTTCGAGTGGGTAGATCGTTGCTCCGGCAATGGCTCCCGCCGCGCCTCCTGCAAGAAAGCGCTCTCCCGTGCTAAGATTGTCTTTGTCATGTGCGATTCTTCCCTTCAAGTAGTCAAAGAGTGCGAACTTGAGGGCCGTTTCTGGTGCGATCTTAAGACAGTTAGCGCCGTTTCCGCGATAGAAGTCGTACAGCGTTCCGCTTTTTCGATAGGCTTAGAGTGCTTTCTATCAAGAGAGTTCCGCTTTTCGAGCAAGAGCTTCTTGAACTTAAGTCATCTTTGTTCCATTATATTTCCCATCTTTACAAAAAAGGGCGAAAAAAAAGATCCCATATTTAAACCCCGAAAAACCTTAATAGATGTTACTGAAAGTCTGCCAGAAGGAGCCGCTGTCGGGCGCGGCCTGCATAATCAGTTTCGCGCGCTCGATCGGCGCGGTCACCGTACGGGACGTTGCACCAGCCACCATGCCGCAGAGGAGCTTTCGCACATTAGTGCCCACCACAATCGATCTTCAAGAGCACGATCGTGGTACGTAAACCTTCAATTCTCTTCGCTGTATAATTACGTAGTAGATCTGAGACAAAAAATAAGCTTATGTCTGGAGCAGACATAAACAGGTAATTTTTCAACAAAATGGTTTTTAGAAAAGAGGCTTGTCCTCGAGATGCTTCTCAAGATGGATCAAATGGCGGAAGCCTTAAGGACCACTTGATCCAAGTTTCGAGCTGCGTCGGAAATAGCCAATTCTCTTGGCACCGTGCTTTCGGCTGCCGCATCGTCTCGGAACGCTTCGCGCTCGAAGTTGTCAAACACCGCCGCTGGGTTCACATCCGGCGCAAAGAAGCAACAATGCGCGAACTCCTTGAAGCTCCAAAAATGAAAAAAGAGGATCAACTCCTAGTGCTTGAGTGTCAGTATCTATAAGTGTACATGTGAAAGTAAAATTCTACTCTAATATCAAATCTCTTCGCTGGTATATTGTATTCTCGATCTACATTTTCAACGAAACTACTAGTTGTAGTCTATCTGGTATCAGATGATCAACATAAGGTGCCTGAAGATAATGCACCACACTTACTACGAAGTAAAACAGGCTACAGAAGGTTGCGGTGCTTTGCAGCGACGGCAATGAAGAAAATCTACTCCGCAACTAATCACAACCTAGAAATCCTTACGAGTTGCGCTAAAAAGAAGCTTGCCATTATCAACAACAGCAATAACAAAAAAGACCATCGACTTTGCTGCTGACTTTTAGCATACAGTAGACCGCCGTTCTGGCTCTCTGCAGTATGGAGGATCAATCGAATTTCGTCGTCGCTCGCTTTTTTTCCTACGAGGCGTAGCAGCTGCCGAAGGGTTTTCGACGAGATTTTTCCACCCGCCTCTCCGGAACTTTGTTCACCCACATTTCCCAGCAGCAAGAAGGAGTAACACTGTCTTAGTTCTGCTTCTCGCGAGTTGTAATACCGCTCAAACTCCGCAAACGTCACGCTTACCATCGGCGTCCTTTTTTTACCCGCGAAAGAAGACGCAGGTGGCTCTTTCTCTCTTTTGGCGGAAGCATGAGCTGCGACTTGCTGTTTTCCAGAAGAGTCGGGACTTTCCGAGGGGTCGGCCTCCGGTTCCCCCTCTGCAATCATGCTGCGAAGCCGCCGGGGCAGTCGCGGCACGTCTTCCTCTACAGAGGAACAATTGTGGTAGGCGAAGACTCGCTGCAAGAGAATTTCTCGAACGCGTTCGGATTTGCCCAACTTTTGCAAAGCGCGGTCCAACTCGCGTGCCGAAATCTCACCGTCCTCATTGCTGTCGATGGAGTCGAAGATCTCCCGGGGGGAAGGGAGTCCTTTGGCGGTGCGAATGACATCCAGGAAGGTCGCGATCTTGCTGTCGGTTCGTCCGGTCAACGATGGCGGCACACGCTGGTGTTGTTTCTCTCCTCCTCGCAGCGGATCACTATTATCCGCACTGCGCCGTGGCTGTCCCTCAGTACCCAAAGAGGGATCCTCACAAAAAACGCCGCCGAAGAAACGTCTTCTGCCTTTCTTGTCGGACCGTACATCGACACTGCGTTTTCTGCCAGCGGAGGAAGGCGCGCTGCCGCCTACCTGCTCACGCAAAGACGGAAATGCAAAGAACATGGGAATTTGTCTTCATTCAAGAACTATCTTTGATCAGTAATATGGAAATGAAATCTTATTTACCGCAGAGTTCTTGCCGACAATGGCTGGGGCCGCACATCACCGCGATAGATCAATTAATTTTAATATACAGAACCGCTCCCCTTGAATTACGATAAACAACTACCAAGAACGCCGCTTTCTTTACAAATGAAGACAGTGAGCCAGTGTCGCGTGGAAGCAGACATCTTACAAGAAAGTCTTTTCTCTTTTTTTGCATTGCGTTTCTTTGCAGTTGCGAATATTGAAATAGTTAGATACTTACGAATATCAAAAAGCTACGTCTGGACTGGTTGCAGGCAAAAATCTACCACCTGCATCGCCTTACAAGCTAGAAGGCGACGTCAAATCATTTTTCCAACACCGACAGGAGAACCTTGATCCAGGAATGCTCTTATTCGAGCCACTTCTTTTTCTAGAAAGGAACTTTTCTGCAAAGTGCTCTAGGACGAGGCGTGATCTTCTGGTAGTATCCAACTCCATATGATTCGTCCACACGTCTGGGAGCGCAGTTTCCTCCTGTGTACTAATCTCCTTCAACTACTAGTCGTATGCAGTGAGTGTGGCAATCAGCAACCTAAGTGGTGTGCATTGTATGTAAGATGAAACAAGTCTTAGCGTGTCGCAGACAACAAAAACATAATGAAAAATTGGAAATACAGTTGATATCATCCTCCACGAAATCCCTGCAGCGCTGCTTCACTCAAAAGATATCACAGATAAAATGTTTGCACGATCGAATTCAAACTTTCCACGCTCCATAAGAATCATTAGCCAACGAGTCCTGATATAGTGTGCGTTTGCGTTTGAATAGTCCATACGGAAGGCATGGCTTTACATGAATCTATGTTTTTGTTTTCTGTGAAGATTCTAAGGAAATTATGCATAATGTGTTTTGCGAGTGTTCCCGTGGGCGTGTTGCGAAGATGAGGCCGCCGCTAAAATCGAAGGGAAAATATCTTCATCTCGTCGCGTCGCAAAGCAAGCTGCCTGAACTCAGAAAGTCAAGAAGGCAGTACTCGCAGTTGAATAAGTTATCTGTTCTAGTAATGTACTACTTCCGTTTCTGATGCGTACCAAAAATGCCGGCCCTCCTAATTGTGTCGCGAAAAAAAGACCTTGTCCTCCTCAGCCTGCCGCAGCTGACAGAGTTCTTATCGAATGCCTGATGCCTTTTTGTCCTTTCGCGCTATGGAGCGACTGCCGCCAGCAGCTGGGTCGCAGCGTTACGTCGCAATCAGCTCCCGTTGTCGGCAGTGAGTGAGCAAAGGCCCGCTGCCACGTCTCCTCGACATCGTTGTCTTCGTCTACCAGCTGCGGCGGGTGCCGGATGTCGTTGCTGTTGGCATCTTCATCGAGGCAGCGATGCGGATGTTCCACGACGAAGCGCGTCGCCGTGACCTGAGTGACAGTGTATTCAAAGCGGAGGAGCTCGGGTTCTGCGGACGCAGCTCCCACAGGTGGTGGAGTTTTTTGAGTAGTAGTAGTGGTTGAGTGAGCGGAAGAACTTGCTGACGGCACGCGCGATCCTGCAAGAGTCCATGACCAAATGCTACGGCCATCACGCGTTTGGCTGCGGACGCCTCCTGGAATCCAGCCTGTGACTAGCAGCTGCGACAGCAGAGTCGGAAGCGCACTCGAGAGAGTTCCGCCTGCCTCTCCTGCAGTTGCCTCTTCATCTTCACCTCCACGTTCTTCAACCAGATATAGCGCTCCATCCAAATGCTCCACGGTTTCTCGGTAAGGGGCATCTCCTGTCCAGTAAGGGACGTTTCCGCCAGCGATGAACTCACTGTCGTACAAGGCGTATTCGGGATTGCTAGTCGCGACGGGCGCGTAGTGGTCAAAGTAGAAGAATCGGAGATGGCGCAGCGGGAGAGATGAGGATGGCAAGTCTCTGTTTCCGACGGCATAATTGCGACTCACCACGTCACCCCCATCGACGCCGATGGACGAGGATGATCGCGTTGCTGGATCCTTCGTTCGAGCACCTGCGCCAGCCCCAACTTCTGTGGTAGAGGTGCGAGCGTTGCTCTGCTTTGCCTCTTGGTGTGATACAGGCGGGAACTTGCTGTTTAATTGCTGCGCGCGAGCCTGGGGTGAGCGCTCGAAGTAGCGCCCGGCCGGCGGCGGCGCAGACTCTGCGAGCATGTCAACTGCGTCGGACGGCGAGACCTCTCTCAGAAGAGCTGGATCCAGAGAATTGGAATCCCGGCTTGCCGGTCGAGGACTCCAGCCCTGCGCTTGAAGGGATAGTGCCTGGGGATCGGAAGAGGCGAGTGCATGATCCTGAAAACCGATATTTTTCCGCCTATCAACGTCAACACGCGGGGAAGAGCGGGCAGCGACATTACTCGTGACACCGTCGTCGCTTCCCGGATCCTCGTCGCCAATGAATCCATCCCTATGCTTCTCCGCGACGTAGCTGGGCGACACCAAATGCTTTGGGCCGTTGATCTTGCGCCACACGCGCTTGATGCAGACGAACTGAACTGCAGGCTGCGTCCCTTTTCGGTCGCTCAGATCATCGCCCATCCCCGCAGCCTCTGCAAGCAGCTGCTCCGCGGCGTCCAGGTCTGCTTGCCCGTCGTCTCCAAGGAAGACGACTCGGCCCTGCAGCTCCGGCAAAAGTTGCAGGTATTGCCGAAATGTCTCCACTTTGCGGTTACCCACCGCCGAGACCGTTCGGGGACTCGGCTCGGTCGCGCTCTTCGCGTAGGCGTGCAGGGAGCGTGCGTTGGAAGCCAGGCCTCGCAGGAGTCGGCGTTCGCCTGGTAGGATGAGGACGGGCCCCATTCCATCTTTTGCTTCGTGAAAAACGCGTACTGGGGGATACTTGCGTGAAACAAGTTTGTTGAAGGCGAGACGGGACCCCGTACGGAGGTTCACCAATCCGCCAAGCGAGCGTGCCTCACCAGGACGCGCCGTGAGCAGTCCTGGATACCATCGCGCGGCCTCGACGTACTCCGGCGCATTCGATACCCGCACTGAAGCCGGGACGAGGTCGGCAAAGCCCTTGTTTGGATGCGCGGAACCGACCCGAAGCGCGGAGTGGATCGCGGTATTGACATTCAGAAACGCGTAAACGAGCGCCAAGCCTGGATACACTGCCCCGTGCGAGAGTTTGTCTCCGTGATCACGCGTAGGATTCAAGGACGCGTCCGTGCCAGCAACCCCGCGCGCCTCCCCGTTGCTGCACAGCAAAGTATCATCCACGTCCGAAAGCGTTGCGTACTTCGGGAGGTAGTATCGTGGCAAGTGCTGCTTCGGCCAGTCCGACGGAAAACCACTCTGAGCTGGGTTAGCGCGCCACCGCCGCAAGAGAGACGTCGAGCTGGAGGGACGTTCTCGCAGATCGTATCTTTTCTGTATTGTTACCGCCGATTCCATACTTCTTGAGCTCCCTATCCCTGCCGCGCTCTTCGTCGGTTTTCCTGCGGTCGAATCCAAAGCCGCGCTAGATTCCTCCGGAGCTTGGCCTTTCGAAGTATAGCCACGCGTCCCGTCAGGTTCGGCGCTCACTTTACTCACTAGACTTTGCTTCGACCGTGTCAGCTTCTCTGCAGCTTGGTGCAGCGCACCGGAGAGGGTGCTCGCAAGACTTGAAGATTGCCGGAGCCTGGGCGCGGAAGCGCAGAGATCCAGGTCGTAGCAGGTTTCCGTCGCCCTCTCCGCGATTGTGTTGAGAACGCGCTGCTGCTCTGTTACAGAAAATTCCCCTTCGAAGACTGCGGTGCGCAGGTCTCGAGCCGGCCGGCCGCGCTCCGTGAGGACACTTTCGCTGAAGCCACCGACCTCAGGATCCGCCAACAGCGCATTGCGGAGAACGAAACTGCTACGAACGTCGAGAACGCGCAATCGTGCGATGAGTGATGCCGCAGCGAATGGATACGTCTTGGTGCGTCGCAGCAATCCCAAGTCGCGGTCCGCCAGCGCTATTTCATCCGCCAATTCCGCCCAGCCGAACCTTGCAAGTACGCGGGCGGCCAGAGGGTGCGAAGGCTGTCCACGGTGCGGCGCCTTCGTTTCTATAGGAGCGTCGAGCGCGCGGGCGGGGATGGTGCCTCGGGATTTGCGTTTGCCGCGCGTGAACCAAGATCCACACATGCGTCGATGGGCGCGCTGTTCGCCCCTTGTCGTAGGAGTATCTTCCCCCGCATTTGTCTCCGCTGGCTGTCCGGTGGAATAGTCGGTAGCGAGATCTCTCTGTGGATGACCATCGGAGCACCCGTAGCGAAGGCTAGCGGCCACAGGGGCGAGTGCACTTGCGCACGCCGTGGCGAGGCGTTCGACCGTCGGCAGACAAAAGGCATCGGCACGCCCGTTTGCAACGTCGTGGCGCCGTCTATTTTGTAACCTATCCACCGACGCGGTAGCGGAAATGCTAAGGGGACGCTCATGCGGTGCCGCTAGCCTGCCGCCGGATACCGCTTGAAGAAGCGCCACGCATTCGAGGCTCAGCCGCAAAACCGGTAAGAACCGGTGCGGCGGCAACACTGATAAAAACTGCATTGTTGAAAGCCGCGCGCTTTTCACTTGCCGATAGCGGATGCTGGGATGTGATTTCCATGCCGGAGAGGAGTATCAAAATATGTACTTATCATGCGCGTGGTAAGCGCTGTGCACTCGGAATTGCGATACGCAAAACACAACGACCCAATTTGAAAGTCGGTATTTCAGTCTGCGAACCCTATCGCGCTGAGATGGAAACCACGCAGCGACACGGAAGGGTCTTCCCTTGTACACGTGACGCTACCAAAAACGTGAAGCTTCCACAATAATGTTAAGGAACCGAGGAAGGCCAAAGACATGATATTTCATTAAACAGAGGAACTCGCAGAGCCTGAGCTTCACCTTGTAACACAGGACGAACAGAAGGACACATGTGAAGCTTCCACAATAAAACTTGGCATCCACTATCCGACACACCACGCGGAGAAGCCCTTTACGCGTACGCGGCCGATGGTCGTTTTTAGTTAGCGGCCCTGCCTCACGCCCAAAGGGCGAGCCTCGGGACGATTCCGTTCCCGACGCGGCAAGCCCTTACCGATTGGCCAGCGGACGGGGACGGGCCCGGGAAGCGGGGCAGGGGGGCGCTTCGGTTAGGGGCTACGCCGCCCGCTATAGCGGCCCACGGGGAAATAAGTCGATCTTCTTCGCTCCCGTTTGGCTTTTCGCTGCAGGGCATGGCGAAAAGGGTGGCTTTTTGGCGACTTTGCGGGAAGAACTCCCAGAAAGCCGAGGCTGCTTTTTGCTGATGTATCGCTGCCGCAACCAGCGCGAAGGGGAAAAGCGGCCACGTGTGGGCCGTCGACTTATTGCCAGCCGGGATCCCAGCGGAGGCCCACTAAGTGGCCAAGCTTGGAGCATGAAGCCCGCAACCGCGGCCGCGGAATCTGAGGGGCCCTCGGTTGGCTCCCCGCGGGTTTCCCTGTTGCCTTTGCCGGAGCGATAGGGCCGGGAATCCAGTGGGGGTTTTGGCCTATAAAACAGAACCCCCGCGCACTTTTCCGCGGGCTCCTTTAAGGGCGGCGCCGCCCTCTATAACGGCCTACGGGAAAGCCTATGGGGTTTTCTTTTGCCCCCACTTGGTTCCCAGCCCTTCCGCCTCTGCAAAGGGAGCCGCGGCATCTCGGGGGCCTCCTGTGGGGTCTCCGCTGGGCTCCCTGTAAAGGTAACCGGGAGGCCTATGGCTGCAGGGAGAAAGTGGGTGAGAAAGTGGGTGAGAAAGTAGGCGGGCAAGTGGACGCAGGGCCGCGGTCGCCCTTCATAGAGGCCGACGGGACCAAAAGGCGCGGGTCTTCAGGCCGGAGCTGAAAAAGCCCCGACCGAGTCAGGTACGAGGGCGCCCGCTATGCAGTCCCACGGCAAACCTTTGCGGCGAAGGCGCTGGCCCTTTGTGAGTCTGAGGCCCCCAGTGTTTACCAAAGCCATGGACTTCCAAACCCTAAAAGTAGGAGACTCGTGAGAAGAGCCACCAGCTTTGTGGCCATATGTTCGCCCTCTCTTTAGTCTACTCTCCTGCAAGTCTGACACTATCAGCTGCCAGCTGCTTCAAATCCCCTCGAACATCGTCCGCGGACCCGTTTAGGAACATCCCCGTCTCGAAAGCAAGCGCCTTTATTTTTTTGCCTGGTCCATCGATTGCATTAAATTTTTTGAAAAATAAAATTTGTGGCCACCGGTTCCCTCCCGTGTATTTGTGTGCGCTGGGGAGGTATTTAGCTAACAGACCCCCGCCCGGCGTTCAAAAATTGGAAGCGGGTAAGCCTTGCGGCCTACCAATATCAGACCAGAAGCAGGCCGAGCCCAAAACGGACCAAACTAGAAAGCTTCGCGACATTGAGAGGACCCCGCGGGCGTCTGCTCTAACATCAGAACCGCGACGCCGCACAGCGTCGGCGCCCGCTAAGTGTCTAGATTCCTCCACGGTCTAGATTTAGCAATCTGTCGGCGAGTGATTCTAATAGTTACGCTTTAGCCACGTGGTGAGGAATGCATCCCCGCGCAAGGCTTCGGCGGCGGCCTCTTGCGAGCCTGCCGGAGGCTTTGCGAGGCGGCTCCCGCGGGCTCTGCCCCAGCCTCCCAGGCTTTCCGAGAAGCTTGGAGAAGACTCACCCAGGGGCCCCGACCGGGCTGCCGCAAAGGTCTCGGGGCGGGTCGAGAAGCAGCCCGGCGCCCGTTATGGTTTTCTCTATGTTCTTGCGGCAGTTTGGGGCCGTCTCTAAGTGTCTCCAAAATGACAGGCGGGCATGTCTCAGATTGGTCAAATTCGCACAATTTCGACCCCTCACCGACAAGACCCCGCAGCGGCTTCATTTCGTTGGGGGGATGGATCTGCTTCCCCTGATGAACGAAACCAGAAGCGACCTCGGCCACGTGTGGACCCTAGTCGCGAGGGTTTCCCGACTCCGAGGGGGCTCCTCGTCTTGAAGCAGTCCAGAGCCCGGCCGGAGCTTTCTGAAAGACAAAGACGGGGAGCGCACTGCACTCGCCTCATACCCCACCGCCAGCCACCGCGCGGCGCCCTCGAATCTCAGGAGCGAACCAAGCACGAAGAAGACCGAGCGGGACACACTGCGCACCCAGTGCAGCCCGCCACCAGCCACCGCAGCGCGCCCTCGAATCTCCTAGAAGAGAGGAGAACGAGAGGGAAACAAAAGAGAAGACAAAGGCAACACAGGCGGGACCGTGTCGACCGGGTCACCACTGGAGAACCACGCGCAGCCAAAGCCGCAGCACCGTCACGCCGCCCCGCCCTTTGCCTTTCTTGTTTCTCTCCCCGCTTCTCGCTCCTCGAGATTCGAGGGCGCGCCGCGGTCGCTACTGGCTAAGCCCCAAGCCTGGCCCGGGTTTCGAGCATGCTGCGAGTTTCGGCCCTGCCTCGAGCCCCGGGCGTGCCTAGGACCCACCTGTCTGGTTTGAGGTCGGGCGGGCTTCCGGCGGGCGGGTTTGGTCGGCTTGCGCATGGTTTTTGAATGTGTTCGGTTCGCGTTTCCGTTTGGCGTGGGTTTGGTTCGGGTTTGGCTGGGGTTTGGGTTTGCGTTTGCGCGTGGGCGTGGTTTGGGTTTGGTTTGGGTTTGGTTTGAGTTTGGTTTGAGTTTGGTTTGAGTTTGGCCCGAGCTTTGTTTGGGTTTCGGCCCGGTTTGCGTTTGGTTCTGGTTCGGCCCGGGGTTGGCTGGCGTTTGGTCTGTGGTTGGCCTGCGTTTGGGTTCAGTTTGGCTCGCGTTGGGTTTAAGTTTCGCTCGCGTTTGGTTTCAATTTGGTCACGGTTTGGGCCTCGCTCGGTTTCTTTGGCTTGGGTTTGGCTTAAATGGATTACCTAAAGCCATCAGAAAGCAGCGCGCCCCTGCTCATCTTTCAGCCTGGTCCTTCTCGTCTTCCACTTTTTTCGTGGTGGTGACTGGAAGAAAGTGGGCACACGCTGGCAACTTCTGGACCATTTTCCAGCTTGGGCCTTCAGGGCGCTGATTCTTTTACCTGCGGCGCCGAGGGAGTTTCTTGCTCGATTTAGCAACTTCATCGCAGTCCGTAGCCTCTGACTTTTTCCAGAGGTGCATAGGATTTTTTGCACGATTTGGCATTTTGTGGAGCATTTTGCAACTTGAAACAGGTAGACTCTGAAACTTTTCCGGTACTGACTGGATGGAAAAGCTTGGGGAATTTGATAGATTTGCGCCCTGGCTCGCCCAAGCTTCTAGCACAAGTAGACTCGCCCGCTTGTCCGTGGCTTCGCGATTTTTGCCCATTTTTTAACTTTTTTCGTTTGCCAGCACTTTTGTCAGATTCTACAGCGTCTCGCTTTCGTTTTAGTAAAAGTCTACAGCGTCTCGAAACTGATTGGGCCACTTCTGACACATGAAGGAGGCAAGCTCTTGAAAAAAAAACCACTGCCACGCCTGCCACGCAAAAAAAAAAAGCGGGGAAGACGAAACATGAGCACAGCGATTCTCTTCGCCGTGCTTTCACCTCGGAACTTAGAAAATTAGGGGGGACCACGCTGCCCCCCTTTGTTTTGTCTCACTTTTTTGTTTCTTCTTGGAGTACGGCGAGAAATCTATAAGCTTACCCTTGCCCGGCGTTTAAAATTCTGGCCCTGCATAAGGAAAACCGCGCACAGTCTCCCAGGCTTTCCGAGGAGCTTGGAGGAGGCTCACCTATGAGCCTCGACCGGGCTGCCGCAAATGCGTCGGGGCGACTCCAGAGGGGCCCGCGGTCCCGAAGGAGTCCCGCGCCCGTTCTGGTTTTCTCCCTGTTCTGGCGGAAGTTTGGAGCCGTCTCGAAGTGTCTGCAAAATGACAGACGGACACGCCCCAGATAGGTCAAATTTGGACAATTTCGACCCCTCCCCGGCAAGGCCCTCCGCGGCTTCATTTCTTTGAGGGGAGACGCCATCCTTCCCTGCTTAGCGAAATCAAAACCGACTTCGGCCGCGTGTGGATTCTAGTCGCCAGAGCTCCCCGACCCCGGGCGGGCTCCTGGGCTTGAAGCAGTCTGGAGCCCCCCGCTGGAGCGTTTTGAAAGACAAAGACGGGCAGCGCACTGCACTCGCCTCATAACCCACCGCCAGCCACCGCGCGGCGCCCTCGAATCTCGGGAGCGAACCAAGCACGAAGAAGACCGAGGCGGACACACTGACTGCGCACGCAGTCCAGTGCAGCCCGCCACCAGCCACCGCAGCGCGCCCTCGAATCTCCTGGAAGAGAGGAAAACGAGGAGGGAACAGAAGAGAAGACAAAGGCAACACAGGCGGGACCGCGTTGACCGTGTCAGCATTGAAGGACCACGCGCAGCCAAAGCCGCAGCACCCATCGCCATACCATGCCCCGCCCAAGTCCCTCCCTCTGCCTCTCTTGTTCTTCTCCCCGCTTCGTTCTCGCTCCTCGGGATTCGAGGGCGCGCTGCGGTGGCTGCTGGCCGCGGGCTTCCTCTCCTGCGGTTCAGAAAACCCAAGAAAAAGAAGAGAGAAGAGCCGAGACGACGCACGCGCAGCGCGTCGAAGCCTGCCCGGCTCCGGCCCCAGACTCAGCGCAAGCGGCAGGCCTGGCCCGGGCTTCGAGCATGCTGCGGGCTTCGGCCTTGCTTCGAGCTGCGGGCGTGCTTTGGGCGCGTCTGTTTGGTTTGAGGTCGGGCGGGCTCCCGTCGGGTTTGGTCGGTTTGCGTTTGGGTTTGGTTTAGGCAAGCGCCGGGGCCGAGGCCTGGCGAGCTGGGCCCGGTGTGGGTTTCGTCTACGTTTTGCCTGGGTTTGGTTGGAATAAGTTCGGCCCACGTCTAAGCTTGGCCCGGGTCTGGGTTCGGTTTGGCTTGGGCCTGCTTCGGGTTTGTCCCCGGTTTGGGTTGGGTTTGAGTTTGGGTTTTTTATTTGGATTTTTTGTCTGGGTTTTTTGTTTGGGTTTTTTGTTTGGGTTTTTTGTTTGGGTTTTTTGTTTGGGTTTTTTGTTTGGGTTTTTTGTTTGGGTTTGGTTTGTGTTTCAGTTTGTGTCTCCGTTTGGTTCGAGTTTGGTCTGTGTTTGCGTTTGGTTGATTTGGGTTTGGTTTAGGTTTGGCCCGCGTTTGGTTTGGGAGGGCTCAGAGCAAACAGAGACAAGAAGCAAGGGCGGCCCTATTTGGCTTATGCTAACTTTTTAACTTGAAATCAGCACCCTGGAACTTCTGTTCTTGCCTGTGCTGATTAGAAAAAAAAAGCAACAGCCTAGCAGCTCTTTGGTGGCCTGTAATCAGCACCCTGTGGAATTTTTACCAGTGTGGACTAGAAAAAAGAGAACAACTCACAAACTCCCCGGCGTCTTTTTAGTTGGAAATCTGATCGGATCTCGAGCACGCTGCCCCTAGCATGCCGGAGGGAGAGCACCGGCGTAACGTGAAGAACGCCCATGCTTTTGGATTCGAGTTGTTGAGTTACTTCTTGTGTGAAAAGTGCCACTTTGGGCTTCAACTGCCCAAACGGGCTCAAAATCGTGCTTCTCTCGCCATCCAATGGCCCTAGTGTGGCTGTTCAAAGATTTTCTTTTATCATGTAGCAGGTCAACAGCTGCTTTGCTTGTTCAAGTTCACAAATGTAATGCCCTCAATGTGCATTGAAGATCCAACCGAAATTGTCAAAGTTCTTTGCTTTTTCAAGCTGTTCCGGGTTATCGGTTCCTACTAGAAATAGACCTTTTTGACACAGACAAAACTTCTCTCCTTGATCTTCTTTGGGCTGCTGCTGGATCCCCGTCCCTCGGGTATCATGCCGCAGCAGCTGCCCAACGCTGATGGACCACCCCGCTCTAAGCCTTGAAAGCTGCACTGAAAACTGAAAAAAAAGACTAGTCTACAACTAAGTAACTGCAAGACGCTACGACAAGCTAACTAAAACACAAGGGAAGGTCGAAAGTACGAAAATACGTCGAACAGAAGCTAGGAACTAAACTACCTGCTGCCCACGGTGAGTTACTTAAAAAATGCAACATCGGCGATACAGTATAGATCCACCATAGCCATCACGAGGCGCCGCTACTGCGCCTTCATCGCAGTTCACCTTCCGAGTGCCCCCAACCTCAAACGCCAGATCCCCGCTCTGGGCTTACCAGCAAACGCCACCCCGCAATGGTCTTACCAGTAGACTTCTACCATAAACGCCTCAGCCGCTGTCTAGTGTTTCCTGACACTTTTGGCTTACTTTACGTTCTTCGCGAAGGCTTCGCTTCTTGTCTACCCTTTCTTACACCCTCGAGACTAAGACCCACAGCGCGGATCCACCGTCTTCTTAAGGTCAAACAACGACAACCCGCGTCGTGCAAAAAACCAACTATAACGCACGCGCGATAGCTGAGGACGTGCCTCCTAAGGCTAAGCAAACTTACGACCTTAAACTAGATGCGACATGACATCAACACAACTCAAAAAATACGTGCTGAAAGGGAACTATACTACACATTCAACATCCAACGAAAAATAATGATAAGTAGTCAAACACAAAAATAGAGCGAAAAGGAGTCAAACTAGATCAAGCAAGTTATTGAAAAAGTGAGTGATGATGCTGAAATTAATTAAATAAAACATAGATACGAAAACAAATCAAGCACAAATATATAAGACAGATACTAATCGCGGCGCAGCAGGATCTACTTCAACTATTTAGCAGGACGGTACGAAAGATAAACGATAGAAAAAACTTGCGAAAAAGAGCACTTTTATTTGAAGGTTGCGAAAGATAGGACTATAGCGGAAAAAAGAAAAAGACTGCTTGAAACAGACTAGAGCGGAGATAGCCACAGCAGGGAGCCCCCACAACACAACGCCTTCCAGGAGTCATCCGGCACTCACGTCAAGTGCTGCCCCGACTTTGCTGCTATGCTGGTTAGCGTTAGCCCATGTCTTCCTTCGTTGGTTGATCCATGACCATGAACTTCGCCCTTCCCTCCAAATCCCGATCCAAAACCCCTCCAGTTCCCATTCCAATGAATTCCCATTCCAGTTCCATCTTTGCTCCAGTTCCACTGTCTCCACTTCCATCTTTGCGAAAAATGCTCTGTGCTGCGTCACCAGTAATATAGTGTATATTCCTTCTTCAGGTTATATTTGCCGGAACATGCGATATATGTATATTCTGGCGTCGCGCCAGATGCTCACCGCGGTGCCACTGCTCGGAAAAGATATAAAACTATCACAACCAACTAAGTAGATGATCTATCAAACTTCAAGGCAGTACTTCCTTCGACTATAGATACTGAAGCTAGTTTCTCAGAGTACATGGTCCGTAAGTTGCTTGTCATTGAGCGGCCACACTCTTAACGTGTCGCCCTCGGGTCCGCTGCTGGTGTGCTTGTTGCTAACAGCGTTTTTCTTGTGTTCTGTTCATGCTTGCAGCATGTACACTTCAGCCAGAATTTGGCACTTATCTTACGTGCCTAACGAACTAATATATTGCCAAACGAAAAGCTTGAGCTGACTTGATAATTGAACACGAAAGTAGTTGGATGCGATATCATATAGGGTGGGGATGGGAATTGATAAACAATATCTAGACGAGGGGTAGACACTGAGTCATAGTAACGAACAAGTTTTATTTTTCAACGAGTACGCAGAGCAAACGAATTTTGGCTAAGCTTGTTCAGCCTGTTGCGCTTGCATGCTCTTCCAAGAGAGGTTTACGTCACGAAAAACATGCAAAGACCCTAACGAAACCCCTTGCGCAAGCGGAGTGAACTCCTTTCGGAAGTCCTCTGCTGCCGATTCCCCACAGCGTAATGCTGCGAACGATGCAACAACCTGCATGAAAACCCCTGGCCAAGGCTTAAACCCCAAGCATGCCCGGCGCGGCACATAAATTGCCGAGCCGATCATGATTGCTAACCACGAAGCCAGCTCATCTGTGACACGAATGCCATAGAAAGCCTGCCTAATGTCGTCTGCGATCATGGCCCTGCAAGTGGAATCAAAGAGAAAGTCTAACACTTCCCCTGCTATGATTGAATAGCAGTAGACATCTATGGCGATGTCGTTTGGGCCTAAGTATATAAAGACCAGTCGACCTCCCTTTTTGTTTGCCCTATTGGCTCGCATAGAGTTAGAAACGTAGCGAAGTGGCCCATGCTTTTGAATGTCGTACTTCTCTAGAATCTGCATTATGACTGCCTGTTGTGCTAGTAGATCAGACATAAAGTTTTCGTCTTGCGTGTGTCGCATTCGCTTCGGCTGCTCCCGCGGTCTCATGCCGAAGTTAAGTAGTTCTACACCAAACTCATTACACTTGTATGTACTGAGACTATGCCCTTCACGACTGTGCGTTCTATGTCCATACTGGACTGTAATCATAAAGCAGAAAACTTCTACCATATGGATCAAGTCGTCCGCGCTAAGAGTCTTGCTATCCTCAGCGGCTTTGAGAATGACGCTCATGTCTACGTAAGTGAGGAGCTGTATGTAGAGATCAGCGAGGAACGCGGGGGAGCCCTCATCGTTCTCACTAAATCTCTTTTGGAACTCTTCGTGCTCCTCTGCGGCACCCTTGAGGAGATCCGGAGTCACCGGTGGCGCATTTATTGCAGCACTGAATGTTGCAACGGGCTCACCCGGTGCCGTCGGGGCACTGGGCGATGCTTTGGGCTCATCCCCACCCTTGTCTTGAGCTGACTCTTCAGCGTCGAGCAGTTTCAGGCCAGTTTCTGGCCCTGCTCGCAAGACATCGGCACGCGTCAAGACTGGCAAGTTGGACTTTTTCTGCGAGAGTGTCTTGCAGCGCAAAAGCTTGCACATGACATCTACCCCCCTCTGGGTGATTCTACAGGGCTTGGTAGCTTCTACTTGTAAAACTAAACGACGAGAGGACGTCACTACGGTAACTATCGGCGCCTCTATGCCGTCTTTCGTAAGAATCAGGCCACGGTCGCTGTCACGCTTGTGGAGGAACAGTAAGACGTCGAGTCCTATCATAAACGGTAGGGGTACCGAGATAGTCACAGTCTCTCCTATCTTTAACGAGATGCTGTCTGTTGTTTCTGGGTCTTTCTTTGCTTGTAAAGCAAAGAAAGAACTGCTCTGGCTGATGCTACCAAAAGTAGATAGTCTCTCTCCGAAGGTGATTAGTTTGCTAATCTGGACTGTAGTGCCACCTATGTCAAACTCTATGCGAGTCCCTAGCGATCTCATCCTGCCAAGACTAATGTCGCGGTTGCCCCAAGCGACTCCAAGGTTGTCGACGCATCCACTTTGGCCTTTGTTTCTACACCATGGCTTCATGTTGTAGAGACACTGGGGCGGGGTGACATGGTAACGACCAGTGACCATGTCACGGACAAGAAACTTAGTCAGCACTACATATGGATCCAGGTCACTACTTGACCCGGTAAAACCTGCTACACGGTGGGGAAACAAACGATGCGGCAGAGTCACTCGTGGGCCGTCGGCTACCGCGAGTGTTGCGTTGCAGATGCTTCCGTGACACATGTCGAAACGCTGCCGAAGCTGTGCCCCGGTTGAACCGAGCTCCTTACGAATAGAGTTAGCCAGGTCTGACCACTCAGGACCCTGTGAGTCTAGAACTGAGAGAGACCCAACTAAATCAAAACCGGGGCCGGAGAGATCACCTGTATCAACAAGTGCGGAGAGGTCATGCTGTATGACGAACTCCCGAATCTCATCCGAAGTCCATCCCTCGGGCGGCGAAGCAGGTGTATCCCAGCGGGCAAGCATGACCATTACTCTGTCAAGTATCAGCACAGGGCGGCGACCATCTTCCTTCCCTATGTAGTACGCGCGGCGAGACTCTTCAAGAATCTCTTCCGGTGAAGGGATCCTACCAGACATCAGCTCAGCCGCAAGCACATACTTAGACTCTATTTCTGGGCGAGTCTTCGTCGTCTTCAAGTTCTGCTTGATTATGTCCACCTCCCCGATGGTCTGAAGGATTTCCTTCTCCACCTCTTTCTTCTCGTGCTGATCCCATAGCCGAATGATCTCGCTGTCAGCGTCGATAGTTGAAGACGCTTGACACATGCGGCCCTCAACGACGTCTAGTGGAAGTGAGCCGCTGAGACAATGGACTGTCTCTGTGTCATACCCGTAGGGGGCAACGTCTTCTCCTGTGACCAATGCGATCGCACCACGGCCAATTGTGCGGAAGTCGCCCACAACCTGGCCCATAGACATTCCCGCAGCCGCTCCAACAAGAAACTTTGCGGGGATCTCCGGCGCGGGGGAGTCCTGGGAGACCTCGACTGCTAAGTAGTTTTCATCGAGGTCGCGGATGTTATTAAACAAAGCGACTGACCCTACAGAAGTCTGGCCTTCAGACCAAACTACCTCTTGCGCGAGGGTGACACGCTCGGCCGAGTGTGGTCCGCCGAGCGCTGCGAAGCGATAAAGGGTCTCTTCAGAGACACAGAATCCTCCGCGCTCACCTTCAACTGAAAACACAAGACCACCGCCAGAAGACGGGTCTCTACTAGCTTCAACGCGGCGCGCGATGAAGTCTCGGTCTTTATAAGCTTCTGCTGTGCTAATCATGTCACGTAAGTACTCAAACGCTATCGCTTGATCATACCTCGACCCTACTGATTCAACGACTGCGGAGCTACTACTTACACTTTCTGCCGTGGCGTCATCCACTGGGGAACTAAAGTCTATGCCCTCGTGGCTAGAGCTAGTGACGCTGTTGAACGTTCCTACGTCGAGGAGGTCGGAGCCATCCCTGCGAACCCAGACACGAGCTTGCGGACACGCGTTAACACCTGCGCCCGCAGAGCCTGTGCTGTTCCACATGAAATAGATTGCGTCTCTGGCCTGTCCCTTCCAGAAGACTTTGCCGTCGACACGGCTGCCATAAACACAAACGGGCATGTCGGGCGTGTGGCTGTGCGACGTGAGGCAGATCACGTTCGGGCACTCGTCATGCGCATGCATCTCGACGTCGTACTGCTCTGGTTCCATCCCTTGTCCTCGCGCACGATGCGCGTAAAAAGAAATGGCCCCTGGGGGAGTTCCAACACGACGAACACGGAAGTGGTCCATCACTGGAAGCTGGTCCACATCAGAGCAGTTGTGGGCTAACTGCTGGGCGGAGACCGGCCCTTGGATAACATCATCTTGGAGCGGGCGCGTACCAAGGGAAACCCAGTCACCTACGAGGAACTCAACGCGGACGGCGATGTGCGGCGCGAAAATTGCAAACGCTACCTGGTCACGCGTAGCAGGCTGCATGCGTTCCCAACGCAATGCTCGGGGGCGCAGTGGGTATGCGCGACCACCTGCGTGAACGGTTACGACCGTTTTGACACCACCAAGCAAAGCCTCAAACAAGCCATGCTGTGGATGATAGGCGAGGCACACTTGCTCCTCGTCTGGAAGTGCTTTCTCAGGCATCATCAACCCATACCTTGCGGTAGTTTGACGCCTGAGCATTCGCTGCACTTTCGGCTGTAGCACAGCTCTGACGAGATATAAGTCAGCTAATCCGACTACAGCACGTTCTAACAAGTACTGAGACTGTCTATCTGGAAGTAACCATCTAAAATTTATACCACCAGTAGGGATGCAAGCCATCTTAGCGTTAATCATTTCCACAAAGTCTGCCTTGTCAAGTGCTAACTGTTGACCTACTTCAAACAAGTCATACCATAAAGCCCGATAGAGAAAACTTAAAGGCCCCACAGTTGCCGTCGCCTGCTCTGGTGCGTAATATGACAAGATGGGAACCTGCGTCCTGATGGCATCATGTCCCAGCATTCTCTTGCCGCGTACGTGGTTGTCACTAACAAAGATCTCAGTTGGTTTTACTTTTACTTGCGTCTCAAACCTAAACAAAAGAGCCTCTGTCTTTCCTGCTGGGAGTGTTAGACTATCATTATGAGAATTACAAACCATCTCATAAGGATCCTCGCCTTGGTTACGCAGCTGCGCTTCTCTGCTGTCATGCTCAGGAAGCTTTCGCGACCCGAGCTTCAAGACACCATTGCCCCATGGAAGATAGAACATGTCTACCTCCCAATTGCTGGCAAGTGGGACACGAAGCGACTCCTTCTTTTTCGGATGCATTCTGTTGAATGCGACACCCCTACACTTGCACCGTTCTACGATGATCTTTCTCACTCGTTCCTCTTTGACCTGGTATCCAGCGATCTGAAGAGTAATGGCTAGACTACTCGCCGGCCTGTGCTCATCTTCAATATGGATGAAGAGTATATCGTCATCTGTGAGACGCTTTTCTTTCTTTTCCTTCAGCTTTCTCACTGCGTCTGGCAGTCCTCCTAACTGATCGCTCTCGCGGATCAAAGCGCGATAAATCTCCTGAACTTGTTCCTGCGTGATCTTGCGCCTCTCGGGGTCCTGCATCTTCGTCTCGAAGTCCTGCGCGGCTGTTGCGCTCGGTCCCGTCTGTTCTACGGGTTCACAGGTGAGGCCTTGCTCTTGCTCTTCCATATTCTGGTCTAGGACTGGGTCTGAGTTGGGCACTTCGCGCTCGTGAGAACTGGAACCCTGGCCAGGCTCGCTGGCCGGAGCGTCACCTGCGCAAAACGTCGACAAAGATCTGAAGAGCCCCTCCGAACTAGGTGGATCCCTGCCACCACAGAGGAGCTGGAGGCGCTTGGGATCAGCTTCGTCAAGGACGAGGTGAAACGGCCCAGACCCCGATACAAACGAGAGGAGCCCATACCGCAGTAGGACACTTCTCGGAGTATCGCGGCCTTCTGTCTTCGGTTCTAATTCTACCACCACGAGCGGCTTGAACGATTTATTTACGTCAAAACTCTTGACGAAGCGAGGCTCGACTCGGATCGTTGAAAAAGCGAAGTCGTAAGTGAAGTCTGCTTCTTGCTGTCCTAGGAACTTATACAGACGCCTCCTGCAGTCTGTGGCTACATAGGTCGCTAAGGGGTACTTCTTTGACGCTTGTGGGTGGTCCACGAGCCCGCCATACTTTGTGGCAGGATCAACAACACAGACTCCGAAGTTCTCACTTAAGAAGCTAAACACATCTGCGAGACCACAAACAGGTGGGCCGCTGGACTGGAACAGGGTCCAGTCTGTCTTCCATGCATTTTCGTCATCGGTGTCTTCTCCTTTTCTGGTGTTTCTACGACGCAAGACGCACCCTGCTCGGGTGAGGTCGTCACCCGCTGTGTCAAAGAAGCTATCGCGGACACTGAACGAGTCGACGCGATCTGCTACTGTGTGGAGCCTGGTCTCTACTGCCGCGAGCTTTGCTGGCGGCACATCTGTCAGAGTGACTCTTCCTGTGCTGGTGTCAGTCTGTTGCTCCTTGTCGTTGGTTCCAGCCTCGAGTTGCATCCATTCCCATAGGGGAGCAGATGGCCACTCTTCTGTCAAAGCGTCGAAGACTGGTCTGTCTTCAAACTCGTCGACGTCATGCTCTTCCTCGCTGCCGTCGCTACCTGGGACTGACTCAGACGGGGAAGATGCGCTAACATCCGCTGCGTCTATGCTTACAGAAGACATGCCTGCCTGTCGATGGGGCTGACGCTGGACCAACAACTTCTCTCCCGCTTCTTCAAAGCGTCGCTTCTCTTCCTCGGTGATGAGGGCCCTTGCCTCACCTTGTGGCGATGCCGCAGGAGATTCGGGGAAGTCAAGATGCGGAAAAAGTTCCTTCCACACTTCCTTGGGCTTGCAGAGGCGTTTCTGTGTGTGCGTACGCGCACAGACAAGGTTCCTATGCAGCCGCGACTCCATGTCAGGAACAAAGGACTCGTTTGCGTGGAGACGCTTGAGCCCCGGCTGACTAAAGAATCTAAACACGAACTGCAGCAACGTGTTAGCTGCTTTCTCGCTGCAACGGTGCTGCTCAAATTCGACGTCAATCACATTTGAGCTGTCCTGTAGAAAGTAGCGCGGGTAGATGCTATACTTGCAGTCTATGTTCTGATAGTATCCAACTACGCCGCAAGCTTCTAGAGTCGTGCTCTGCTTTTCCTGGAACTCTTTCGCAAGTGGCTTCTGACGGAGATCGTGGATTCTAATTACATCAGTCAACTTGATGTCTTTGTCGTCACTAAGCCATGCCTCGCGGTCAATGGTTAGAAACAACCCAGCCCAACCTCTCTCGGAGGTATCGCTTGCGCCAAACGGGATCCACTCACCGCTCTCGAGCTTCTCCCTGTCCAAAGGACACAGCGGGGAGATGCTCGCGCAGAAGATCACGATATTGAGTTGGCGGATGGCAAGCTCATTGCGGGCAATCTTGAGATAGTCTGCCAATGGCTTTCGCGCCCAGGCTCCAAGAATGGAGACCACTGCTGGGTAATGCAACAGCAAAGACTGTGGAACAAAAGCCAACTTGCCGAGTAAGCGACGCAACATGCGGGGCGTTGGTGGCAACCGTGCACACTTACAAATGTCCCAGACACGCGACTCGGGGACAATCTTCCAACCACTCTTGATCAAGAAGCCGCAGACCTTCTCACAACACGACAAGAAGTGCCCCTTGTCAACGCCAAACTTGGCACCGACACGCACTGCTTCTCCAAGAATGAGCAGCTTCTTTAGCAGTCCGTCCCAAAGGGTCCGGCATGCGGCATTAAGGTCGTCCATCATCAATTGCATAAAAGCCTTTGAATCTAGATAACCTTGCATCACCTCAGGCGAAGACCACTTTGCCATGAGCTCGCAGGCGCCTGCTTTCTCAACGGCGCCCCAAAGCTCTGAGTAAGCTCCACTAAACTTTGCGCGGAAGTTGTCGTAGTCGAAGCTAGGTGAACCGGGAGGGCCCGTCACTGAAGATTCGGGGCCCGCGGGATCACCCTCTTCACCCTCTGCGTCACTGTCCTCTTCTTCTAGAAAGGGATCTTCGTCACTTCCGAGAGGATTCGCGTCTTCTGCGGAACCTGAGGCGAACCGCTTTGCAAACCCTTCAGGAAATAGCATGTCAACCATGACAGGCCTATGATCCCCCACGTCTCTACTGATGTGATGGAGAATCTCTGCGTTCTGTAAATATGGAACTAGCGAACTCTCCACATAGATGCTGTCTATGCGAAGACCTTGGTTAACTTTAGACAACCGGTAGGGTATGTAAAACATACTAAAATGACCACGGGCGTCGGGGTTCAGATGCGCCCAGGCATCTACTAGGCCGTGCTCTTGGAGGATCTCTCTTACTGGAGCCCTATCTTCTTTCTCACGCCATGCTAGACGGTCGGCCGCGAGGCGTGGGTGGTCCCCTACGTCTGAGTCGTTCAAAGCTACATTAAGGTCGGCAATCATTATTATTGGACGTCCACTATAGAGCTTCTTGAGCTCGTGAAGATAACCACTGAAATGCTTACCAAACTCTAACGCACCCTCAAGGTCAGTTCTACTAGGCCAGTAGGCGTTAACAACTATACAAAATGGATAGACCGTGTGGGAACATCGGCCATCCTTCGTAATTCCACGACCAACCATCTCTGGAGCCATGGGGCTGTCCGCATTGACAAATACCGCATTGCCATGCCGTGGCCCATAGTCCGAGATAAAGACGTGCGGAGCGTAACCGAGCGCAGCTGCACTCTTCTCCACTGAGTGGAGGGACTTTGGCGAGACTTTAATCTCGTCAAAACCATATAGATCCGCGGAGAGCTCAAAGAGCGCATCAGCACTCTCCTTTCTCTTGGGACTGGTCAAGAAATCACAAAGAGAATCCGGATTGTAGCCTATCAGTCTAAAGTTGTAACTGTAGATCTTTCCATCTACTGCTGTTCTCTCGTGTACACGGCCGGTTCCAGCAATCCCCGGGATTGCTGGCCGCTTTGCTAGTCTAGTTTTGTTCATGACAGGAACTGCGGTAGGGTCTACTTTTGCGTTTGACATCGCGAAGCGCTCTGGCTCGATGTCATCGCAAAGTACTAAGCGCGACCTCTGAGGGGTATTCATGGTGATTAGCCTAATGAATAACTCGTCTAACTTTGGAAAGGCGTGCTGCACTATAGGCCTACTCTTACTCAAACAAGAAGAGAGCTCCTGCGGTGGCCTGCTGTCATCCACAATATGAAGCAGCGTTCGCGCGCCTTGCGCCGCGCGATGTACTCCATACCGACAGTGGATGAGGCTTCGGCCACCAGAGCTGCATCTTCGGAGGAGCCAACGAATGCCCATCCGAAGCGACCTCATGTTGGATGCCGTGACACCAGCGGACTGCCCGAAGCGCAGGGCCGCGCGCTTTGTGTACTCTACTGCGCTGTCTGCTATTTCAATATTTGAAGTACAGTTTAGAACGTTATCAAAGAATCTTTTCTGCCCATAAGTGCCAGCTTCCTTGTCGTTCGCGTCTCTGGCCAGAATTCCGCCAACCCATATCTCGTGGCCGTTTGGTAGGGTGTACACGTGGTTCGCATCGCAATACCACACGCCACTCACATCAAACGACACTGCGCCAAAAGCGTTGGGGTCGAGTGTGGCGGAGTTCTCCTCTGTCGCACTCGCAGGCCTGGCATCGCCAAGGACTGCCGCGACGGCATCTTCGCAAGATGCGACTCTCTCTTCACCGGAAACATCTACATAGAGGAGGTCTTCTAGCTCGTCATCCACTAAGTTATTGAAGGTCGCAGCAGACGACTCACGCCACCGAAGAGCGTCCTCAACATCCCATAGGGGGGTAGCTACGTCGAGAAGTATACTATCCAAGTTATCAGAATTCGGAGACTCTTCTTGAGGTTCGACGTCTGCTCCCTGAGCAGAGTTGAACTTCGTCTCTTTTACTTGTCCAGAAGTAGCGTCGATGAGCTCTACTAAAGGGATCACTATCGAAGCTATAGGACGCGTCTCTTCGGTGGTGGTCTCTTTGGTGGTGTGCGTCATCTTAAGCTCTGCCAAGTCAAATACAGGAGAAGCTTCTGAAAGATTTACAAATAGCGGCTTTTTCTGTACTGATCGCTCGTGTTGTAAGATAACAGATAAAGACGAACCTCTCGAAAGTGCAACGTTCTGTCGCCTCTTGTCACTGCCGTGCCCAGTAATCCCACCCGGTGGAGCTAAGTTGCAAAAGATGACGACTTGTCGCTCTATACCTTGCGCGGCATCGACTGTTAGTCGTTCAACTTGCGACAGAAGCGGGTCTTTGCCCCAACTATCGCTGAATTTGTAAGTATTCAAAATACAAATCTGCGAAATAGGAACGCCGAGCGCTACACAGTGGCTCACTACCTTTCGCGCCGCCTCCAGCGCAGACAGTGAGTCATTGGCCGGATGCGGTACGAAGTCGCTTGCAATGGGGATCCGCCCCCACGGGGCAGAGAACGCAAACTGCGCCTCCGCGGGAGCGGAATCACCTGACAGAAGACGCCCCTGGTACATTTCTTGACTCAAGAATCTTGCTACATCTGGGTGTAGTCGGTACTGCGTGTTCAGAAAGGTAGAACCTTCGGGACAAGATGCGCACAGACGCTCCATCAACGACACACACAATGAGGAGACGTCTTCCTTCTCATACATCTCATCACCAGGAACAAGACAAAGGTCGTCAACACCTGGCTCCCAATTGAGAGTGGAAGAACTGGGCTCGGGCGCTTTCCATCTCGTCAACGGACGAGTTGCCAAAACCGTTGGCGGAAGCTGACACGGATCCCCAACTAGTGTAACAGAACGGGCGAACGCTAAACCACACATCATGACGTTCTCTGCGGTCCGGGCTGCTTCGTCAATGATCGTGTGATCGGGGACGAACAGCGCAGCTTCGTGCGCGTTGCTAAGGGTGCTGCAGACCACACCTCCATCACGGCGGACAACCGCGCGCAAGTCTTCTAGACATGCCTTTCGAGATGCGGAATATTTCTTGAGGAGACTCTCTCGAAGTGGTTGCCTCTTTTGCTCTGCCTGTTGCAGAATCCGACGGAACAAAACATACCTACCCCAGCACGAGACTGGCCGTCGTTTCGCAACTTCCGTCGCGATTGACTCGAAGTCACAAGCTAGCGACTTTGCTCTATCCTTCCTCATGTACGTCTTGGAGGAGAACTTTACTACGTTGACGCCGGTGCTGCCTAGTCTCTTAGACACTGAGTTCAGAGGCTCATTGCTCTCTGTCGTGAAATGGATGACATTCCGAGAAGGTCCACACACTCGAGCCTGAATGGCTGCACTAATGCAGCGCGACTTTCCTGTCGCTGGAGGTCCATGAACAATAGACACCGTTCCGGGCGGCGCAGTTGCCATGGTTCGCACGGCATCGCGGCTCGCTCCTGTCAACTTTGGGTCGACACTCTCTACTAAGTCGGCGTCGGCGCCTGACGTAGACGCGACGCATCGGGTATCAGCACGATACACAGACGACGCCTCGAGTGGACAGATCGATCTTGGATTCGCTGCTGCTGCCTCGACAGCCTGCAGGTACTTCTCAGCCGACGACTTTGGCGTGAGATAAAACTCTACTTCTTCCTTTTGTAGTTGCTTTTTCTGCAACTCCTTGAACAGAACTGCACCAACCTCAAAGACGAGGCAACCGAAGGTGGACTTCAATTCAGACTTTGAAGCAACTAATGTGGAGCCGTCTTCCTTCCGAAACAACAGAAGAGGCAACTCGCTTAAGCCTTTCAATGGCTCACGCGCACGACGTCGCAACTGCAAGTCTCGGGGATCAAACTCAACAGTCGGGCTACCAATTACGGGCGACGCAACCTTAAAACTAGTATGAGACAAAGCGTAGCCAACGGCGTGCCGGCGACGCTCATGCGCAGCTTCAGCTAACGAACACAGCCGCAAACGCTTAAAGTACTTGTCCACTGGGGGCTTCTCTACAAAATCTAACACGGGCAACACAGCTGCAGGCGCGCCTTCAACAACCGAGGACATCGTTGGACTGATGTCGGGCAACGCGGGTGGGACCTCTGAAAAAATAGAAGACGAATCACTCTCAACACGGGAGAGATTACAGTCGAAACCTTCACCAACACTCAACGAAACACTTTCCGAAAACAAAGAGTTAGAGCAAGGCGACCTGACTGCGCCTTCGACAGGCACACCTGGGCCACAAAAATCGGATGCACAATCACCAAGCTCAACGGAGGCGGCTTGACTACAAGCTTCAGACAAAGCACTCCGGTCACAAGCTTCAAGGTCTACGGACACACTGATATCAGCAGCGGCTGAACCAGACGAAAACAAACCTGAACTAAAGCTAATACGACTACGGTCTTTTGGTGAACCATCATCAGAGACGGCTCGCAAACGGGGAGAAGATCCTACTGCGTCTTCTTCTGGGTCTAAAAAGAAACTACCTTCGAGACTGTCAGCCATCATCTCGCCGACAAGAACGTCCAAGAAATCTTGCGTCACTGTACGTTGGGACATTGTGCTGGAGGGGGTCGGAGGCGATGCCCCTTCAAATCCGACCCCACTCAAAAACGCGGAAACTTGTCACTCTTCTTCCACATCTTAAAGAGCTCTACGAGATTAAGACTAGATAAGACTTTATTGACGTTCTTGACAAAAGCGATGTCATCTTCTCCGCCTCCCGTCTTCTTCACGTCATTAAACGTGAGGGGGAGTCGGGCATCGATTTTGCCGTCAGGTGGACACTTGTACTCTTGCGGGTTTTGAAATTCATACTGTTTGCCAACTTCCATGACTTCTTTGCATGAAAGACCGCGAAACTTCTCGTATGAATTCTTATTCGAGCTACTGAGTTTCGCACAGTAAAGCTCGACCATTTTTGCAACACTGTCCCTAGAGAAAGTGTCTGGCTGGGTACCAATGAGGCCCTTACCTATCCAACGTCTGAAGTCCTTGTCAAAGCAGAGGTGTGCCCTTGTGCAACGTGACCGGGCGGGGCACGTCCCAAACAGCCACAGGCCGCACGCTCCCATCGCGTCAGTGGCTATCTGAGATGGACCCGCGACCACCTTGTTATCTGACTGACGAACACAAACAGGCAGCAAGCTACCATCTGGCTGCGGGCGATATTGGACATAGTGGGTCTTGATGCCCTCACGCCTGTAAGCACCAACGTTGAAGAGATCCGCTACTGGGAGGGCGGGGAGGTCGTTCTGGTCCTCCGAAACAAAGAACTTTGCGCCACCTTCACCTTCGCTTTCGGACCCATCAGACGGATCGCCGAAGATCGAAAGATCTAGGGCGAGGCCCGGATCTTTTTCGGGCCCAGGCGCTGCCATGTGGGCCCTACCCGTACTAGTACTGTTGGGGAACGAAGACGAAGAACGACTTCTAGGGGGCGCCGGGGGCACAACCGCGGGTGGCGTAGGGGTTGGCGAAGACTGCGTCTGACTTGTGTCTTGGGCTAGGCCTGCTGGCGCTGGCGCTGGACCAGGGGCCCCTAAAGCGCGAACTTTGTGCTGATCACTAGTCAGAAACTCCTCTACTGCAAACTCGTTAGTAAAACTCTTGTCGTCAAGTTTACATAGTTCACGCGTGTCTTTTAGCCAGTACAAGACTGAGGCTACTGCTACTAGAGTGGCAATGATCTGTCTGTTTCTAAAGCCTACATGTGCTTGGATCGCTCGTGGGTATACTTGTGAAAAAGCTTCTTGTAGTTTTGAGCGACGCCTAATTATCTGATCTTCCAACACGGCGCACTCCATGCGGCCGATGTTTTCGCCGTGGATCAATTCAGGATCACATCTCAACCGGTAAAGGATGCAGCTGTGAACCTGGCGCCGAAGAGAGACTAATCCCTCTTGAGGGGGTTGGAAGATCTTCTGCACGTAAGCGTTTACACTCTTAACCAGAACTCTTCTAGCTCCTGACGACGAGCCGGCTTCGCGGGCGCTCACCTGGTCGCCACGTAGCTCGGCCACTGCATTCGAGAACCCGATCTGAAAACGGTCACCAAATGACTTGTCTTGGTGGTCTTTAGCCGCATCCCTTATACAGTCGGCGATTGTGTTTTGGTGTTCACCCACCGAAAGGATCGCCTTATACCCACAACCGTAGAGGGCACTACGATCGGTTATGTGCAACTCATTGGCGACATCTGTCAGCCATGCACATATCAGGTCCACATCAGTTCGCCACTCCTTGTCGTCGGTGCTAAGCTTGGGGAACTTTGACAAAAGATTATCACCCAGCTTGATATCATTTGAGTGTAGATTCAGAGTCCTCTTGCTCACCCTCTCTTTCGGGAGGCGAATGTCTTCAAGACCATTCACAAAAACACTCCCAGGAGCCTGGTGGCCAGCACTGGGAACAAACAAGTAGTTCTCCGGTACTCCGGCTTCTCGTGCGGAGCACACCAGCACCTCCTGAAAGCGGTCGGATGGAATGTCAACCGAAGTCCCAAACTTGGCCACGGCGTTTGCCAAGAAAGGACTCTCGTGGACGGTGAGGTACTCTTTCTGCTGCAGCCGGGTGATCAGCTTCTCCATCAGCGCGTGTGTCGTCTTGTCACCACCTGCTGAGAGGTCTCCCAGACTTTCTAACAGATCGCCCTTGTTGTTGTCGTTGCTGTTGTCGTTGTTGACGATGCTGCTTTTGGAATACCCTTCCAGCCTACTGGGGGGGATTCCACTCTGAACCTGGCCTAGAACGCTGCTGCTACAACCTCTCCCGACCCTGGTGTCCTTCGTTCTGTTGTTTCTGTTGTTGTTGTTGTTGTTGAAGAGGCCACCGCCGCTCTTCGTGGTACCCTTTGACGCATTCTCTCTGTTGTTACGGAAGACTGAACTCCCACCCCCTACGCTTATGTCTTCTTCCTGCTCCTGTTCTTCTCTGTCCTGTCCTCCTCCTACTGAGAAAGAATAGATGGAGTCTCCTGTCTGGTGCGCCGCGAGTTCCTGCTGCTTTAGATCATCGATGTTGTCGATATCGGATAAGCACTCTTGGAGCCAACTGTCCTCAGGCTCGTCGTCGCTGACACTGTCACTGTCGCTGTTCTGGGCCGTGTTGTATCTTGCTCTTTTCGAGCCCCCTCTGCTCGGGTCTGTGCTACTGGAGCTTCCGCCGTGCTGGTAGTTCGGGTTTGTGGTTCTGCTGCCGGCTTCAAACCTCGTCTCTTTAGTTACGACTACGCGGCTATCTATGCCGAGAGCGGCGCAGACGTTACTGCAGATTTCCTCCGGGCGGGTCCCGCTCTTCTCCGGTTTCGAAAGGAACCAGACAAGGACCCGTCCGGTGGTAAAATACTGCGCCAGCACCTCTCCCTTGTCAGCCGCACTGCTTGGGATTAGGATCTCCACCCAGCGCGGCCGACCGCCAGGAGAGCCCATTTTTGACCTGGTATAATGACTCACACGGCCGGCCTGTAAGGCGGAGTCCAGTGTCTCCTCCGACAAGTAGGCCGATCGCATGCCCGGTCTGAGTCCTTCGACCCAGCCAAGCCGTCGTCGCGGCTCTTTCGGGGCGTCGCCCCGGCTGGGTCGGGTCGTTGGGAACTTGCTGTAGTCCAGCGGCATTATCAGCCTGCGATCCCACAACTAGGACGTAGAAATTCTAAACCACACGAGGGCCTTAGAAAGTTTAGAATTTAGAAAGTTTAGAACTTGTAGTGAGATCCCTGCTGACTGAGTGAAGGAACTTTTTTTTTTTTTTTTTACAGATTACCTACCACAAGACGGGCTGTAATTATTTACCGAAAGAAAAGACTAAAGGTGGGTTTAGATTATTTAGATTATTGCTGCAAATGGAAAGTCACAAAGAAAAGGAGTACCCTGATGCCAAGTGAATACTTAGTATGAGAACCTCGACGATGAGAGTACCCCTACCGTATTGCGCCTACCGTATGCCCACCGGGTACCGGATGCCCACCGGGTACCGGATGCCCACCGTGTGCCACCGTGTCCGCCTAGCTAGGCCATAACAGACTGCTCCTTAACACTTTCAAAGTCGAAACGACCTCCAGGTAGTGGCTGGATCTTTGCCAAGCCCACTACTACTAGCTGATATAGATTACTTAGGATTTTCTAGTACTCGAAGGCACAAGATAATATACAAGAAAGCCAAAGGTTTCTGTTTAGAACTCGACCCCACAGTTATAGGATTTAGATTCTTTCTTTCTAAACCCGAGTGTTGTGGTTGCCTGTCCTATTTGAGTAGCGCCGGACCTTTTAGTGCTTCTAAACACAGCACTAAAACTAGAAGGCCTCGTGACCACAACAGGAATGCCGCAGCACCTCTTGGCCCAAGAATCCCCGCGCTCCTAAATCTAGCTTAGACTTGGATTTGGAACTTTGCCAAATCCAAAGGAGCAGGCGAACGACCAATGATTTAGATTATTTAGATTTTTTTAGGTTTGCCTTGTGCTAGTAGTGTAGCAGTCAAATCTGAAGCATCACCTCGCTGCTGCTTCGCGTGAGGAAGCCCTTAAGGCTGGATATGGGTGTAGATTGTTTAGGCCGTGACAGAGCGATGGATTTAGATTTTCACAATCTAAATCCCAACGACAGCAAAATTAGGTTTAGGCTTTCTCTAAGCACACGGCAAGTTGTGTCTACCTCGCCTACTTGAGTTATCACCTGACCTTTTAGTGCTCCTAAACACAAAACTTAATTTAGATTATTTAGATTTGGGACACTAGGTTCCAAATCGCAACAACTACAGTAACAAATACAGCCACAAACTTGGATTTAGAACTTTGCTAAATCCACAGGTAGATTTAGAACTTTGCTAAATCCACGCTATGAGTACAGAACGTTGATCGGGTACGATCAACCAATAAAATTTAGAATATTTAGACTTTCCACGAGGAGAACCGCGTTAGAGACGTAATTTAGATTATTTAGATTTTACAACAGAGGGGAAATGTAGATCATGCGGGTGTTGGTCTTTACCCGGCTCAACAGCAACGCAAGGAGGAGGCTACAGCCTTCGATTTAGAGCTTTGCTAAATCGAAAACAACAGCAACCGCTGAAACTTCTGACTTGGGTCTTTGCCAAGTCTAACCGTGTAGCTCCGTATTGTAGATTATTTAGATCTACCCCTTTGCTAAATCCAAGCGCTAGCCGGGAGATGAGACAAGATAAAGATTTTCTTCAAGGCCCCCCCTTAGTACCCACTAGAAATTTAGAAAATTTAGAATATTTAGATTTCAAACAACCGAGATGCAAGCACTTCTTTGGATTTGGATCTTTGCCACAAATCCGCTAATTTAGAAGATGTAGATCTTTGCTACACCGTAATTCGTAACTCATAAGGCCGTAAGAGTCTCCAGGGCCATAAGATTAAGGACCCTAAACTGCCCTTTTGTGTTTGTTCTCGCTTCTTAAGGACGTGAGCACTTATGTGTCCCTTCTAAACACAAACAGCAGGGGACTTAGATTCTGTGACAAATTTAGATTATTTAGATTGTGCCCGAGGGCACCGTAGATTTAGATTCTGAGAATCCAAACCACAACTACGACAGTACTGCCTTGCAATATGTAGAAAGTTTGGAAGTGCTGCCTTTGGTATATATGGCGATACTGCTCCGCCACCAGCCGCAAGCAGGCACCGGAAAACGATCGGTATATGTTGTCTGTTCACAAGTTCCTACTTTCCTTTCTTCTCGTTGGTTCTTCTACAGGCTTAGGATTGTGAGTGGATCTGACGTCCGCGCCCGCAGGTCTGGCTTCTCAACCGAAGTTTCTACTTTTCAACCGAGATGTAGCGCCATCTTCTCAGCTCTTCCTATCCTCGTCTACATTTGTTTTCTTCTCGCATTGTCATCCCCTCATCGCTCTTCTCATTCCCTCATCACTCCAAGATCTCACTTTTCTCGCCTTCTAGCCCGACACTTTGCTTTCTTCTTCAAGAACTAGAACACAAGGCCATCGGAGTACATGCGCGATGAGGAGAAGGCAAATCACACACAAACTTCCAGAATTCAATACGGTGGAAGTTTTGTGCTGACTGAAAAGAAGACCCCAGCGTTGCACACTAGGGAAGTACTGAAAACGACGATAAAACTGCGGGTGAGACTACGACAAGACGATGAGATATTATTTGGCGCTGAATGAAACTACAAGAGAGCAACGCCAGCTATACCGACAACACGGCGCGGAAATGACTCCTAGATTGCCGCTCTGTCTCTCTCAGTGAAATACAAAAAACCCAACAGAAGATGATGAATAAACGATGAAGAGGTGATAAATAAATGATGAAAAATGATAAATAAAGGATGAAAATTTGATGAAAAAATGATGAACAAATAATGAATAAATGATCAATAGTTGAGGAATAAAGGATAAATAAACGATGAAAAATGATGAAAAAAGATGAATAAATGATGAATAAATAGCGAATAAATGATGTATAAATGAAGAATAAGCAATGATGAATAAGCGGTAAAATGTTGAATACATGACGAATAAAATAATAAAGGATGATCGAGCCAAGTTAATATACTCAAAGTTTACGCCTCGATAAACTCGAAAGTGAAAGAGTGAAAAATGGTAAGAATGCAAAAACTAAAAACTTGCTGTCGTTATGAAAAGACTTCTAGTTGCATCGCCGCAATGGCCCCCACTCGCCGTCTTCTCAGTCCTTCAGCATTCTCATCCCCTCTGCTAAAGTGTCTGCTGTAGTCGTTGCTCGACATTCCGCTGCGGTCTTTGAGCGCTATAGGCAAGACCAGTGACTGCCAACAGGAAAAGCGGCGCGCCTGCAAACGGCCATCCGCTCAACAGCGGTCGGGCCCACCAAAATTGTGCTCATCTTTCTCTCTCTCGCTCGCCAACGTCAATTTCTCTCAACAGCATCAGTTTTATCTTTTCCGCCATGCCTTGAGCCAAAATGGCTACAGTTCGCTATGCGCGGATATCTACACTCCACGATCCTGTAAACTCAAAACTTGACGAAGAGAGGACTGAATATTTGTGAATGCTGTAGCAGAGGAGGGACTTGTAAAAGGGGTGACGAAGTAAGATAAGGTCATAATTGAGGGGAAGCCGTAACACGAAACAGAAATTAATTTTCTGTTTCGTATTACAGGCGGCGGCATAAGCAGGAGCCAATTCTTTCAAATGGCCATCTCTCCGTTTGCTGGTGCTGCGTACACCGGCCGCCCATCCTCATTCACCACGCGCATGATGTGAACAGAGAACAAAAGACGAAGAACTTTCACTGACTGTGATGGAAATCCTTAGCAAAATTATGATAAGCGGGTGCGGGAAAATAAGGGATTATGTATGTTTTCATGGTGGTCCAACGAAGATGGGGAATACGGATGGGAGTATAATTTTAGCGCTGTGAACAACGATAAGCAGATAAGTGAAATTACCGGTCCCCAAATAGAATAGGGCCTACGACAACTTTGACGAAATTTATTTTTAGCAAAATCATGACAAGCGGGCCATTAATCAAGAGCAGGGGACTATCAGCGTCTACTTTTGGGGCCAGCGTTGTGAGCTCACGATAACAAAATGAGCGAAATTACATCAAGCTAGCTGTAGACATCATATGATTTACACGACTACACAGAAACGAGCGACCTTATAGTGGTCGCTTCTTCTCCCACCGCCTGCAAAAATTCCTGGCCGCAACTCCAAACGCCATGCTAACGCTCTGCCGGACAACACTAGGCCCTTGAAATCCTGATGCGCCGTACAGGAGAATGCGCCAGAAGAATTCCTTCATTATGCCCCCCCCTCGGTCAGCACTAGATTCTTTATTTTTAAAACTAGAAATGCGGAGTTTGGTGTTGTAACACTGCCCTTGAGACGCCCCCCCCCCGCGTCAGGAACACCTTGAAAAAACCTAAGCAAAATCGTGCCTATTCATCGTGCACTTGAGGACTGCCGCCAATAAGAGCCGTAACTTGCCCGCCAAGCCGTCCGCGCCACGAAAATCCACTGCTTTATGCGGCAGTCGAGTGTGTCAATCCACCACAGAGGGGAGGAGAAAGATACTTTTTGCAAAAGTACTGCCTTGAAAAAAACTATTATGCTACCGGCAAAACTATGAGAGGAAACCGTTCTACTGCACCCATAACACGATGGAGCACTTCGAACTTACTAGGACTATACTACACTACCACGAGTAGATGCGAAAATATACAGCCATAAAACGCGGCTGCCAACCCCGTCCCCCCGGGGCACCGCAATTGCGCGGATATCATATGGGATGCGCGAGTGGTGGTCGACCTTCCTCTTCACCAAAGAGGAATTTATAGGCCGGAAATATAGATATTCGAGTTGAAACCGGCCCCCCCCAAGGGGTCTCTAAGCCGAAAAATGTGCGGGTTCGGGTCGAGTCGAGTAAGTTGAAATATCTAAACGCGTAGATTGATTCGGGTCGAATATAAGCGAGTAGTAGTCGAGTTGAGGTCGTAAATCGAGTAGCGAAAAACGAAAAAAACGAGTTGTATCGAGTTGATTTAGTCGAGTTGAATCGGCTTCGAGTTGGTGCAGGTTCGTGTAAACGTCAGGGGTGCCATGATCGGATCTCGAGCACGCTGCCCCTAGCATGCCGGAGGGAGAGCACCGGCGTAACGTGAAGAACGCCCATGCTTTTGGATTCGAGTTGTTGAGTTACTTCTTGTGTGAAAAGTGCCACTTTGGGCTTCAACTGCCCAAACGGGCTCAAAATCGTGCTTCTCTCGCCATCCAATGGCCCTAGTGTGGCTGTTCAAAGATTTTCTTTTATCATGTAGCAGGTCAACAGCTGCTTTGCTTGTTCAAGTTCACAAATGTAATGCCCTCAATGTGCATTGAAGATCCAACCGAAATTGTCAAAGTTCTTTGCTTTTTCAAGCTGTTCCGGGTTATCGGTTCCTACTAGAAATAGACCTTTTTGACACAGACAAAACTTCTCTCCTTGATCTTCTTTGGGCTGCTGCTGGATCCCCGTCCCTCGGGTATCANTTAGTTCTGCAGCGGTGCCGAGCAAAGCAGGCACTAGCAGGTAGCGGGCAAAGGGAGGCAAGAACCTCCTAGCCAGTAGAACGTAGGAAACGGGTTTCCGTCTGTGACAGCTAAAGCCTCTGCACATAAGTGATGGGCTGAAGGTGGTCGGTCGTGTCCAATTTTGAAGCGGTAAAGGACGAGGGAAAAAGGGCAAAACCGCACTAAGCTCCACCGGAGCAAGCACAAGAAAAATAAGGCGCTTCTGCATGGTAAAGCTAGGCCCATCCTCATGACTGACGACCGATGGACTTTTTAGCGCTTTAGTGGCATGAGTAACAGCACAGGAAAAGAGTAGAATTAAGAAAAACACAAAATCGATGCGCGAAGCACGAGGTAGTTAGCCTGGGGCAAAGGGAAGGCCAAGCTTCTTAGCCCTTAAGAAATTAGTTCTGCAGCGGTGCCGAGCAAAGCAGGCACTAGCAGGTAGCGGGCAAAGGGAGGCAAGAACCTCCTAGCCAGTAGAACGTAGGAAACGGGTTTCCGTCTGTGACAGCTAAAGCCTCTGCACATAAGTGATGGGCTGAAGGTGGTCGGTCGTGTCCAATTTTGAAGCGGTAAAGGACGAGGGAAAAAGGGCAAAACCGCACTAAGCTCCACCGGAGCAAGCACAAGAAAAATAAGGCGCTTCTGCATGGTAAAGCTAGGCCCATCCTCATGACTGACGACCGATGGACTTTTTAGCGCTTTAGTGGCATGAGTAACAGCACAGGAAAAGAGTAGAATTAAGAAAAACACAAAATCGATGCGCGAAGCACGAGGTAGTTAGCCTGGGGCAAAGGGAAGGCCAAGCTTCTTAGCCCTTAAGAAATTAGTTCTGCAGCGGTGCCGAGCAAAGCAGGCACTAGCAGGTAGCGGGCAAAGGGAGGCAAGAACCTCCTAGCCAGTAGAACGTAGGAAACGGGTTTCCGTCTGTGACAGCTAAAGCCTCTGCACATAAGTGATGGGCTGAAGGTGGTCGGTCGTGTCCAATTTTGAAGCGGTAAAGGACGAGGGAAAAAGGGCAAAACCGCACTAAGCTCCACCGGAGCAAGCACAAGAAAAATAAGGCGCTTCTGCATGGTAAAGCTAGGCCCATCCTCATGACTGACGACCGATGGACTTTTTAGCGCTTTAGTGGCATGAGTAACAGCACAGGAAAAGAGTAGAATTAAGAAAAACACAAAATCGATGCGCGAAGCACGAGGTAGTTAGCCTGGGGCAAAGGGAAGGCCAAGCTTCTTAGCCCTTAAGAAATTAGTTCTGCAGCGGTGCCGAGCAAAGCAGGCACTAGCAGGTAGCGGGCAAAGGGAGGCAAGAACCTCCTAGCCAGTAGAACGTAGGAAACGGGTTTCCGTCTGTGACAGCTAAAGCCTCTGCACATAAGTGATGGGCTGAAGGTGGTCGGTCGTGTCCAATTTTGAAGCGGTAAAGGACGAGGGAAAAAGGGCAAAACCGCACTAAGCTCCACCGGAGCAAGCACAAGAAAAATAAGGCGCTTCTGCATGGTAAAGCTAGGCCCATCCTCATGACTGACGACCGATGGACTTTTTAGCGCTTTAGTGGCATGAGTAACAGCACAGGAAAAGAGTAGAATTAAGAAAAACACAAAATCGATGCGCGAAGCACGAGGTAGTTAGCCTGGGGCAAAGGGAAGGCCAAGCTTCTTAGCCCTTAAGAAATTAGTTCTGCAGCGGTGCCGAGCAAAGCAGGCACTAGCAGGTAGCGGGCAAAGGGAGGCAAGAACCTCCTAGCCAGTAGAACGTAGGAAACGGGTTTCCGTCTGTGACAGCTAAAGCCTCTGCACATAAGTGATGGGCTGAAGGTGGTCGGTCGTGTCCAATTTTGAAGCGGTAAAGGACGAGGGAAAAAGGGCAAAACCGCACTAAGCTCCACTGGAGCAAGCACAAGAAAAATAAGGCGCTTCTGCATGGTAAAGCTAGGCCCATCCTCATGACTGACGACCGATGGACTTTTTAGCGATTTAGTGGCATGAGTAACAGCACAGGGGAAGAGTCTAATTAATAAAAACACAAAATCCATGCGCGACTTCTTTCCGAAGTTATGAGCCCAACGCCCGGCTCGTTAAAACCGGCGACAGTTTTTTGTGACACGATTTCAGTTCCGCGGCGATGTCGTTGGCAGACCGATCACCCCCTGACAGCCCGATGCGTCCGCGTCCAAAGGGCCTCAGCAGGCGTGGTTCCACGAGCTCGCTCGCGACGGTCGAAGAGAGTCCGAGAAGCCGTTCCGGGCGAGCAGCATCGAGGGCGGACCGAGACCCCAGCAGCAGCGTCAATGACCTGGCACAAGCAACGCGTGCCGGGTTCACCCTCACAGGTGCGCACCTGTCGGAGCACAGCAGCCAACTACGGGGCGCGGAGCGAGTAGTGAGGGAGCTAGGTGGAGCAATCACTGGCACGCAAATAATAACCGAGTCTGCGGTAGTGGATTTGCGGCAGCAGCTTGAAGCGCTTCAGAAGATGATGCTAGCACAGCAAGAGCAAAGCAGCAAGTTGATGAGCACTATCCAGGAGCAAGCTGTGCAAATTCAAACCGCGAATGCAGCTGCAGCTACAGCAAATGCGGCAGCCGCAACTGCCCAGGAGGAGTTGCGAAAAGTCCAAGTGGAAGCTGCCAGCAGAGCAGCAGCAGCGGAGGCGACTATTCAGGCAGCGGCAACGGAAGCTGCTAGTAGAGCGGCGACAGCGGCTGCTGGGACCACGCAGCAGCAGCCGCGTCCCGCAGTAGAAGTCTTCAACCTTAGTAGTGGAGACAGCAATGCGGACGCGGAAATGCAGCACGGACAAGCGGCTACTGCCGCAACACCAAGGCCAGAGCGCCTTCACGCGGAGATCGGCGGCGGAGTCTCGTTTTCGTTGTCGAAAAGGGCGACCTTGAGCGTCGAGTGGGATGAGATATGCTCGCTGATGACGCGCAGAGGAGTGACCACAAAAACAACGATGTGGCACCAGCTTGGCGGAATCCTGAAGGGACTAGGAAAACAGATCTACGAAGGCGTGAAGCTCGAGCTGGAGCCCGTAACGGAGCGCGAGTGCGGACGTGCGGTGGACAGGATTGGAGAACGACTCCGTGAGAAGTTCGGGATCAACCCGGCAAGGAGCGCCGCTACCTGCATCCACCGGGTGAAGATGACGTTGCTCAGAGCAACGGGAAAAAGGTGGCTGACGAACTACAGCGCCTTGCAGTGGACAACAGAAACGGTTCGCACACTGATCATGGAGTACGAGAAAAGCGGCGCTATCTCGTTTTCACTCAGTGACAGTGCGAATAGTAGTGGTGACGTAAGTCACTACTTTACCATTCTACGGGAATGGTGCGGGAAGGACATGCGGTCGTGGATGAGTCACCATGTAGATGACTCTACATCGCTAGCGGACTGGCTTGCGTGCGTCGATAGGTATGCAAGTGCGGAAATCGAGGCGAGCTTGTCGATCGGCGAGCAGAATAGACAAGCGGACGATTGGAGCAAGCACCTCGCCGGAGAATCAGTCCCGGACTTGCCAGTGCCTAGGGATCCAACCTACGGATCGTTTCCAGCGCCGGCGAATACGGACCCAAAGGCGGGAAAGCCACCGGCACCAGCACAGCAACCACCACAGAAGGGCCATGCGTCCGCGACACCTATCTGCGGATGGTGCGGCCGCGAGCACCCGAAAGTACATACGAGGGACTGCCTCTTCGGGCCGCACCATCGATACGGCGAGGCCCCCGAGGCGAAGAAGAGAATAGAACTGCTGAAGCTGGGGGTCGATGAGGAGCGTGCGTTTTTACGCCGCCAGCACCTGAACGGGGGAGCACCGAGCGGCGACAAAGGAAAGCCTGGTGGAAATCAGCAGAAAGGCGCGAACCGGAGCAAAGGCGGAGGCAGCAAAGGACAACCGCAAAGCGCTTGGACCTGCAGCTGCGGAGGGCAAAACTATGCGAGCCGAAAGGCCTGCTACAAGTGCGGACTAGCCGCACCTGAGCAACCGGCGGCTTACAACTGGATGGCGGACGAGCAGATGCCGTCTTACAATCTGACGCCGCCACCGTTACCGCCGATTCAGCTACCACCTCCTGCTGACTCGCAGCCGAACCTGCAGCAGCCTGGCATGAACATGTCACAGCCGTCCGGTTACAACTTGCAGATGCCTGCGACGGCACCGGGACCGACAGGTGGACAGCAACCACAGCAAACAGAAGGACAACGAGGAGCAGACGAGGCGTTCCGACAGTTGCAGCAAAGGCTAGCGACAGGCCCTACGGCGGCTGCCACGATGCACCCCGCAATGCAGAAGCATGTGCAGCAGCAACAACAGCAACAGCCACAGTCTTCATCTACTTTTCAACATTTTGGTCTACCGGGCGCGCGTACAGGTAGTTTTCACTTTTTACCAAGTGGGGGAGTGAAGATGGAGAGCCAATACGAGGGTGAGGAAGTAAAGTCTGAGACCGACTTTTCAGGCGCGGGAGTCTACAATCTTTTTGAAGTCTTGGATCTAGAAGAAGTAGACCTGGTCACCCTCATCAAAGAGCAAAATGAAAAAGATCAGCCTGTTGAGATCCAGTCGGATGACACGGAGGAAGCGAACAGTGGAGGAGGAACCTCCACAGATGAAGATGCTGAAAGTCTGAAGAGTGAAAGTTGAAGGCGAAGGTAGTGGGGGTCGGAGGAGCAGTTGTTAGGATAAATCTAATAGCATTTTCTCCATGAGTGTTTGTAGATTTGGATCAAATTTTTTCTGTACAATTTTCATCATTTTCATGTCAAGAATTTCAATCGTTTACTTCTCCATCGATCTTTCATCATTTAGAATTTTACTGGTTGTTTTCATCAGTTCCATTCTCTCGCCACAGCATCTTGCGCAAGTATTTTATTACTTCTTGACTTTCTTATATCGTTACATCACTCATGAGCTTCTGGTCTTCTTCTTACAACATTCACACACCATCCATTTGTTTTATCGAGCAGCTACAGCAGTGATTTTCGTCTCTTCGCGTTCTTATCCCTTACAAGTTTTAGTTTTCTGTTTCGTGTCAGAGTCAGACCAGATTCTTTTGGGGTACGCGGAAAGCGGGGCGTGCAACAGAGGAGCTAGGACGAAAGTGGAAGTGGGGGAGCGAGAAGGGGACGAACAAGTTTAGTACTACAGTCTCTCGGTCAGTCTTCTCCTTGTCTTGAGTTCGGAAAGGTAGTATATTTCAGTATCTTTATTCAAAGCAAGTGCGTCGCTCACAGCATGAACATATCTCCACTCTTTCGGTTTCTCTCAGCGTATCTCTCATTGTTTGTCTCAATAAGATGCTCGGAGAAGATTGAGCAAAAACCTCGCGAAACTCTATCGGTTTCAAGGGGAGAGGTCCCCTTTCTTCTCTATCAGAAATAGCTAGTCGCTTCTCCTGGTCGGTTGTCGTAATAAATAAGTAGGTCTTTTCTGTCTGTTCCTCCTCCTTAGAATGGATATTTCCTAAAATTTTGCTCACGAAATAGAACTATACTGCGTCGCGGTGTATCTGTATTTGTAGAAAATTCCTGACCCTAAAAAGTTAAGTGCATCTTTTCAGGAACAAACGGCAAACGTTGAGTGCAATAAAGCCACTAACATTGTACAGCTTATCTAACTTAGAAATATCTACTTCAATAAAGCTAACGTAGCTGCCGAGTTGAAATAACTGGCATAAGCAAGCTGCCGAAGCAGTTATCTGCAGCAAGCGGGTTCTGCTCTTGGTTTTTTTTTTTTTGAAGGGGTAGCCAACGACCTAGTCCCAAGTTAGGGGTAGTCAGCGACAAAGCCTCAAGGAAAGAAAGGGATAGTCAGCGACATAGTCCCAGGGTAAGAGAATAGTCAACGACCTAGTTCTCATTTTTTAGCCTAATAACAGGGTAGACAGAGTCAAAGTCCCGGGGCAGGTTTACAGACTAAGACTAGTCGGGCATAAATAGCGGCTACTTCGGGGCGAACCGCCTAGGCCGGCCACCTGGGTTAGTCCGAAATAGCAGCATACTGAATTTCGGAGGGGGAGTCCGAAGCACGAGGTAGTTAGCCTGGGGCAAAGGGAAGGCCAAGCTTCTTAGCCCTTAAGAAATTAGCTCTGCAGCGGTGCCGAGCAAAGCAGGCACTAGCAGGTAGCGGGCAAAGGGAGGCAAGAACCTCCTAGCCAGTAGAACGTAGGAAACGGGTTTCCGTCTGTGACAGCTAAAGCCTCTGCACATAAGTGATGGGCTGAAGGTGGTCGGTCGTGTCCAATTTTGAAGCGGTAAAGGACGAGGGAAAAAGGGCAAAACCGCACTAAGCTCCACTGGAGCAAGCACAAGAAAAATAAGGCGCTTCTGCATGGTAAAGCTAGGCCCATCCTCATGACTGACGACCGATGGACTTTTTAGCGATTTAGTGGCATGAGTAACAGCACAGGGGAAGAGTCTAATTAATAAAAACACAAAATCCATGCGCGACTTCTTTCCGAA